>JAFMSR010000002.1:27120597-27157611 GCA_022818135.1 Saxidomus purpurata | reverse complement strand
ATGCAAGAAAACAAAAACAAGAGGGCTATGATGGCCCTATGTTGCTCACCTGGCTAGCATACAAGGTCAATAACAGTGCTGCAGGAAACAAAGTACAGAACATTGTAGCTCTAAAACCTATGTCAAAAGAGTGAGGCCAGTTTTGACCTAGAGGCAAATTTAGAACAATTTAGAGAGAGGACAACTAAGAGACAATGCTACCAAGCACCTAAGCTTTAGACCTTTCAATTATTGAGAAGATTTTATTGACATTCTTAGCAGAGAACCACTAGGCAATTTTCTCAAAATACTGAAGTTGACTTGATCCCTTCTTATCATTGAATGCAGGTGCACATCAGGTTTCCCTTCCCCCAAGCCAGTTTCTGGCATAGACATGCAATATAAAGGGTAAGCTGGGCTCAAGGCGGTATCACTTGCCACAAAGTGCCCCTGGTCAATACATACTGCATGTCTGTTTTCTTGCTCCTCTCTTGCTCTGTCAAATTCTGTTTTCATTGCCTCTAGAGCATATGAGTGCTTATCTTGCAGTTGTTGCTGTAGTTTATCAACATCCCCTCTCTGACGTGATGCCTGCTGTGCTAGACGGTCCTTCTCTTCTTGGATTTCTGACAACAGGCGGCGCCGCTGCTGCTGGTATGCATCCTCCTCCTGTTGAACTTGTTTCTCGTACCTGGAATCAATAGAAATATTGAATATGGAACCAATTTTTTAACTTTAAACACTAAAAAATTCAAAAGGTAGCCTTTTCTTAAGAGGACACATTTATAGTCTGCTTTTACTTTTATTCTGGTCATCTATTTTCGATTTTTGTTTTTGTTTCAAACATGTCACAGATGGCTGACCTGCCCTTAAAAGTACAGTCTGTTGCTGGTACCAAAAATTTGTATTTCAAAACAAATCACAACATAGTAAATACCCCACCTAAAATAGCTATCAAATTGTAGCATAAATACTACCAAAACCATTTATTACAATCAACCATTAAAATCAATTTTTCATTTTGACCTGGTAAAATGCATGTAAACACTACTATTTATGGTGTGATTTTCCAGCACTTGACTGTTCCTTTATATGAACAGGACACTGGTACTAATCTCTCCTAGGTAATAGAATGACCACCTTGTCCTGGCACTGAGGTCAGTCAGCCTAACACAATGCTGGCAGTCCACTATGATCAAGTTTGACCATTTTCATTTTTCTCCATTTCGTATTCTGACTTGACTTGTTAAAATCAAATGCCAAACATATAGAATGTCTAGTGATGTTTCTTTTTCAAATACTAAATAATACTTATTCAACATGCAATACTTGCTGTAATCTCAAAACAATTTTTCAATATACAATGTACAATAACATGTGAATAAATTTACTGTCTAATACAAAAAAATAAAATCTGCTTAAGAATTATTCATACAAAATGTTGGAAAATAAACAATACTTAATAACTTTTTAGAAAATTTAAAATTATTCTATTGATCTCTTTAAGATCAAACGATAACAAATTCAAATTATCAGATCATTAAATTAAATATATTGTAATTATATTAATTATAACACCTTTTATTTCTCATTTATGTTGTTAATGGTGATCCAAACAAGAAATCAAGCTATAATTGGATCAATTATCAAATATAATTACAAAAGAATGTCTTTTATCTTATCTTACAGATCTTTTGATGTGATACAATTACTTACAACAATAAAGTGTGCCTTTAAATGTGTTCGTCCAATTATCAGCCAAACAATGGAGAAAATTTGAGACAGAGATATAAATATTGCTGACTCAGTGAAATCAGACAGAACTAATACAAACAGGATCAGTATTAGTAATATAGTAGACACACAAGAAAACATATAATATTGCAACAAATGGATTCTACACTTAGTAAATTACTTGCTACCCATGACTTCAATGAGAGACAACTCCTTGCTTTTGGTAAGTATATATACATGTATATACAAATGTACATAAATTTGTTTAATTTTGTCTTCTATTTTTTGCACGTTTTTCTAAAAGTCAAAACATGTATTTATCTTTGTTCTCTACCTATCATAGACTATGTAAATTTTGCAAGCAGCTTCTACCCTTGAACTATAGAATTAAAATGATAGCTGTTTATTCATATTAATCATTTCTTAGAAATAGTCTGAAATACATACATTGTACTTTTGTTTGTATTTGTCTATAAAGCTTTTTACTGGTGTGTATGTGGGTCTCTGTTATAATGTTGATTTCTTTTTCAGATGAATGTGTGATCAGTCTGAGTCAGAGGCTATTTTCAGCATCAAACCAGTCTGAGAATTTACGTCTGCTTCTTAGACTTTCTGTTACAGAAGGTGTCCAAGACATGTACACCCAGTTCCACTACCGGACCAAACAGAAGGTAACTACTTTTATATGAAAACCCTTTCAATTCTGTATTTGAAAGCTAACACAAAAGCATTTTAGTGCTGAAGACACTTCCATTTTGTTGTAAGAATGTTTATGAGCTTAGTTTATACACCCATTTACAAAACTAATTATGTGTAGTCCAGCTTTACTAATGGTAACATAGGGCATTAATCCCTGGAAAGAACAACCTAGGGTAAAGATTCTCTACCTATCTTAGGATTCAAACTAGTAACAACCAGAACTGTCAGTAAAGTTGACTAATTACCCATAAAACACATTCAAATGGTAAAGACAGTCATAAGCCCAAGAGCAATTTCTGGACCAACTGTCACAGTGTTGGTTAAAGTAATAAACTTTAAAAGCCTCTGGTACCCAGATGTTTGGATAACAATAATACTGAAGGGGGTTATAGTGTATTGTTTTATGAAGAATCTATAGATTTCATACCACTTGTGAATCCAAATGATTCTAGCAACTGGACCCTAGTCTCACAAAGTTAAGGTCAGTATCGAACATTATGACTAATCATTATAATTTTATTTGTATTTCAGGTTCTAGACAAGTCCATTTCTGAAACAGATGAAAGATTTATGGAGCAGACTACAGCAATGCTGAATGCCCCACCCAGCAGGGGCAACACAAAGACAGACAAGGCTGCCGAGGCGTGGACAAGTGCTGTCTGCCAGTTTGACAGAGGTTCATAAACTTACATGCAGTGCTTAGGATAAAACATAAAAACTGCATGTTCACATAAAACTGTATTTGAAAGTGCTTATGTATGTGCTAATGTTGTCTATTATTGTAACCTGTTACTGTTGAAGATTATGAAATAAATTACAGTCATATGATAAGCGTTTTGCATTTATTTTGTCTTCGCTTAAAAGATTTATCAATTAATTCTCTTTCACTACATATTGAGCCTACATAATCCTAAAACACTGAATATGACTACTCCACCTTTCACAATACATACTGTTTTGTTGTCAACTACACAGCAGTTTTCTATTATCTAATGAGGATAAAACATCCACAAATCACTGAATTACCTCTGTTTTGCAAGTTCCCGCTCCCTAGCACAAGCAGCCTCTTTCTCACTGGCAAGCTGATCTCGTAACTCCTCCGTCATCCGTACATACTTCTGTGCTGCCCGCTCATCTGACTCTAGCAACTCGGCCTCATGAATCTGCTTGATTTTCTTTAACTCTGTCTTGTGTTTTGCAATCAAGCGCTGAATTTCTGGTTCTAAACCTTTCACTGTCATCTCCTGTGTAGGGAGTATTAGTTTCATATTATTTATACTAGAGCTATCAATGAAAGTGATTCATACTTTCACTCACTAAACAAAGTATCTAAGGGGAGATAATTTGAAAACAATAGAAGGGTAACACACAAATACTGTCTGTTGGGGACAATAAACCAGTTATTTGCACAGTGTGTCATGTGTTTCAACTGATATGCTAATGAATGTCATGAAAATCAACAAACCTTGATTTTCTTGGTTTTCTCATCAATCCATTTTTCTCTCCGCAGTTTCTCTGCTGCCTCATGCATATCTTTTAATTTTTGCATATCGATGTTATGTCTATAAAACAAAATACTGGAGGTTAGTTGCATGGAATGGCACTTACATTTTTTGTTCATATTAAAACTAAACTAAATGTAAATAAGGGCAAAATCTGTATTCATGCATAAATTGGGTATTTGTAGAGAGATGGTGAAACTACTTATACAACATATTGATTCCTATATCTCCTCCTCCCCTTACAAAAGAAGATCACCTCTATGCATTACTCAACAAAGCTTCCATGGACTTCCCCAACCCCTCAAGATCCTGTGTGTGTGAACATTTTACATAACTCAACATTGCTTCCCAAGACTTTATCAGGCCCTAAAGAACCTATGTATGAAGTCTTAACTTCACACAAGACTTTCCCAGTCCCCACCTGAACCCAACCCTAAGATCATGTGTGAACATTTTAATCTACTAAACATTGTTTTCCCAAGACTTTCCCAGCCCTGCCAAAGATCTTCTATATGTGGACTTTTGAGAATTCTCACCATTGCTTACGTAGATTTGCCCGGCCCCCACCCTGCAAAAAGATCCCCTGTAGGTGCCTGGGTGAACATTTTACATTACTCAACATTGCTTCCCTAATTATTTGACTTAACAAGTGTACTGAATGTAACTTACTTGTCAGTGACAGATTTGAAACGGTCCTGATATTTCTTGTCAACCTGTTTCAGTTCCTTGACCAGGTTCTCACATTTCTCACCGAGATTCTTCTTGTCATCTATCAGCTGTAAACATACACAAGGAACATGACAGCTCAAAATGTTTTTATACCAGAACTTGATATAATAGTATGACCCTTAAACATGATTTTCTACAGCAAAACAGAATGCTATCAACTTTTTTATATCATTTTGAAGATGAATTGGAAATATATATGTGGTTGAGTGGATAGATTGGTGTCTTGATATAACTAAACATGTCGTTGATTGCAAATCAGGAGTTTGAGCCCAGCCTTCAACCTTGCTAAAAGATTTCAGACAACAATTTGCAACTTTAACATCAGGTCTTAAGTGCAAATACACAATATTACAAAATATTACTTACAATATCTGTATGTAATAACTTTGAAATTAATATAAATTTTTAGAGAGTTTTCTATGATTTTAGTATGAATGTAGCTCCTTTTACTTGTATTCATGAGACTTCCTGTTTACTTAGGGCTTTTTATTATAATCACTTTAGTTAATGTATCAGATAATACTGCCTTCAAAAAGCGCTCAATACATGCACCTATACACACAGACTCTAAATAAATACAGGTCATAAACGGTTGTATTTCATGCTTTCATAATTATGACTTTATTATTTGAAGGTGTAGAATTAATCCATTCTCATTTCGAGGTGCATAAACTGTAAATCCTACAATGATTTTCATGTCTTAACAGTATATACATACCTGGTCTATAAATGACAGGTGTCTCTTGATTGTTTCTTCATATTCATCCTTCTGTACTTCCAGGCGTTTCTTCATCTCTTTATCAGTCTCTCTGGCATGTCTTACTGTGAGCTCACGCTGCTGATTCTGTAGAATTACCAGTATTCATAATTATAACATAGACAGAAAAATGCAATTAGTACACGTACATTTATCTATAACTAGACAAGTGCACTGCCAAAAGTGACTGCTTAAGCCTGGTTACAAAATACATAAGTAAGGAATAACAAGGTCTAACGGTAAATAAGCACCATCTTGTATATACAAATGGATGAACTTTCTTCATGAAGAAGTCTGAAAAAGTAGCCTTTACTTAGCCACTTTCTGTATTTTTGAATAGTTGCCCTTACTTCCACTCACAACCACAAAAGTTAATTTTACCACAAGAGAAAAAAACATCTTACAAGAGCTTTCTGTAGCATGGAGACTGTTCTTTTTTTCTCATCCAGTTCTAATCTCTGACTGATCATAGTGTTTGTAACCTCAGACGCTACCTCATTGGCTTCATTCAGCTCGGCAAGCTCTTCGGCACTAGGGCCAATTACTCCAGACCTTTCTAAATCAGCGTTGATTTTAGAAATTTCCTAAAACCAAATTAAAACTCAAATTAAAAATAAAAGTGTAGTGCTTTTATATCATAGCGACATCTTGTCTTCTTGTTGAGCTGTTTTACCTTCTCAATCTACTTCTTTTAAAACCAGGCACCTGATGGGTAGGTAACTAGCTGGAGGCTCAATAACCAGCCATATCAGATTAAACTTGGTGGATTCATATCTTCAACCTCCTATTCCTAAGATGACTGCCTAAAACAATTCATCAAGAGAAACTGTATATCTGTATGTATATATTTTTTTCATATACAGCTTGTTGTATAAACACGTACCTCCTTCTTCCATGCAGAAGACTCTACTATCAACCATCACACTTACCTTATCTACAGTGCTGAGTCTCTCAGAGACTTGTACCTCATCTAGGAATGACATTATACTTCTCATCTTATCATCTGACAGCATGCTTTCTTTAGTTGGTATAGCGGATTTCTGACTGTTAAACCTCTGAAGGTTCTCAGCATTTAAACTGTGTGTGTCAATATCACTGTCACCTTTCTCAAGGTCATCTACTGTAATAGGATCAAAATCATTACATTCTAAGTTAAATTACCCCTTACCCCTCTCAAACAAAGTTTTCTATCTTTCTATTTGGACAGAACCATTAATTGTTCAAAGGGATTCTCAGTAAAAAAATTCTGACTGAATAGAGAACAGAGCAGATCTGAACAAATATACATGTTAATCGGGATCTGCAATGGTTGCAAAGGCACAATCATTTGCTGCAAGCATGGTAATGTTTAAATTGATTTAGACCTTTATGGAAGACTTACACTTTTTATGAATGAAAATATAATGATAATTTAAACTGCATTGCAAGAGGTATTGCCAATAGTAAATGTCACACTATGCGAGGTTTAAGTAAGATGATATAATATTTTGTTTTTAAAGTGAGCCTGGATGGTCTAATCAAACTTTGAAAAAGGCAAGGGGCAAGGCACATACTGCAGCTATAAATGGTTTTTAATGTTTTCTCAAGTGCATTAAGTAAAAAACATCACATGCACAATATACTGCAAATACCCCATAAAGCATAGAACAAACAAATCATAGGGTATCAGGTTTAAACCCACAGTTACCACCTAGCTAGAAACAGTCGACTGTAACAAACAAGTTGGTAACAGTTACTTTGAATTTAAATCAGATTGTAGCATGCTGACCTTGCTCAAACCTCTACCTTGACACTATACTTTAATGCTGAGGGCTAAGCAAGGACCATGATCAAATCATGTTTTTGGTAAGACTTACACCATGCATTTTTCCTTTCTGGTCTTGCAGAGGCCAACTGTTCCTCTTCCTCCAGTTTCTTCAGGGTTTCGAACAAGTCATCCAGTGTTGTCTTGGTAACAGCATCACTGGCAGCAACATTACTGACACCATCATTGTCCCTGGCAGTTGCCTGCAGAGACTCTATGTCTTGAAGATGATTCTGTAAAGTACTCATAGTAATGTATATATCCTGCATGGTAACTTGGGTGAGCTAAGTCCTTTATCACACTGCTGGGAACCAGTAGATTACGATCAACCTGCTCATTCCTATAGTTTCTATGAGCATCGTTGAACAATTAATGGTATTGTCCAAATGGAAAAGTTGGTAATTTAGTAGAGCCACTTGCCACCAGCAGGATAAAGGTTAAATGAAGAATCAGTGAAAGAAACTACACAGTTTATGCATTTGAAGAGAGAATATTCAATTCCTAATAGTAGTATCATCTCAGTCATGAAGTAAATACTAGTACAGTAAAGTTCCGCTATTAAGACCACCAAATATTTAGACCACTTTCAATATCAAGACCAAACATTTCAGAACCAAATGGTACATTTTATAGGAAAAAGGTCTCGAAAAAAAGACCATTTCGATATTAAGACCACACTATCACATATGCCAGTCCAAATGGTGGTCTTATTACCAGAATTTTACTGTAAGACCAAAAATGTTATTCAATTATGCAAGACAACTGCATCGCTGACACCTCAGAATTTCTTTCATTATCACAATATACTACTTAACATTTTGTGCTTTTGATCAAAGCAGCTTACATAACTAAAAATCTTTAATAAAACTTTCCTCCAGAATGTCGGAAACAACATGTACGAAACAAACATTTTCAGATGAAAGGAATTTGGAAACAGTATTCCCCCCAATTCATCTATAGACATGCCCAATCAATAAAATATTTTGTAAATATCATATCACTGCAACAACCTGGTAATACTCCTCCATGCTGTCATCTTGTCTTCTATTGTTATTACTTTCCTTGTTATCTCTTTCCCGGACTACTTTCATCATGCGTATTAATATTGGCATCCTTGTCTCCTGTGACCTTCTTTGAAGGCGGTTTACTTCCACCCTTCTTTTTACCTGGAAAATCAACAAACCTGATGTACAGCTACTGCAAAATGAGTAATATTTGCAATAATTTAATTCTAACTATTTTTCACACATTCTCCACTCCATTAATCAAAATTTCACAAAAGATTTGGTATGCATACATAATAATACAATGTAAAGAATTCTCTATTCGGCAAATTAGCATATTTGCTATTCAAATTTTTTTCACGCTAAAATAACCCAATTACAACTTTTTTTAAACTGAACAGAAATTAATGTCCTTTTAATCTCTGGAAATGTAATATCAACTTCAAAGGAATGTCAAACAGCTTTCATCAAATAATCATTATAATAATGCCACATGGGTACAGTTAACTCAGGATAAAGTGATGTCACTTAACTAATATAACTGTACACACAAGTTTACAACTAGGGCATCAAAGGATAGAGTGTACATACAAGAAAAAGTTTAAACCTTGATAATATATAATGTATTTGTACAATAATATTGCACAATCAAACAATGTCTCAGTTATGATTGTTTGTTTCATTCATGTGGATGACACAGACTTTATAAATACTTTTCTTTCCCTTACTGAAATTAAACTTGTATCTTTTTAACTATAATTTCAGTAAGACATTGAGTATTTATCAAGTCTGTGACATTGAAGAAAATCACCATCCACATTAATGTAACAAATACCAATTACATGTATTAGTAACCCAGGATTATAGAACAGCTTCTTCTGTACATGTTTAGCTTTTCCTAATTGATAGTGTCTTAAAAATGCAAGCAAAATTTGGCCATCAGGTCTTTATTTCCTCAAACTTTCTTGGCAAAAATGTTGTTGCAAAATAATGCAAAGTTATTTTGCGTATCAAGATAATAAATACCTGTCTTTACATGTTAATCATACAAATGTACTTTGTGCATATAAAATAGTGTCACAGATTTTTGTCAATGGTGAAAGCAGGGATAAATTACCAAGTCCTGTTTTCTTTATTTTTCCACTGGCTTGTAGGAAGGCAATCTCTTGTTCTGCTTTTTGTTTTACATCATCCCTTTTCTCTTCTCTCTTTCTCTGAAGCTCCTGTAAACAGTAATACAGAATTGAAGTAAGTTTGAAATCTACCACTCATGTGTTAGCTGTAGAAAATATTATGTAACACTGAGCTCTGTTTCCATACAGAATTCATCTCTTAGGCATAATTCATTACACGGTCAATTAAAGGAGAGAGTAGGTCTCACACACAGCAGGACAGAGGCAGGACAGGTGCATGTTGCTACTTTTTTCTGTGTAACAAATGCAAAACTGACAAAACCAAAACATATAACAAATCCAGTAAAGAAAGTATTTGTAAAGTTAAAGGCTGTTTAAATACCACTGACCCTGGTAACAGAAATTTGCAAGTGATCCAAGCTACTGAGCTAAACAGAATCACTGGACCTCAATATTGCAAAAAGGTCCTTAGTCCTCTTACAACATGCAACCTTCTCCAGAACTGAGGGCTCAGGTGAATTGATATAATCAGCAAATGAAAAGCAGGACTTACAAATCTATTTGAAAACTAAACAATCAGATTACCCGTATGGCTTCCTGTCTTGCAATTTTTGCCTTTTCCTCACGATTTCTTTTTCTGTCTTCTTGTTTTCTTTCTTCCATTTCTTTTGCTAGGAAATCATTCTGAGATTCCCTTAGTCTTTGTTCTTCAAACACTTGTTTTTTAGAATGTAGTAACCTCTGTATGGCTGCCTGACCCGCCTTTCTCCTTGCACTATGTCTTCTGAACCAACGTTGAATTTTTGTCGCAGCAAAATTCAATCTTTTTATATGGTCCTCGACTAAAGAATTAGCACCTGCATTGCTCCCGCTCTGTGATTTACGAGTCTGATTCACTGGCGTTTTGTGTTTAATATTTTGATAAGAATTTTCCAGATCTGATAAACCCACTTTTACACCTTTGGACATACCCTGAAGTGTCATATTGTTTGCTATTGCACTCTGACTTGAACTTCTTGGATTATTATAGTTTACATTTCTTGGACTTAATAATCTGTCTGACTTGTCTCCCTTTTCTGCTCTCTGCTGTTCTTGAGACAGAGACTGAGAAAGTCTATCATGAAAACTAAAAACTTCCTCATCAGAACTACTTCTAGCACTTTTCTGTTGAAATATAGAGTGTTTGTTTGATTCATTTGTAAGCCACTCTTCCTCATCATTCAGACCTACAGGCTTCTGTCCTGTAATCTTTGAATTTACTGTCTTCGGGGTAAATTTACTTTTCAAAGCCTGAAATTCAAATATTACAGCCTTTATGTTAATTTTGTTTGAATGCAAGATTGTCTGTGAGATACTGATTACTGCAAATGCATGTTACTTTGTTTGCATTTTTATTGAAATTGAATTTTGTGGATGCTTTAATTCACATTCAAAACTTTCATTCAGAGAAACAGATTTACCGGTAAGAAAAATTTGCTTTTAAGCTCTTTAGCCACACCCACGAATATTTCTGACTTCATGGTAAAAACATATTTTTTGAATTTAAATATTCAATTTGTTTTCAATTTCCACATTTAATTTTGCAAGGTTTCCTGCTGATAAATCTGTTTATCTTTTAGCAGAAATTTATGTTTGAAATTCTGCCATTTTCAAAAAACTATGAACTGAGAATGCTTTATGTGAATTACAGACCCCTTCATTTGCCTACCACATGGATTAGACATTTCACATACAATTGTCTGACCAATTACCAATGTGATGAAAACCTTTGCTGCCTACCTGGTTCCTTGGTCCATCCCAGAGGACTTTACCAGCACTACCACTTGGCCTCTTGCTGCCACTGCTGGTTCCACTCTTTATTTTCGGTTGTGCTGTACTCTCAAATAAAGCCAGGAAATCATCACTAAAACAATACAATTTCGTGATAAGTTTAGACTGTACATATATCTGCATTTTTTTTTATTTATATAAATTTATTTATTTTTCATTGCAAAACAAGTTGTTTCAACTTAGAATCATCACTTTCAAGGCTCACTCCTGATGGAATCAACCTCGAAGAGAGAGAGAGAGGCAAAGTGGAATCATCTGTGTCTTTGCTAAGCACACTACCACCATGGTTCTGGTAGGGACTGAACCTGAAACCCACCGATCCTGAGGCACTATGCTGGCTCCATATATCTGCAGTAAGTAACAATAAGCAACCTAACAGTACAAAATCTTCACCTGTCAATGTTACAAGTTCAGTATCAAGTTACCTTGGAGATTTTCCCTTCCTAGAGGCAGCACCCCTTTTACTTGTACTCACTGATGAAATATCAGAGTATCCACTCCTATGACTAAACTCATCCCCTAAAATGGAAAGGGTATAAATTGCAATGCATATCAAGCTAATTCGTAAGAGAATTAACAAATTAAATCACCATTAACAGTCAGATTTTCTAATTTAGTTGTTTATATCAGGGTTGGCATATAAGTGGGAAATAGTAGTATTTCCCAGGACACCGGGAAATACAGGGAATTCCCGGCAAATAGTGGGAAATACTCAACTTCAGAATCTGTGTTGAGGAATAAAGAAGCAAGTGTTAGCAATGTCTGTTATTTCTGTGTTCAGTGTAATTCCTGATTTCAATAAAGGCTTGTTTGCCCAGTTTTCAAAAAATAAATCTTTCAGAGGCAATTACTATTAAATTTTGATAATGAGTTAGTTGTACCGCCATATAATCCCTCAACCATTGTTCTCAACTGCCAAGTTATCTTGGTTTTACAGTAGGCCCCAAATTATACCACAACAATAGGTGTCAATCATGGTGTTTAACAATGTGGTCTACCTGAATTGATATATTATCACCTTTAAATTAAATGATCAGAGATGACTTGCTTTTTCACAACTTTTGACCATTAGATAAACTTTGATATTGCCTGGGGTACTCTGATATGTTATCTGAAGTGTATAATCCATCCAAAAAGAATGAAGCTCAAATAAATCTAATAATCCCAATATAATTTGATTTCTGGTCATCATTTTCCCGATAATGTTCAGACCCTAGTAAATAAATCCTTCATATACTTTCCACCTCTCAAATGAAGCAGTCATGTCGAGGTTTAAACCTAAGGACCCTGCTTGGAATTTTAACGATATTGTTGAAGAGGGATCTAAGAAAATTGTAAATGAAGAAATTGACTGGTAGTTTAACTTTAAGAAGCAGATTGCCAGAATAAGATTGTGATTTATACATTTTCCGAAAAATGTCTGTATTTTTTCCTCTTTGCTATGTATTTGACTGAAATAATACATGAGTGTGTGTATCAGTATTATTATTATTATTATAGTATTTCCCACTATTTCCCATTTTTGTCAAATGGGTATTTCCCAGGACGGGAAATCCTGGGAAATCCCTGTGGGAATTCCCACGTCTGGGAAATCCTGGCCAACCCTGGTTTATATGGTGTTCATAAGAAGATCCTAGGTAAGGCCTTATATAGTGTGTTGCAGAAAACAACCAACTTCAAACATGCCTACACAGTCCACTTAGCTGTAAATCATTGCCAGTTATAAAACCTGCTGGCAGGTTGTTTTAGCTGTTTACAAAGGTCTATCTTTAAAGTTACAACTTAACTGCAGAGCATATTTTTCTATACCTGTTTTTAATACAAAGCAATGCTTACCGTGACCGGTCTTCTTCTTGGACTGTGTTTTACTCTAAAATGAATAACATTTTCATGAAATGTACCGTAAATAATACACAAATAAACTCTCTTTATCCATATTCTCTCTTGATGTGCATGTCTGATGTTGATGAAGGTATAATAAAAGTACAATATACCCTTCATCCTAGAGCTGGGGACACTACTTGGGAATCCAAGTGTTGTGAAAATTTGAACTTAAAGCTGCTCACTCTCATATATTCTGGTGAAAAAATAAATTATTTAAATAGTCTAAAATTAACATGTTTTAGAACAAATTATCAAATACGAAGGTTTCAGGAGAAATTTGTGTAAAATATTGCTGTATTTTTTTAATTTTATGCTACCAAATTATAAAGTGATGCAAAGGCTAAAACTGAAATCCCAATATAACCATACTGTATAGTGTAGCGGTGCCTTAAAACAAAACCAACCAACATTTTCATTAGATTTTCTCAAATTGCTATGTTGATTTTCACTTGTGTTGTTGATTCTAGCATTTACTATTACATTTTATGTTTAAAATTTAATGTATCATTTTGGAGAAATTGAATTTTTTTTACTAGAAACTGTGAACTTCTGGGATTTTTTTTACAGTTATCTATAAAAATTTCCATTTTTATATTACATAATACTATTATTTTACCTCCTTTGAAACATCTGTCATAGAGTTAGGCCTCTTCAATTGTTTGGCTGACCCAGGCCTACTTCTGCTGGTCGAAGCAGCTGAGTGGATACCTGACCCCGTTAAACTCAGATTGAGGTCATCAGCTGGATGCCTTTTTTGAGATGACATCCTGAAAAAATTTAAGTATTTGTTAACTTTAAAATAGAAAATATTTCACAATTATTCTGAGCTAACACATTTATTTACAAATTTAAGAATCTGTCTGCAAATGTTATGCTATTACAGGATTAAGTAGTTTTCTGTCTTGGCATTTTGGTCTATTCCTCATTGCACTAGTCTGATTGGTACATGTAGTAAGCCGGTATAGCTTTTTATACAGTCTGCCACAAAATGTGAGGGATGCAACTACTATGCATTCATTTAAATGCAAGGTTAAGGAACATTTTTTAAGCTTAACTTGACTTTTTTAATGTCATTCAATCAGGGTTTTTATACAAACTTCTCTTAAAGCATTTTGCTGTGATTTTTTCTGTGATAAATTGTATCTTCCTATGTCATACAATACTATATCTTAAGGACCACAATGGAAATAGCTCTTTTTTGTGTTATCCTTAACATATAATGTTGATTGACATGGCTATATTAATTCATACATGTTTGTTTATTGTTTTATTGTATGTTTTAATTATAAGTTGCTATGTAAATTGTACATTTTATGTTGAAATAAAATCTAAATCTATTCTATCTATCTATCTAGTGGTCACTTACAGCATAAAATGGGTCAAATCGGAGAGTAAAATCAATTAGGCTATGCACAGGGAAACAACATGTTTCAGATCATCAACATTTTTGACCATCACTCTGGACCACATTTTAAAGATACTGAATTCTGTAGTGTCTATTCATTTTGTAAGAAGAGTCTACAATATGAACTGAAGTAATCTTATAAAAGCAGTCTTAAGTAGAGCTTGGACGGCTAGCAGTTTTGTACCCAGGTACCCGCTGCTGTATTACCCCCGGGTACCTGTTGTCATTACTTCTCCCATTTGAAAATTAGAAAAGTTGTCTTTCGTCTGGCAAGAGTTTCTTATATAATTTTAAGAGTATGAGTGTTCTAAGCGCTGCTGGTCTTGCTAGCACAAAACAGCACCTAAGTCTTGATCAGTCCATCACATCAACTTGTTTGGGTAATCGCACCCTGATTATAAACTAAAACAGATTAACTCTCTAATTTTATATTTTGAGTCTATTATTGCGGACCAACGATTATCACACACACACACAAGATGAATAAAACTCGAAAAATTGTTTCACTTAAATATCTGACCTGATCCCAGATAAATTGCGAGATAAATATTGGCGCTAAAGACAGCATTGGATCCGAAAAAAATGTAAAAAGTTAACAGACTTAGTGTGCATTACAATGTTTAGACTAATATTAGGGTCTCCACTGGCCCTAATTTTTTTTGGGCCACAAATACCAGTATGCAAGGGGGAGGGGGTCCCCCCTCACGACCGTTGTATTTTTTTATTTTCAGATCAAAAAGACATTTGAAGTATGCTGGATACATTTTCAATTTTTATACTCTGTACTGTATTTATTTCTCTGCAATTTATTTGTGTACTTTCGATTTTAAAACAAAATACAACTTAAGGTTTCATAAATTTGTGCTTCACTACTATTATCATTTTTTTTTAAAAGGTGTGGAGTCCCATTACTTAAAGGGACATACATTATAACTGATGTCAAACTAAATAACCACCAAAACAAAAATAATAGTATCTTTGGAAGTATTATAACTTAACCTAAAAGTTTCATCTTTGCATTCCCATTCATTATCGATCAGGGCTTGGATAATTTCAGGTTAGCTCAATCGGTCCGGGCCAAGTTTCTGGCAATATTGATGTTGCAAATCATGTTACCCCGCCCACTTCGGCAATACAGCGGAAGTTACTCACTTGTTTTATTATGCAGTTTTAAAGTGATGTCATGCCCAACATACACAATCTTACTTTTTAACGTTCATTTCCTGTTGAAATTGATCAATATTTTATCATGTTTGAAGTTAGGCAATAACAGTTGTGTTTACAATGCTTGTGTAACAGAAAGGAATTTTTGAATTTTCGTAACTTTTTTGCTATCTGAAGGATGTTTTGAATTCAAAAAGTTAGGAAATGCTCTTGATACTCATATTTTCACATTAAATTATATCTTTTGAAAAAAATACCATTTTTAATGACACTTGATTTTTCATAACAGCTTGTTGCTGCTATAACCATTTATGAAAACAGTGTAAGTTACGCACTCATGAATTTTTCATTTTTAATCTTAACAACAATAGAAAATAAAGAATAAAGTGTGCATTTTATTACCTTTCCCGTGATATAAACATTTTTTAAATACCTTTTGTTTTAAAAACGTTACGGCCGTTAAAAAACACCCCTAGCAGTACAAAAAAACACTGACTACCGACCGCTGCCCACCGCATTGATGTCTTATCAGAAGAAATTATTGCGTAACACAGGGTTTTGTTTGCAAACATGATAAATTATTGCGTAATACAGGGTTTTGTTTGCAAACACGATCTCTCCTTTATAACATGCATAATACTAGTAGTTACTGAAAAATGTGTATTTCTATCTATCTTCCTGTACTGTCAAATCCTTTACAGGGACTTAGACAATTGGCGTATTTCCCTTTGTATATTATGTTGATAATGATAAATGTTCATGCATGATGTATTTTGATACATTTTATACATTTTTCAAGTAACTTGTCATTTATTAAAGGCAGTGTCTACTCCGAGTCTAGAGTTACGGAAGTTCCGTATCTCTAGAAAATCCTATGAGGATTGGCTAGAGTTACGGAAGTTTATAAAGGCATATGTATATTGCTTTAAATATGCATGGTAATGTATTGTAAACTTGACTATTTCACCAGTAATAGTGTATAAACCAATCTGTCAGCGAATGCAGCGACTTCGTAGCCGCCATTTTGGTTTTACAATATACATTGGCGGAAATATCGTTGTTATCTCCGTCTTTACTTGAGCGACATTTATATCACATTTTGTGCAAAGCATGATAGAAGTTAAGTAAACTATATTGTTGACATATGGTGTTTTTGTATTTAATTGTAGAAGGCACTCAAATCGTGACCATAAAAATGGGAATGATTTTAATTGTGATCGAAAGTACAGCTGTTAAATTTAAAAATAAATCTTAATTTCGTTTTCTTTTTGTTTACGTTTTTCTTGCTCTTAGAATTCCAATATTCTTCTTTTCTTGATCTTACTATTGTTTTATTGACGTTGTTTGTAAACAGTTCACGTAACTATGTGCAAGAGTATACAGCATGACAATGATAGTTCCGATATTAGCAACAAGTATAACCAAAATGGCGCTTGTGAAATTGTCGTATATACAACAGATCAGTTTATTCACGAATAGTTGTAAAATACGTAAGTTTACAACACATTATCATGCATATATTAAAGCGATATACATAACTTTATAAACTTCTCTAGCCTTTCCCTATAGGGTTTTGCTAGAGATACGGAACTTCCGTAACTCTAGACTCGGAGGCTAGAGTTACGGTACCGTAACTCTAGCCACTGCTTTTATTAAAATGACATATTTCATTTCAATTGAATTATGTGTTTTCTTTATCCCTTGCAATCAAACAGAGAATAACCCAAAAAAGTAATCAGCAGACATAGATAAAAATATCGCAATATCATCCTCTTTTTTTGAGACAAAGTAAAATGATCATAGGCTCAGCAATATCTACTCGGGTTTAGGCTTTTCTATAATTCATTGTCGTACATCAACATTTGGAGATCAATCGTCAATGGCAGTGGCAATGTGTGAAAAGACCGCAGTGTCAGGTAAATCTACATTAAGTGGACAAAAAAATGGCTACACTTGGACAATATCGCTGAAATACTGTAGATTTTGCTTTTTCACTGAAACAACAGACACAGTAAAACTGTAAACTTGAGTAAGTAATAACTCATGTCACAGATGAAGACTTTGACTTGCGCAGTATCAGATGGCACATGGTTCATATATATCAAACATAAATTATTCTTAAAGCTGAAATATTACATATGCTGAGCGAATTTGGAATATTCATAAAATGACAGTTCCAAAACATGCGTAAACAAACCTGTCCGAATATCAACTTCCGGCGAATAGCGAAAATGATATTAGAATTAATTACTACTCAGCCTTCTAGGTATATCTAATACTCATTGATAGAACATTTTATCTGAAAAAATTTCAGAGGCATATAACAAAAAAAAATAATCGGCAAATAATCACCAACTGACTTTGTCATTCTCTTTCGCAAATCATTTTAATGCGTTAAAATCTGAACTACTTCTCTTGCGGATAGCTTCGCTTTAGGAAGTTATAAGGTCGAGAAGCAGCCATTTTGATTTTTGTTCAAGAAAAAATAAGAAGGATTTCCCTCATTTTCCTAGCACTGTATTATCGTTTGAGCTTTTATGGGCTCTTCTAGCATGCATTTGCCACTTTTCTCAAAGTATTCATAGCAATGGCTGGGAATCGAAAGCTGCAAGGTACGCTGTTGATGAATTTTACACTATCTGAATAACACAAACCTGGTTGTTTTTGTCCTTTATCCAGATTATAATCAAGTTTCCTCTTTATCTATCTAGATCTCTGTATTTATATTTTGGTGTCGCAGAAACTGCGTTGTCTTTAAAATGACTTTGTGTAGTAATGTGTTAAGATGGAAAACTTGCAGATAGTCTGTTACAGCACAATTACAGTGTTAACAAGGGAGGTAAGCCCATAATGCACATCTATTCATACCGAAAGAACTTCAGTGTACCTGTTTTTATGCTTGCCAGGATAGGTATGTGTAGGGTTACCTTGGCAGTATTTGTGACAGAAATCTAACAAACTCTCATTTCTGTATTTCATAAGAAAATAATTAAAAAATGTATAGATCTATTTAATCTCTTCTATAATCTATAAATCTGCCACATTTGACTGTTAAAGTATCTTTACTGAAATGTACCAAACAATAAAAGTTTCGGGCAGGTCAGGATTTTCAAAACTTTGCCACAATCTTGCTGACTAGACAGCAATTGACCTATCAATTGGTCAACTATTCATAACCCAACCATGTGTGTTTTGGCGTGAATGCTTTTACAGTACATATATGTTGTTTTTCCAATTGTCACCGATCACCGCGATGTATAGCTATTGTGTTTACTCGAATTTGGTCACTCAGAATCACCTGTCACCCTTATTAAACAGTCCTGTGTTTCACCACTACTGCCATATTTAGCGCACTGTAGATGGTCAGGGTGACCATTGTGGTGTAAAAAACAAAATCAGGTTGACTACATCACGGTGTCAGGGAGAGGTGTAACAATACACTTTTCTTGCGATACGATACATATCACAATACACAGTTGTAATACAACACGTAATGGTTCGATACAATATATCTACTGTTCCAAGAAGTTAAATGCATACAAGATCAGAATAGACAAGTGGATGGAAATATTAATATAATTATAGGAGGTTTTAGTGTGTCGTCACATCCGGGATTTTCCGTTACTAAAAATAGCGTGGCCGTCAACTGTATTGAGTTCGGCCATATGCCGAGCGTGTATTGATACAGTATAGACATCATTTATCGCCAAAATAAACTAAATATTATTAAGTTTCTTTTAAGTTTTGAAGTGGAAGTAAATACATTATTTCTTATTTAATATATATTTGATAGTTGTTGCTATAATCAAAGAATTAACTTTGATCAGGCGTTGTGAGATTTCCCGTCTTTCACTTTTCATGTGTCTTCTTTCCTTCACTGATTATTCTCTTTCTATCTTACCCTTTACTCTCTGAAATATTTTTTTTCAAAACCAGCACACTTAGTATTATACAGAACCATAATCCTACTTTAAAAGTTCTTTGTGTATTTTTTAAAAATGTTAATAGTCCCGCCGATCGTGGGATTTCTCCTCTGGTGAACTCGCCAAGACCCCAGAAGACTCAAATGTATACTGGTACCTTTGTTTGGTTATATAATGCATATGTATGTCTCAAAAATAAATGACAGAAAAAGATATCCCTGTTTTGATATAATTACGGAAGTATACACTACAGAAGTGTATACTGTCGTGGTATACTGTAACACGTCCATGACATCTACAGCGGCGGACACATGTGAAAGTGACACTTCCAAAAAAGTGTTGTATTAAAATATTCAATAACACATTATAAAATATGCCTAATTAATTGTATATTATCTTAGCTGAGCTACTGCTTGCTTGAAATGCCCACATGCCAGTTTACGTCTGCGATTACTCATAATTTCAAAAAAATTAATATGTTTGATGCCATATATTGTTAGACTAACAAAGTATATGTAGATTAGTGGAACACCTCAAACTTAGAAAAAACAAAGACTTAAAAAAATCGAATTAAAATTTCCTTTTTTTAAGACATTTGTTGTCGCCTCTAAAATAAAAAGAAACTCAGCTATCTGAAATTTAAAAATATTCTGTCTCATCTGCGTCCTCAAGGGTATTATTTAACTTGGTCATAAAATATTATGATGAATAAATTGATCATGTAGATTCAATCAAAGCTTGATGTGTGCCATATGCCACGTTATGCAATTCATTCAAAGTGGTCATCTATAACGTGTGACCAATTAGTCTATAAACAGGATGTTACATGGATTAATTAAATCCAAGTTATATCGTGCTTTATGCCCTAGGGGACAATATACCTTACTGGATCTCTATGGCAACGTGTCATTTGAGTGTCTTATGTCATCGCCAGGCGTTGTGAAAACATATATAGCACAGTGTCATGTATTATATAGCTATAGGGTCTTCATGGTTTCTAAAGTTTAATTTGACACTATTCGTAAATAAATGTACGCTTCACAGACACATGCATGATTTCTATGAATTTATTTTTACTGAAATTAGAGACATATATTAGAGAAAATACCCGAATAAAGTCTTGTGCTTTCTAAACAAAGTATATAATTTACAAATTAACATCATGTTTTTATAAAAAAAAAAAAATGTGGCAAAAATTGGGAGTCTGAAAATTTCCAACAAGGTGTATTATGTACAATTAGAGGATCGTCTTTATGCGGAGAACTTCACTGTAGCAATTTTTTCCATCTATGTACAGCAACAAAATATACTAAGCACTATGTGAAAATAATGAATATTGACGCTTATTCAAAAAAAGAAGAAGAAAAGAACAGTGACACTTTCGGCAGGAATAGCAAGTAGCCTTGGGAAAGCGGACATTGTCAAGTTACATTCGTTTTGGCCGATTCAGTTTAAATTCACACTTTCATATCGGACTTTATAATGAAAACTATACATAAGCATCAATGGCATATACACGGCAACACAGACACTGCATATAAACCAGATTTTGTTTCATTTAATAACGTTATAGCCTAAAATATAAACTGCCGTACGGTCAAATGCTCTATTTCGCTTTCATTTTGGCCGATCAATTGACGGCCAGTCAATGCGCATGCGCCGGAATAACGTCATATCGGGGATTCCTAAAACCTCCTATAAGATTAAAGTAGTTGGCTGCGATTTGCATAAGGTATTCATAATTGTTTTCATTTCCGCAGATTCGAAACCGAAATATTGCTAAACTGGCGACCAAAACATTTCTAACGCATTTTTCAGTTCAACATGAGTGGGCAGACATTTTAGTAAGCTTGCCGAACTATATTTAAATCATGCACCACCATTGGTTAATCAATATTTCTAAAGCCAAGGAAAATCAACATAACAAAAAATGTTTATTTGAGCTCTTCATAGGGGTTTGTTCCCTTTGCGTTGAATACCAGCAGTAAATACAGGGTGGTACCGAATCAAATTTTGGTAATGGTGTGGCCGTGAACCGCAAAAGTAAAAGAAACCGTGGTGCATTGTGACCTGCGATGAATCATTACACCTTTAGTGTAGGGTCATCCATATTTTATATTTGTTGCGGTGACAGGGGGACAATTGGAAAAAAACATCTTGTTGCGTGTAGTACACAAGAGTCAAGCAGAGCTTTTTAAGGGTCGAAGTATGGGTCATGATGAATAGGGTTTCCAGTCTTGTTTGCACATCATATTTTTCAGTTTGTGTTCTGAACTTATACTGTTGTACTTTCCAAAAAATTTTAATAAACTAGATCTAGCTGTTGATCCTCTTCCCATGCTCAAAAATAAGTTGTTTTCCATATGTTACATTTTTTCATGACTTCGCATGTCCGTGATTTTCAGGCTATTTTTTCGCAATTTTATTAGCATTAGTCATTTGACACAAATTTAAGAAGATTGTGATTAAAATAGCTGTTCTTTTTCCTGAGTGATGTTTTTTGTTGTTGATGTAAGAAATAATAAATGCCTCCCTGTATTTTATCGTTGAATCATCCAAATGACTGACTGTATTTTATTCAACGATAAAATACAGGGAACAATTTATTAATTTGATTCTAACATGTTATTTTCTTTGAAAATAATCCCTAACTTTATTTAACACGTAGTAGTACATCATTGTAACCTTAAAACGCGAGATACGATTGGACGCGCTTGTTTACATACGTCACGTCATTTAAGGCACTTCGTCCTTTGAAAAACGTGCTGTATTTTATCGTAAAATAGAATACAGGCTTTTCCCTTTATGTTTTTATCGGAAAAGCAGCCGCTTGTGTTAGAATATTTTTCAAGATTCTCTGGTAGCTATACGAGTACAGTCCAGGCCTGGAGGATTATGCAAAAAACGCGAAGTGTGGAATTTTTTACTCCACACTTTGCGTGATTAGCTCGGAGACAAATAGCATGACTTCGAGTGAGCTTGGAGTGCCTGAAGTGACTTCGCGTGTGGAGTAATATCGCGTCACTTCACATGATAAAATCGCGGCACTTCGAGTGATTTAACAGGTAAATGAACAGGTTTACGGGACATAAAAAATCAAACCGAATATATTCGGTGGAAATTAATGTTAACTTCTATACATGAAATGTTTTTGAGTTGTATGCATATTACATTCAAAGATTTTTGCCGACCGACGTACATTTATATAGCGTGTTCAATATATTTTATCACCAAAAATAAAACTTACTCATAAAATTATTTCCAAACAATTATTTCTATAATCCAAAATTATCAGACTATTTTCTATAGTTACTTTTTCATGTCTCAAACTGTCAAATATCTTGGTCTGTTTGATGTCACGTGCTTCACTAAGATCAAACAAAACTCGCATGTACACTGTGCGTCGGCGTTTGTTCTTTGATCTCGTAACACCTGCAGCTTTAATCTTTATGTATAAAACAGGCTGAAGTAAAAAAAATATTTCGGCAAAGGTTATTCATTAGAATAAATAGTAGAAAATTGGTGCTGAAAAAACGTTGGCTTTGACAACTAATGACAAAAAAAAACGTTCCACAAAAAATATAGAACAATTGGGAATGTTAATTGATAAATACTTTGTGCATTCACATCTCAGAGGTGTCACACAGCTTCGATTTGGAAACAAATTCAAAATTGACTGAATTAGTGCGACATGCCATATTTTTCACACCAATCGCGAGTGACAATGCTAAGAGACCAATTGCATCAGAATTTTTAAACGGAAATAAATATTCTAAATCAACATAAAGGTGATAAATATTTTAGGTTCTGACAAAAAATAACTCGATGCTTTTTGAAACAACAAACAAAAACAACGTAACACTGCAAACAGTAGCGGCAGTTATCAACGAAAAACATCGGCATCCATGTCTGATTCGACCTTTGTGATTCAATGGATCTAAATTCAACAGCTTGCTTTTACAGGTGTGTTTTACCAATATTAATAAATATTTTCACACGAAGTCACTCCAAAATACCCGGAGAAACGAGAAGTCCCGCGATCGAAATTTACACTCCAAATGGGCCGCGAAGTGACTCAATTCAATGGAGTCATTTTCGTTTTTTCTACTCACTCCACACTTCGCGTTTTTTGCATAATCCTCCAGGCCTGTACTGTAGTTAACAGGGTTTAGTTTTTATAAGCTTTCATTTAATATATTAAAGCTTTCTTTTTGTGACAAAGCGAAAAACTTGTAATATTTTCCTGAAAATTGAGGAATGACGGGGGTTGCAAATTTACATGACAAACAAGCAAAAAAATAGTAAAAAATATAATTTGCTACGAATATAGTTATTATTATTTTAGTTCTGAATAATTGCACAACAAAAATAATGTTAAAAAAACAACAACAAAAGAACATGAGGGCTTTGTTCAAGCATATCACATTTCATAACTGGAGCAAAAGTGAACCATTCTTTTGCGGCTCATGGCATGTATAGCTAGACATAGTTTACCAATGTCCCACTTTAAAATTTAAGTATCTTGGATGGGAATATCATCTGCACTGCATCATAAACCCATTGCTAGCAAAAATGAACAATAAACTGTTATAGATATTGGCATAAAAATGGGATCAGTTATATTAAGATGGTATTTTTCACGTTCATCAAGACATAGAGAAACATCAAATACTGGTACAGGCACCAATACCTACACACAGTATGGCAGAAAAGTGATAGCAAACAAGATGCAGCTAACAAAATCTTATTTGAAGTATTTTTAATCCAAACAATCATTCTCTAAAGTAATGTCCTGTAAATTGGGACCCGCACCTTCAATTTTGGGACTCGCAGATTGGTAGAAAATTGTAAAAAAAAAATCACTGTCATGATATAGACTTTTTAATCTTTGAAAATTTGAAACTAACTGTTTTTGTCCTAACACAACACTATAGAACAGACTTGCTTGGTTAAAAACACATTGAAAAAATCCTTACGAAGTGTTTTAGAAATACATTTTTATGACCCTAGGCTAGAGTGCTGAAAACGCAGTTTTCTGTGGGTTTCGTCACTGAGGAATTGCCCCTTGATCCGAATGGGGGCCTATGGCGGCCTGCATGCCCCCTGTCTGTAAAAATAATTTTCCTCCCATCCAGTCTTTACCTAATCACACCCCTGTTTCATAGTTTCGAAGTTACAAAGAAGAAATTTTGATTCTTGGATGAGCTTGAATATGGCTCAGGACGTTAAAATTAAGTCACATGTTGGTGAATGATTTTCTAGAGCAATGTTGCGAGGAACAGCAATCTAAAGCCTTTATGGCCCTCTTTTTGTTATGTAGGCAGTAAATTAGAATTTGGGTTAATGTGGCTGAAATTTCTGCTGACAATTTCCCTCTTTTTCCACTCTGCAGAAATTGGAGCGTCATAAGAAGGAGGAGCCCTGCGTTGTTATGTAGTTCGGAATATCTTACCATTCCCAGGAAGTGCCGAATAGTAATTGACTGTCATTGAGATTTTGAAATACCCAGACATCCTTTTAAAAAGAGTATCCATTGACAGATAAGCAAAGAGATTTTTGTTGTTCAGAGGCCTGTTGACAACTAATGCACATTTCTGAACATGAGTCAGTTTCTCCAGAGCCAAATCTGCACTGACCAGATCATAATGTACCAATCAGTTATAATTATACAATAATGTTTTGTTTTTATTTTCAGGTGAAATAGACAGGTGTTTAAAAAAGGTACAAGAAGGAGTTGAAACGTTTGAAGACATTTGGCAGAAGGTGAGTTTTACCTTGGATTTTAAACCATTCGTGCCTTGTATCCACTAAAATATGTACCTTTTCAAGCAGCTTCTGTCTAAGCAGACAACAATGTTGTCTAATAATACCCCCACAAACCGAAGTTTGGGGGGGTATATAAGAGTGAGCTTGTCGGTTTGTCGGTCGGTCTGTTGGTTTTCATGGTTTCCGGATGATAACTCATGAACGACTTTACCATGGTTCGCACAGGCCTTGAAAAGTACTTGAATTTGATGCCAAGTCCTTGAAAAGTACTTGAATTCTGTGCTGAGAAAAAGTCCTTGAAAAGTACTTGAATTTGAAAAAAAAACTAGTGAATTTCTTTAAAAAGTCATTGAATTGGTATGTTCCGCGTAAAAAAACTCCAAAATTATTGTAGCATGCCTTAAAATGACGAGAAAACAGTCTTATCTTTTTATGCCCCCCCCCCCCCCCGAAGGACGGCATATTAAAATCGCACCATCTGTCCGTCCGTCTGTGCGTCCCCACTTACAATTCGTGTCCGGACTGTAATTCTGTCATGCATTGAAGGATTTAAAATAACTTGGCACACATGTTTAGCACATCAAGACGATGTGGCGCGTTCAAGACCCACATCCCTACCTCAAAGTTCAAGGTCACACTTGGAGTATGAAGGTTATGGAATCCTCTATGCACACATTTGTGTCCGGACTGTAACTTTGTCATGCTTTAAAGGATTTTAAAATAACTTGGCACAAATGTCAAGGTCATACTTAGAGTTTGAAGGTAATGGATTCCTCTATATATGCATATATGCACACATTCGTGTCCGGACTGTAACTTTGTCATGCATTGAAGGATTTTAAAATAACTTGGCACAAATGTCTAGCACATCAAGACGACGTGTCGCATACAAGACCCACGTCCCTAGCTCAAAGGTCAAGGTCAAACTTAGAGTTTGAAGGTAATGGATTCTTCTATATATGCATATAGGCATACATTCGTGTCCAGACTGTAACTTTGTCATGCATTGAAGGATTTTAAAATAATTTGGCACAAATGTCTAGCACATCAAGATGACGTGTCGCATGCAAGACCCACATCCCTACCACAAAGGTCAAGGTCACACTTAGAGTTTATAGGTAATGGAATCCTGTATATATGCATACATTTGTGTCCGGACTATAACTTTATCATGCTTTGAAGGATTTTAAAATAACTTGGCACAAATGTCTAGCACATCAAGCGGATGTGTCGAGTGCAAGACCCAAGTCCCTACCTCAAAGGTCAAGGTCACACTTAGTGTTTAAAGTAATGGAAAACTGTATGCATGGTTACTCTGTCATGCATGGAAAGATTTTAAAATTACATAGCACATTTATTGAGCACATGGAGAGGACACAGACTGTGAGGCACCTCTTTCGGGGGCATTCGTCACTTGTGAGGGACAGCTCTTGTTCTGTATGAGTCTATCGAACCTACTCGACAGTGATGTATCAACTACGTACCGGATTCCGGAATTTAGACACGCTTGCTTCCGGAGTGATTTCCCTTTACCAAAAGTCATGGTCGCGGAAAATTTGCGAAATTTAGCCGAAATAAGTGCATTTTTTCATCGACATTGCTCACGAATGATAGTTATAAGCATGGAAAAAGGATTTTTAGGGGAACAAACACAAGTGTACTTGTGTTGTGTTGGATAAACTTATAGACA
Organism: Saxidomus purpurata; assembly: GCA_022818135.1. NCBI lineage: Eukaryota > Metazoa > Mollusca > Bivalvia > Venerida > Veneridae > Saxidomus > Saxidomus purpurata. The sequence goes on along the minus strand of JAFMSR010000002.1, from coordinate 27,130,608 downwards.
CAGCGCATTATGGGTGAAAGTGCGTTGAAGAGTCGTCAACGAGAAGAAAGGCATTTATAAACAAAATCTGACAAATTAACGTTCCAATGAGTCAATACAGTCGTTCCTCATGACAAAAATCCAGATTTGAATAAGAAGTAAATATTGAGATTATCAACATGTATTTTGCTCGATATTAATTTGAATAACAAAGATACATATTACATTGTGTTCCAAATATGATTTAAGGTGACATTTGATTATATATCCTGACATGAAGTCAGATTTTGCTCATCATTTTAGTCCTTGAAAATTAGAAAAAATCCTTGAAAAGTACTTGAATTTTGTCTCAGAACTTCTGTATGAACCATGTTTACCCTTTTGAATAATTTTTGGTACACACATGCAACTTCATGAAATACAGGTCAAGTTCAGGTTTGGGGTCAGTAGGTCAAAGGTTAAGGTCACAGTGACTCTGAACTTTAAAACAGTTTCCAGATGATAACTCATGAAAGGCTTGACCGATTTAAATAATTTTTGGTACACACGTGCAACTTTATGAAATACAGGTCAGGTTCGACTTTGGGGTCAGTAGGTCAAAGGTCAAGGTCACAGTGACTCTGAACTGTAAAACAGTTTCCGGATGATAACTCATGAAAGGCTTGACCGATTTAAATAATTTTCGGTACACAGCTGTAACATCATGAAATACAGGCCAAGTTCTACTTTAGGGTCAGTAGGTCAAAGGTCAAGGTCAAAGTGACTCTGAACTGTAGAACAGTTTCCAGATGATAACTCTTGAAAGTCTTGACCGATTTAAATAATTTTTGGTACACACGTGCAACTTTATGAAATACAGGTCAAGTTCGACTTTGGGGTCAGTAGGTCAAAGGTCAAGGTCACAGTGACTCTGAACTGTAAAACAGTTTCCGGATGATAACTCATGAAAGGCTTGACCGATTTAAATAATTTTCGGTCTCAGCTGTAACATCATGAAATACAGGTCAAGTTCTACTTTGGGGTCAGTAGGTCAAAGGTCAAGGTCAAAGTGACTCTGAACTGTAAAACAGTTTCCGGATGATAACTCTTGAAAGTCTTGACCGATTTAAATAATTTTTGGTACACATGTGCAACTTTATGAAATACAGGTCAAGTTCGACTTTGGGGTCAGTAGGTCAAAGGTCAAGGTCACAGTGACTCTGAACTGTAAAACAGTTTCCGGATGATAACTCATGAAAGGCTTGATCGATTTAAATAATTTTCGGTACACAGCTGTAACATCATCAAATACAGGTCAAGTTCGACTTTGGGGTCAGTAGGTCAAAGGTCAAGGTCACAGTGACTCTGAACTGTAATGTAAAACAGTTTCCGGATGATAACTCATGAAAGGCTTGACCGACTTAAATAATTTTCGGTACACAGCTGTAACATCATGAAATACAGGTCAAGTTAGACTTTGGGGTCAGTAGGTCAAAGGTCAAGGTGACAGTGAGCCTAAAACGGTTTACTTGGAACATTTCAATGGTTTCTATTTCTTACGCTTGTCCAGGCGCAATTTTTTACGCTTGTCCAGGCGCTTTCTTTTAAACTAATTACTTTGGGGTCAGTAGGTCAAAGGTCAAGGTCACAGTGACTCTGCACTGTAAAACGGTTTCCGGATGATAACTAATGAAAGGCCTGACCGATTTAAATAATTTTTGGTACACAGCTGTAACATCATGAAATACAGGTCAAGTTCGACTTTGGGGTCAGTAGGCCAAAGGTCAAGGTCACAGTGACTCTCAACAGTAAAACGGTTTACTTGGAACATTTAAATGGTTTCTATTTGTTACTCTTTTCCAGGCGCTATTTTTTACACTGTGTGGCCATTCCTTTCTTATGGTTGCCATACTTCTGTGACAAAGCTGTATTGTGGGGGTATAATTCGTCACTCTTGTGACAATTCTAGTTATGATTTGTTTTCAGCCATTTGGATCACAACTCTTCAGAACACACCTGTTAAAAATAGACTTCCCCAAATTTCAGGTCGTATTCAGAAGATTCCATAGTAATAATCTAGGTATAAGTGAGTTTTAAATGAAATGTTGATCATGTAAAATTTATTTTATATTGTAGAAGGCAAGTAAACTTATATACATACTGTCACAGTCAGGGCTTTGATAATCTTTGGTTTTTATACGCCCGAAGGGACGTATTATGTTATCGCCTCGGTGTCCGTCTGTCCGTTAGCAATTTCCCTTCCGCTCTGTAACTCTTGAACCCCTTGAAGGATTTCGAAGAAACCTGACACAAATGTTAACCAGACTGAGACGACGTGCAGAAGCAATGTTCCGGATGGCTGGATTCAAGGTCAAGGTCATACTTAGCAGTCAAAGGTCATATGATTTTGTTTCCCTTCCGCTCTTAACTCTTGAACCCCTTGAAGGATTTCGAAGAAACCTGACACAAATGTTAACCAGACTGAGACGACGTGCAGAAGCAATGTTCCGGATGGCTGGATTCAAGGTCAAGGTCATACTTAGCGGTCAAAGGTCATATGATTTTGTTTCCCTTCCGCTCTGCAACTGTTGAACCCCTTGAAGGATTTGAAGAAACCTGACACAAATGTTAACCAGACTGAGACGACGTGCAGAAGCAATGTTCCGGATGGCTGGATTCAAGGTCAAGGTCATACTTAGCGGTCAAAGGTCATATGATTTTGTTTCCCTTCCGCTCTGTAACTCTTGAACCCCTTGAAGGATTTCGAAGAAACCTGACACAAATGTTAACCAGACTGAGACGACGTGCAGAAGCAATGTTCCTGATGGCTGGATTCAAGGTCAAGGTCATACTTAGCGGTCAAAGGTCATATGATATTGTTTCCCTTCCGCTTTGTAACTCTTGAACCCCTTGAAGGATTTCGAAGAAACCTGACACAAATGTTAACCAGACTGAGACGATGTGCAAAAGCAATGTTCCGGATGGCTGGATTCAAGGTCAAGGTCATACTTAGCGGTCAAAGGTCATATGACTTTTTTTCCCTTCCGCTCTGTAACTCTTGAACCCCTTGAAGGATTTCGAAGAAACCTGACACAATTGTTTACCACATTGAGACGATGTGCAGAAGCCATGTTCCGGATGGCTCACTTCAAGGTCAAGGTCACACTTAGGGTTCAAGCGTCATATAACTGTGTGGATATTGCTCTGCATTTGCTCTTGATTACAGTGCTCTTGTTTTTATTTGGGAGATCCTATTTTGTTTGCTTAATTTTTTTATTGAATTACTTCCCTTTTATGTTACTATCAATAGCATATTTTGTAACTTTTTTATTATTGGCAGTACGGAAAAACCGAGACCACTTTTCTGTGGTACAACATGAATGGTACCTCCAATTTTTTGGTGTTTTTTGACATTTTTGTACCTGGTTAGGATTTTCTGGTTGGGGACTTAGATTTTTTTATATAACTTCAATTTTTTATTCTTGTTCCTGTCCGTTGGGCTTCAACAGCCTAAATTTTGCTCCCATTCTCTGATACAACACTTCGGGCGTATATTGCTGCGCTTTGCGGTGCTCTTGTTCTGTTCTGGCCCGAATTTTGACTTCAAAAACCGATTCACAAGTCTGAAAAGCCATTCTAAATCGGTCCGAGAATTTTTACATTTTCGGTCCAAAATATGTTGAAAATCACAATACACAGGCGCCTGTCAACACCTACAGATTTGTTATTTGCCCCCAGGAATAGCAATATATGTGTCAGATAATCTGACTGTCACTTCGTTAATTGGTCGGTAATTAGCAATCAGAGGACAAAGCCAAATGCCTCTGGTAATACTTTGATGTTTGCAGCTAGCCTATTTACTTGGAAAAGACCAATCCTTGATTGCTTTGCCGGCTGTTGTAACAGTTTAGTTTAGGGACTGCCGATGTTCAGTTTTAGGAAATGAATTGAATAACACAATTTGTAAATGTACTTTATTTAAATTCGACAAAAATGTAATATTCAGGGATCGGCCCAGACTCAGATTTTAGGGAGAAGTGACTTCTCCCTCTTGGAAAAATAGGGAGAAGTTTTCAGGAGCAGAGAGAAGTGAGACACATCTACAGTACACGCAAGGTGTTTTTTCCAAATGTCACCCAGTCACCGCGACAGAAATTCATTCTAGGTGACCAGTCACGGTGACGAGGTCACCCTAAAAAAGTTTTGGTCACCCAAACGGCCACCGCGACCATTTACGATGCGCTGAGATATTCGGTCGCGGTGAATCGCGGTGACCAACTCGACTGAAATAAAGTATTTTACAATTATTTTATTATATTTATTGGTATACAAAATGTAGAATACATCAATTTCTGTAAATACTTTTTATTTTTCATCTACGGTCTCTATTATTAGCACATCGTCGCCGCGGTATTTCTGTTCCGAATTGCCGCTCGAGTATTACTGCATAAAAAATCATCATTTTTAGATACATGTATAATTGTTTCAAAACGTTTTCTTTCCTTCCTGAACTTATATTTATCACGTTTATGTAGATTTAAAATAATAATTCACGTAAACAATGTGCCGTAATTGGTCAATCTTTTTAATCTTGCCTTTTGTCAATCACGGTGGGTGTGAAAAATATCGTCTGTAATAAAGGATGACATATTTAACTCAAAAAATTGTTTGCAAACCCAAGCTATTTGACACAATTACTTCTGAAAGATAACTGTCAATGTTGAGTGAATACGCATATTTGTCTGCGGAGATATTGAGTATCTCTTGTCTTACGAAAGTCGACAGACAATGCATCGAAAGTGCGTAAATATTTAAATTATTGTAATAATTATATTGTCCAATGTTCGAATTTCTCAAATGCAAAAAATGATCTAGATTTATATCAAAAAGTTCCGAATGTTGTGTACCCGAAACACAATTGCCGTCTGCTATATTTGGTGTACCGCAAGGTTCAGTTGTGAGACCTCTCTTTGTTGCGAATTATGCTTTCTTTTATATTTAATTTTATTATTTTGTACGGATCACACAAACAACCGGAATATTACGGAAATGCACATTATTAATGACGAAATCTTGAATATCAAAACGAGTTGCTTGTTCGCAGCAGGAACGTAGAATCTGTATATTCTACGTTCCTGTTCGCAGCGTACTTTTTGTTTTGGCATTTATGATTGCCTCTAATTTTTCAGTAACTGCCAACGTCCATGCTTTCCCAGTTATTTTTTTCATTTTGCAAAATAAAGTTATTTTTACTGCAAAGTGTTTTCTATATCAAACGTAAAGCAGCAGGTGTTATGAGATCAAAGAATGCCGCCGCGATGGCCGGTTTCTTTGATCTTAGTGAGCACGTGGTATTAAAAAGAAAAAGTTTGAGACATTGACAATAGATTGATATTTTGGATTATTAGATCATAAGTTTGGAATAGTTAAAGTAAGTTTGTTTTTTAGATTTATTGTGTTGCCGGGGTTGTTTTACTTGATCCTAAAGTATGTTAGTTTGTTGATAGCGGTATCGTAATTAAAACGATTTGGGCGTCGGAAAGTTTCGAAAAACATCAAATTACAATTATTTTTCTATTTTTTATTGACAATTTAAAGTTAATCAGTAAAAAAACATAACAAATATTCAAGTCTCAACCCAAATGTGGACACCGCGAAACACCGTGACCAGTCACCGCGATTCGCGGTGACGATGGTCACCGCGACCAGACACGCTAATTCGCGGTGACAGGTGACTCAGGGGGGCATTTGGGTGACCAAATTTGCGTGGTCACGATGATTGGAGATCGCGGTGATGGGTGACAATTGGAAAAAACACCTTGGATGTACTGTACATTAATTTTACCAGGGTCCGTATATTACATAATATATGGACCCTGATTTTACAGATTAACTTTCATGATGGATTGTTGTAAAATGAGGCTTCTAGATTGTTCACAAATGAGATAGTTTTTAATCCCATTTCTACCATGATTTTTTTGTTGCCGTTTTAGCATTTATTCATTTTAATTAAATGTTTTTTATATTTAATTTGTCCGAAATTTCGTCTATCCGGAAATCAGTGCAGATGCCAAATTTTGTGGTTGTAATTTTGTTGACAATAAAGTCAATGTTTCAATATTTCATATATTAAAAATATTTGTTAAATGTATAATCATTTTTAATTAAATCTCTTTCATAATTGATAACGTCTGAAATTTTGATTATCCGAAAATCGGTACAGATTCGTTATTTCGTAGTTGTTTTCTTTGGTTAGGAAATAAAAATTAGCCAAATGTTTGAATAATTTCTTCACTCAACATCATCTAAATGTTAATTGCTAACAGTGTACAAAAACTGAAGTGGCAAGTATCATGTGTATTTTGAATACACGGAGACATGTCAAAAATTTGGCAGACGCCTGAAGCAATAAATGAAAGGGACAAAAAATATCATGTATTGAGGGCAGAATGATTATTGATTCGTTGGAAGTGTTGTTTATTCAAGTTAGTATATATTTTCTATGCTGACTACTCGCAAGACAGTTAATTGATTCAAAGGTCAAAATACGTCATCAAAATTTCGGCGGCGACTTTGATTTCGCTTTGATCTGCAGAATAGGCGAAGTGAGACATGTGAGAGCGACTTCTTCGCCCGAGTCGCCCCCTCGGCCGATCCCTGATATGGTAGACCTATTTTTGTAATTCGGAAGTCGTCGACGGGCACATATTTTTGCAAGTTCTTTCCTAAGTCACGAATGGTCATGTATTAAAAAATAAATTAATATTCTGCAAACATATTTTCATGGCTAATTATAACATGGATCATTTCTGAGACATTCAAAGACCGGAGCCAGAGACCATAGCCGGGGACCTGCTTTTATTACCTCCCGTCACACGGTGCAACTGTAAACAGTTTCTCGATTATTTTGGGTGAACTCGGCAGACATTTGTTGCTTACTTTTCCTTTCGAAATGATCTATACGTAAATAAACTTAGGCATGATAAAATACAGTTGAACTTGCCCATGCGACCATGTGTATTAAGCGACCTTTGTCTTACTCTTAAGCGACCGCTTTGGAATCCCCCCAAACGTTTTTACACTATTTTGCTATGGCTTTGAGCGACTTTTATCTAACGCGACCAGTAATAAGCGACCCAAAATCAGTCTTTTATTTGTATAAGCCAACCATTTATGTGCAAACAGATCACTTCTAAGGAAACTGACTTCTTTAAAGTTGCATGTAACGTCCCAATTAGGCACGTAGGTGTCAAATCTCATAAGGATTAAGTTTTGACTTATGTCAGAAGGTGTTAATTGTCAGGTTTTTACCAACCTTCGGTGCTTTCATATACAAACTATTTTGCTATTTTATGGGAAATTACCACGTGACATAAGCACGATTTTTATCAGTAACAGTTGCCATCTCCTGTGATGCTTTATATTAAGATACCATTTTCTTAAGCGACCGCTATTGGGGTTTCCCTTGGGCGGTCTCTTAATACAAGTTTAACTGTATTGATCAATTTCAACAGGAAATGAATTTTGAAAAGTAAGATCGTGTATTTTGAGCATGACATCACTGTAAAACTGCATAATAAAAACAAGTGAGTATCTTCCGCTGTATTGCTGAAGTGGGTGGGGTAACATGATTTGCAACATCAATAACGTCAGAGACTCGACCCGGACCGATTGAGTTGACCAAATTATCGAAGCCCTGTGCTACACTTTTATGATTATATTGGAATTTTAAAAGCATTTGCAACACTATTATTTGGAAGCGTATTTGCCGCATTATTTGAAATCTACAGATAAACATGGCATGAATTTATACTGGAGCCTTTTAATATGATTATGTGTTCTAAAATACGTTATTTTCATACAGTTTGGAGAACTTTGATTTTATTTACCAAAATCTGAAAGCTAGCAGCTTTAAAACGAATGTTTGAGATTTAAATGTTTGGGTTTTTAGCTCACCTGGCACAAAGTGCCAGAGTGAGCTGTTAGGATCGCTTTCCGTCCGGGGTCGGTCATACATCGTCCGTCCGTCCACCATTTCCTTCAAAAGACACTTCCTCTAAGACCACTGAGCCAATATTGATGAAACTTTGCAGGGATGTTCCTTGCATGAAGCTCTATCAAAGTTGTTCAAAGAATTCCATTCCATGCAGAACTCTGGTTGCTATGGCAACAAATAGGAAAAAACTTTAAAAATCTTCTCTGAAACCACAAGGCCTAGAGTTAAGTTATTGGCATGTAGCATTGTCTAGTGGACCTCTACCAAGATTGTTCAAATTATGACCTACGGGTAAAAATTGACCCCGCGCGGATGGTCACTTAGTTTTGCATAGGCTTATATAGGAAACACTTTAAAAATCCTCTTCTCTGAAACCACAAGGCCTAGAGCTTAGATGTTTAGCAGGTGACATTGGCTAGTGGACCTCTACCTAGATTGTTCAAATTATGAGCCCTGGGTCAAAATTGACCCCTTACGGATGGTCACTTGGTTTTACATAGGCTTATATAGGAACAACTTTAAAAATCTTCTTCTCTGAAAGCACAAGGCCTAGAGCTGAGATATTTAGCATGTAGCATTGTCTAGTGGACCTTTATTAAGATTGTTCAAATCATGAGCCCCTAGTAAAAATAAACCCTTTCCAGGATGGGGGAAGGCACTTGATTTTGACATAGGCTTATATAGGGAAAACTTTTTTTTTAAAAACCCACAAGGCCGACAGGCAGATAATAGATATTTGAAATGTTACTTAGCATTGTGTAGTGGACCTCTACAAATTATGTTAGAATCTTGACCCCTTATATTATAACAAATAGTAGTCAGGTGAGCGATATAGGGCCATCATGGCCCTCTTGTTTACTAAACTGTTTGAGATATTACTTTGAAAGTTAGAAAACTTAGCATCATGATTCCCAAACACAGACAGGAAAAGGTAACTCTGTCAAGGATTTCTTTTGAATTATGGCCTTTTTCGAACTTTCATTCAAATTGCAAAATTTTCATTCTTATCCACTTGCTGACTTTTCCATTTGAGATAATACTTTTAAAGTTGGAATACTTTTGTACCATTATGACACCTGTCTGTAAGCAAGAGAAGATGGCTCTGTGAAAATGTTTCTTGATTTGTCCTAGCTAAAATCTTTTAACCACTTGAAGTTTTGATTGAAAACATTGCAGTAGTATTCAGGGATATCAAACAATTAAGTGTGATAAGTTTTGTTCTATTGGCAAGCACTGAAAACAGTTGAGTGAGCTGTCTTACTTACAGCTCTTGTTAGGTAAACTGCTTGCTTGTCAGCAGGGATCAGCTCAGACCCAGATTTTAGGGAGAAGTTAGCTCTCCCTCTTAGAAAAAAAGGAGAAGGTTTAGTGAGACACATTAATTCTACATTCTTAATTTTCATGGTGGATTGTTGTAAAATGAGGCGTCTAGATGGTTCACAAATGATGAAGCTTTTGACACCATTTCTACCAATGAATGAAGGCACCCTTGATGAAATTTCTTCCGTATTCTGGTTATATTACACTGACAATGTTGACACCCGTCAGGAGATGTAGGTTAATTGGTGTCTGTGAAGGATACAGCACTGATAGATATGCTGCCAGCTTAGGTGTCATTGATTTTCAGAGTTTGGTGCTTAATTTAGTCAATATTGGCACTTACTGATTCATGTTCAATAAAATCTATGATTGAGTACATCATTATGTACCTATCCGAAAGACAACTACACAGACTTTTATGACAAAGCAGTCATAAATGTACAATTGGGAAATCTGGTAGATATTGGCATGTCTAGAAGGTAACTGATGCTAATGAACAAGGATGGGTTGTAAATAGATCATGGGTTGACTTTGAAACTGTGCCAAGGGTTTACAGAAATAGAAGCAGATTGAATATTACAGGTTCAGACAGCAAAATACCTAATATTTCAGTATATTTGATTAGAATCATTTATTTGTTGCTGCTCTTTTGAGAATATGGGTATTGTGGGATTGACTCCTTGTGCTTCTATAAAAAAAGTATTTATAGTCAGAATTTATTGATACTTCACACAGAA
>JAFMSR010000002.1:26830300-27106286 GCA_022818135.1 Saxidomus purpurata | reverse complement strand
TTGGTTTTGTTTTCCTTACAATATAAAATTCAAATTAACACTTTTAAAGCTATACTCTTTTAACCTTTAGTTACCTGTTGCTTGTATGTGTAACATGTGCAAATAAAAAAAAATAATTTTAATTTCAGACTTCAAACCCTTATCCTGCTGGATTTCTAAAATGGACTTGTCCTTAAAATGCGGACAGTGCTATCTAATATTCAAAGGGGCGCTCACTGAAAATGTTCATACTGAACAGCTTACAGTGCAGATCATGATCCTATTTACACTGGTCTATGAGGCTGAATCACTTGTTGTCAGTATGGTCCCAATGATACACATGCAACTTACCTGTTCAAGAGGCAGTGCATCATTGTCCACCATTCTCATTATTGTTTCTAGTTTCTGTATGTGATATGTGTGCTTATCTTGTCCAGCTTTTAAATATTCATAACGATCCCCTTTCTGCAACATTAATACAGTGTACATTATTTCTCAGCGGTTCCTATCTCAAGTGTACAGTTTCTTTTTTTCTTTTATATATGTAAATGCTGGTAGGTAACAAAGTCTGAAGGTAATTAATTGACCTGTAATAATGTTTGTCTATACAACAACATATCTGCAGGAGATGCCGATCAGCACTCAAATTCAAAACTTTCCAAAATATCACTTTTGCATTGTTTCAATACACCAAAAACTATGGTTTCATTTTTTGTTTATTTCATCATTTCCAAATACTCTTCTATTTAAGCTTACAACAACCCATAGACCATACTTAAAAGACAATTCAAAGGATTTCTATTCACCAATATTTCAGAGTCAAAGTTATCATTTTACACCTAAAATTTCCCAGATCTATATATCCAACTTCAGTATGCAAATACACCTGATTAATAATGATAACATTATGACACTACAACAGGACCTTGTATGATAATTATCATATTTCAATCATTTTCAACTGAAGATAAAAAGAATTTGTAACATCTTTCACAGAAATAGGTCACAAGCACAGATTTCATCTTACCTCTTTGTCCAGTTTTTTCTTCTTATTGCCTGTACAAAGTTGTTCTATCTCGCTCTCAAACTGATCACACTGGATGTTAAGACCGTCTATCTGTTGCTACAAGTACAATGATTTAAATGGTAGGCACTTATCTCACGAGATTTCATAAATAACCTATCTGTCTGGCTACAAATTTTCAAGACCCTAGATGACCTTTCTGTACTGGCAGTCTGCACTGCTGCACTCGCATGCAATAGCAGCAAGAAAAATCATTTAAGAATGCCTCCTAAAATGAGCAGACTTAATGTGAACAGTACACGTAAAAGTAATTTTCCATTGGGTTACTAAAACAACTACCAGTATGATCTGAATATGTGCAGTGTTCTTTTGTACACACATGTATGTGTAAATTTTAAGAAGACAGTTGTGCTCAAACAAATTGTCTATGCACAAGCACAAACAAACTTTTTAATGTTAATGGTCCTTTAACAACATACCTGTTGTCTCTTCATGCGGGATAGAACAAATTCATGTTTTTAAGTAGCTCACTGTTCCAGCTTCTAAATATTTGATGTTATACACTGCAGGACCACACTCTTCCATTTTCAATGAACAAACCTCTCTTTACATGAATAATAAATATCTGATAAGCCTTGCTAGTTGCATTTGTTATTACAGTAAAACCCCTATAATAAGACCACCATTCGGACTTTATGGAACTGGTCTTATTAGCGGGGTGGTCTCAGTATTGAGTTTGGTCTTTTTGTACTTGATAGTATTTATTTTATTATAGCAAGATCAGTATGTACATGTAGCAATTGGTCTTTACAAATTATAGACAAAAAATGATCTGTATAAAGTCATGTCATGAATAAAATGTATAGCTTTTTTCATTAAATAAAACAATTTCTGACCTGCACTTCAAACAAAAAAAAGTTTGCCATTTACTGGAATATGTTGCTTTCAACATTAATTCAGTATGTCATTTACATGTATTCCTAAACACTTCAAAACTTAAAGTTTCTGATCACCACTTAAAGCATAACAAGAGTTGACTGTATGCTTGAACATTAAATTTTCACCGACTGTCTTTCTATCTCACCTGTCATCAGACAGATCACACATGGTTTTGCTCATGCAATTAAATTTTTAACAGATTCCCCCACCGATTATCACATCAAATGTATTAAATAAATCAAAGACAATTCATTATCAAACACTTCCGTGTTTGTTTCACACCATCCTTGACCTTTGCCGTAAAGTGGTCGCTCAATTGTCGTAAATTGGTCATTAGTTGTTGTAAAACTTGGGCAGATGTTGTTTATGTTATCATTAAGATGTAAACAATACACATGAAATTGAGGTGAGAAATGCCCCGGTCGATTATAGGATTAAAATAGCACTTGATTAATGAAAAGGGACTGTATTTAGTGGTCGTATTACGGAATAACGGGGTGGTCGTATTTTCGGAGTTAGCGACCAATAAGATATATAGAGAAAAATTCCGTTCTGAAAAATATTGGTCTCATTAGCGGGGTGGTCTCGAAATCGGGGTGGTCGCAAATAGGGTTTTTACTGTACATGCATTGATACAGGGCTCCCTCTGGGTTAATTTTAGTTAGCGCCAACAAAATTCTCCAATCAGAAAAAGTTTATGCCAATGATTCAAAAGTTTGGCCACTAGTCTTCCAAGCCTACAGAACACCATGGAGGAGAAAGGTGTCATACCACTTTTAGTTAAAATTTGATAGCATGATAGCAAACACTGTAAATAGATCTAAATGATACGTAATTTATGTCAAATATTTTTGTAAATTGTCAAGGATCAAAATCACATTTTCAGGGGCCAAGGGGAGACTCAATTGTTGATGCACAGGTTATAGAGTTCATGTACTCTAGGCTTGCATATCATATTTTGCTGTTCGTGTTCTGCAGCACCATGAGCTCAGATATAAAAGAAACAAACTGCATTTCCTGTTTGAAACACATTTTCGCATGTCCAAGAACTGATTTTCAAACACTCCTATTTCTTTGATTTCCGAGATTTAAACAGTTTTTAATAATACAAAATTTGTCCATACGTATGTTCAATGGTTTAAAATAAGTACTGATAAGTATTAACAAATACTGAAGGTTTAGAAGGCACCCTATATTGTCAAAGATATATTCATGTAGAACAATTTGCAAATTGAAATTGCAACAGGTAAGTCAATAATTTAAATACTGACCCAAAAAAATAAGTCTGTAATGACACGTGATTATTGGAAAAACAGGTATACATGGACTGTAAGCGCATTTATCTGTGAATTACAATACAAAGAGTCATGTCAACCAAGCATCCCTGATTAAAGCCTTGTTACAAACAGCGTGTTATAAATTCGCTGAGGTCTATTATATTTTGTTTTATGATTGTTTATCAATTAACACCTTTGATAACGACCGGGACGGTCACGTGCTTGTCATCAGGTAGCTTCTAAATAGCTCTGCCTTCTTTCATATACTAGATGACGATCAATTTTTGATTGGCACTGTGAAATTGCTGAGATTATTTTGATGGCGCCACTAAAATTCGCCAACTGAAAGATTTTAGCGCCAGAATTAATTTTTTGTTGCATTTGGTGCCATTGGCGATCGACAGTGGGAATCCTGTGATGCAATTTTCCAAACTGGCCCTGGACATAAGCACTATATAGACCTTAATAATTAAACAGCAAGGAAACTTAACATAAATACGTACTGAAATCCAGTTTGTGACTTCTAGCTTTTCTTTTGCAGCAGGATCAAGTTTGGAAGCTGCTCCAAGACCTTCTTTTGAATAGGCTTTAGTTTTGGTTTCTCGTTCTACCACTTTGAATCTCTCCATTTGCTGTAAATGATTGTAAATATTGAAACTGGCTTTACACATGAATCTGAGCTTTACAAATCATTGCTGTTCAATCAATAGATTGTTTATAGTCATGGCCGACCCACTGAAGCCACGGGTCAGACTGTCAAGACTGCCTGATGGCTCTTCAAAATTTTAAACTGCCAAATGTTCATATATACATTAATTAATGAAAGGCTTGTAACTCTTTCAACAACCACTTAGATTATCACAATTTTCATCAGCAGGTTTACAATCCATTCTTTCATACTTCTATTCTTTTCTTGTGGTTGTATGCCCATTACAAGATTTCTGTTAATTACAGGCAGGCTATATACCTGACCATCTTTTCTGAGATGGATGAGTACAGGCTATCTGTCCTTCATAATTAACTGGTGACTTTCTAAAATAAAGAAATATGGTTGGTACAGTGTACTAAAGCTCAAACTAATAAAGCTTGAACCAATGACCCACCATTCATAAGAGGGTCAACTCAACCATGGAAGTCAAACTTTCAATATTTATTTTAAATCTTACAGTTTCAATCAGCTTTCTGTTGTCGATAAGAACACGTTTATCTTTGATCTCGCTGCTGGAGAGCCAGGTTTTAATCTGATCACGCTGGCGCTGCAACTTCTTAATCTCTTTCTTGAGGTCCGCTTCATATTTCTCTTTCTGGTTGGCATTGGCTGAATTATATACCTTCAAATAAAAAATAAACTCATAAATTTCACAGCAAAAGAGTAGAATAATGATGTACTGACAGCAGATACCTTACTAGAAAATGTATTTGCAAATGAAGTTGAACCATGGTGGAACGATAGCAGAGTCATTGTGGGCAATATAAACTAAAACTATCACTGAAGGTGATGAATCCCGCTCCCCGAACACCCCACTCACACAGTATATAAAATTTATGTAATATTTGATGCTTCATGGGATCTGCACAACTCAAGGCTTCTGTGAAGTATAATTAAATTCTGACCAGGGGCTTTGGAGATAAAAAGCGCTCAAGATTTTACTATCTCAAGCCCCTGTTACCTTTGACCTAGTGACACGGAAACATGGACCATGGACCATGCACAACTAGGCATGGTGCTTATCACTTCTGTAAAGTATCATTAAATTCTGACCAGGGGTTTTAGAAATTTACCGTCCACAAGATTTTACTATCTCTGGCCCCTGTGACCTTGACCTTTGACCTAGTGCCCCGAAACATCGACCATGCACAACTAGGCATGGTACTTAACTACTTATCACTTCTGTGTGAAGTATCAATAAATTCTGACTATAAATACTTTTTTTATAGACGCACAGGGAGTCAATCCCACAATACCCATATTCTCTAAAAAGCAGCAACAAATAAGTGATTCTAATCAAATATACTGAAATATTAGGTATTTCGCTGTCTGAACCTGTAACTATCCAATCTGCTTCTATTTCTGATGTAAACACTTGGCACAGTTTCAAAGTCAACCCATGATCTATTTACAACCCATCCTTGTTCATTAGCATCAGTTACCTTCCAGACATGCCAATATCTACAAGATTTCCCAATTTTACATTTATGACTGCTTTGTCATAAAAGCTTGTGTAGTTGTCTTTCGGATAGGTACATAATGATGTACTCAATTGTAGATTTTATTGAACATGAATCAGTAAGTGCCAATATTGACTGAATTAAGCACCAAACTCTGAAAATCAATGACACCTAAGCTGGCAGCATATCTATCAGTGCTGTATCCTTCACAGACACCAATTAACCTACATCTCCTGACAGGTGTCAACATTGTCAGTGTAATATAACCAGAATAGGGAGGAATTTCATCAAGGGTGCCTTCATTCATTGGTAGAAATGGTGTCAAAAGCTTTATCATTTGTGAACCATCTAGATGCCTCATTTTACAACAATCCATCATGAAAATTAATAATGTAGAATTAATGTGTCTCACTAAAACTTCACCTTTTTTTCTAAGAGGGAGAGCTAACTTCTCCCTAAAACCTGGGTCTGTGACAAGCAACCAGTTTACCTAACAAGAGCTGTAAGTAAGACAGCGCACTCAACTGTTTTCAGTGCTTGCCAGTGCTTAACAAAACTTATCACACTTAATTGTTTGATATCCCTGAATACTACTGCAATGTTTTCAATCAAAACTTCCAAGTGGTTAAAAGATTTTAGCTAGGACAAATCAAGAAACATTTTCACAGAGCTATCTTCTCTTGCTTACAGACAGGCCTGGTGTCATAATGGTACAAAAGTATTCCAACTTTAAAAGTATTCCAACTTTAAAAGTATTATCTCAAATGGAAAAGTCAACAAGTGGATAAGAATGAAAATTTTGCAATTTGAATGAAAGTTCGAAAAAGGCCATAATTCAAAAGAAATCCTTGACAGAGTTACCTTTTCCTGTCTGTGTTTGGGAATCATGATGCTAAGTTTTCTAACTTTCAAAGTAATATCTCAAACAGTTTAGTAAACAAGAGGGACACGATGGCCCTATATCGCTCACCTGACTACCATTTGCTATAATATAAGGGGCCAAGATTCTAACATAATTTGTAGAGGTCCACTACACAATGCTAAGTAACATTTCAAATATCTATTATCTGCCTGTCGGCCTTGTGTTTTAAAAAAAAAGTTTTCCCTATATAAGCCTATGTCAAAATCAAGTGCCTTCCCCCATCCTGGAAAGGGTTTATTTTGACTAGGGGGTCATGATTTGAACAATCTTAATAAAGGTCCACTAGACAATGCTATATGGTAAATATCTCAGCTCTAGGCATTGTAGTTTCAGAGAAGAAGATTTTTAAAGTTGTTCCTATATAAGCCTATGTAAAACCAAGTGACCATCCGTAAGGGGTCAATTTTGACCCAGGGCTCATAATTTGAACAATCTAGGTAGAGGTCCACTAGCCAATGTCACCTGCTAAACATCTAAGCTTTAGGCCTTGTGGTTTCAGAGAAGATTTTTATATTGTTTCCTATATAAGCCTATGCAAAACTAAGTGACCATCCGCGGGGGGTCAATTTTTACCCGTAGGTCATAATTTGAACAATCTTGGTAGAGGTCCACTAGACAATGCTACATGCCAATAACTAAGCTCTTGGCCTTGTGGTTTCAGAGAAGATTTTTCCTATTTGTTGCCATAGCAACCAGAGTTTTGCATGGAATGGAATTCTTTGAACAACTTTGAGCTTCATGCAAGGAACATCCCTGCAAAGTTTCATCAATATTGGCCCAGTGGTCTTAGAGGTGGACTGACGGACGATGTATGACGGACCCCGGACGGAAAGCGATCCTAATAGCTCACTCTGGCACTTTGTGCCAGGTGAGCTAAAAACCCAAACATTTAAATCTCAAACATTTGTTTTAAAGCTGCTCGCTTTCAGATTTTGGTAAATAAAATCAAAGTTCTCCAAACGTATAACGTATTTTAGAACATATAATCATATTAAAAGGCTCCAGTATAAATTCATGCCAGGTTTATCTGTAGATTTCAAATAATGCGACAAATACGCTTCCAAAAAATGAAGTGTTGCAAATGCTTTTAAAATTCCAATAAAGTCATAACAGTGTAGCACAGGGCTTTGATAATTTGGTCAACTCAATCGGTCCGGGTCGAGTCTCTAACGTTATTGATGTTGCAAATCATGTTACCCCACCCACTTCAGCAATACAGCGGAAGATACTCACTGTTTTTATTATGCGGTTTTACAGTGATGTCATGCTCAAAATACACGATCTTACTTTTCAAAATTCATTTCCTGTTGAAATTGATCAATACAGTCAAACTTGTATTAAGAGAATGCCCAAGGGAAACCCCAATAGCGGTCGCTTAAGAAAATGGTCTCTTAATACAAAGCATCACAGGAGATGGCAACTGTTACTAATAAAAATCGTGCTTATGCCACGTGGTAATTTCCCAAAAAATAGCAAAATAGTTTGTACATGAAAGTACCAAAGGTCGGTAAAAACCCCGACAATTAACACCTGACACAAGTGAAGACAATAATCTTTATGAGATTTGACACCTATGTGCCTAATTTGGATGTTACATGCAACTTTAAAGCGGTCAGTTTCCTTAGAAGTGATCTGTTTGCACATAAATGGTTGGCTTATACAAATAAAAGACTGATTTTGGGTTGCTAATTACTGGTCACGTTAGATAAAAGTCGCTCAAAGCCATAGCAAAATAGTGTAAAAACACTTGGGGGATTCAAAAGCGGTCGCTTAAGAGTAAGACAAAGGTCGCTTAATACACATGGTCGGAAGTTCAACTGTATTTTATCATGCCTAAAGTTTACTTACGTATAGATCATTTCGAAAGGAAAATTAAGCAACTAATGTCTGCCAAGTTCACCCAAAATAATCGAGAAACTGTTTACAGTTGCACCGTGCGACGGGAGGTAATAAAAGCGGATCTCCGTCTATGGTCTCTGGCTCCGGTCTTCGAATGTCTCAGAAATGATCCATGTTATAATTAGCCATGAAAATATGTTTGCAGAATATTAATTTATTTTTTAATAAATGACCATTCGTGACTTAGGAAAGAGCTTGCAAAAATATGTGCCCGTCGACGACTTACGAATTACAAAAATAGGTCTACCGTATTATATTTTTGTCGAATTTAAATAAAGTACATTTACAAATTGTGTTATTAAATTCATTTTCTAAAACTGAACATCAGGAGTCCCTAAACTTAACTGTTACAACAGCCGGCAAAGCAATCAAGGATCGGTCTTTTCCAAGTAAATAGGCTAGCTGCAAACATCAAAGTATTACCAGAGGCATTTGGCTTTGTCCTCTGATTGCTAATTACCGACCAATTAATGAAGTGACAGTCGGATTGGGCAAATAACAAATCTGTAGGTGTTGACAGGAGCCTGTGTGTTGTGATTTTTAACACATTGTAAAAATTCTCGGACCAATTTAGAATGGCTTTTCAGACTTGTGAATCGGTTTTTGAAGTCAAAATTTTGGCCAGAACAGAAAAACCAAAGATTATCAAAGCCCTGACTGTGACAGTGAGTATATAAGTTTTCTTGCCTTCTACAATATAAAATAAATTTTACATGATCAACATTTCATTTAAAACTCACTTATACCTAGATTATTACTATGGAATCTTCTGAATACTACTTGAAATTTGGGGAAGTCTATTTTTAACAGGGGTGTTCTGCAGAGTTGTGATCCAAATGGCTGAAAACAAAACATAATTAGACAACATTGTTGTCTGCTTCAGACAGAAGCTGCTTGAAAAGGTACATATTTTAGTGGATACAAGGCACAAATGGTTTAAAATCCAAGGTAAAGCTCACCTTCTGCCAAATGTCTTCAAACGTTTCAACTCCTTCTTGTACCTTTTTTAAACACCTGTCTATTTCACCTGAAAATAAAAACAAAACATTATTGTATAATTATAACTGATTGGTACATTATGATCTGGTCAGTGCAGATTTGGCTCTGGAGAAACTGACTCGTGTTCAGAAATGTGCATTAGTTGTCAACAGGCCTCTGAACAACAAAAATCTCTTTGCTTATCTGTCAATGGATACTCTTTTTAAAAGGATGTCTGGATATTTCAAAATCTCAATGACAGTCAATTACTATTTGGCACTTCCTGGGAATGGTAAGATATTCCGAACTGCATAACAACGCAGGGCTCCTCCTGCTTATGACGCTCCAATTTCTGCAGACTGGAAAAAGAGGGAAATTGTCAGCAGATATTTCAGCCACATTAACCCAAATTCTAATTTACTGCCTACATAACAAAAAGAGGGCCATAAAGGCTTTAGATCGCTGTTCCTTGAAACATTGCTCTAGAAAATAATTCACCAACATGTGACTTAATTTTAACCTCCGGAGCCATATTCAAGCTCATCCAAGAATCAAAATTTCTTCTTTGTAACTTCAAAACTGTGAAACAGGGGTGTGATTAGGTAAAGACTGGATGGGAGGAAAATGTTTTTTACAGACAGGGGGCATGCATGCAGGCCGCCATAGGCCCCCATTCGGATCAAGGGGCAATTCCTCTGTGGGGGACCAGGGGACGAAACCCACAGAAAACTGTGTTTTCAGCACTCTAGCCTAGGGTCATAAAAATGTATTTCTAAAACACTTCTTAAGGATTTTTTCAATGTGTTTTTAACCAAGCAAGTTTGTTCTATAGTGTTGTGTTAGGACAAAAACAGTTTCAAATTTTCAAAGATTAAAAAGTCTGTATCATGACAGTGTTTTTTTTTCTTACAATTTTCTACCAATCTGTCCCAAAATTGAAGGTGCGGGTCCCAATTTACAGGACATTACTTTAGAGAATGATTGTTTTTATTAAAAATACTTCAAATAAGATTTTTTTAGCTGCATCTAGTTTGCTATCACTTTTCTGCCATACTGTGTGTAGGTATTGGTGCCTGTACGAGTATTTGATGTTTCTCTTGATGAACGTGAAAAATACCATCTTAATATAACTGATCCCATTTTTATGCCAATATCTATAACAGTTTATTGTTCATTTTCGCTAGCAATGGGTTTATGATGCAGTGCAGATGATATTTCCATCCAAGATACTTAAATTTTAAAGTGGGACATTGGTAAACTATGTCTAGCTATACATGCCATGAGCCGCAAAAGAATGGTTCACTTCTGCTCCAGTTATGAAATGTGATATGCTTGAACAAAGCCCTCATGTTCTTTTTTTAACATTATTTTTGTTGTGCAATTATTCAGAACTAAAATAATAATAACTATATTCGTAGCAAATTATATTTTTTTCTATTTTTTTACTTGTTTGTCATGTAAATTTGCAACCCCCGTCATTCTCAATTTTCAGGAAAATATTACAAGTTTTTCGCTTTGTCACAAAAAGAAAGCTTTAATATATTAAATGAAAGCTTATAAAAACTAAACCCTGTTAACTACAGTACAGGCCTGGAGGATTATGCAAAAAACGCGAAGTGTGGAGTGAGTAGAAAAAAACGAAAATGACTGAGTCACTTCGCGGCCCATTTGGAGTGTAAATTTCGATCGCGGGACTTCTCGTTTCTCCGGGTATTTGGAGTGACTTCGTGTGAAAATATTTATTAATATTGGTAAAACACACCTGTAAAAGCAAGCTGTTGAATTTAGATCCATTGAATCACAAAGGTCGAATCAGACATGGCCGCCGATGTTTTTCGTTGATAACTGCCGCTACTGTTTGCAGTGTTATGTTGTTTTTGTTTGTTGTTTCAAAAAGCATCGAGTTATTTTTTGTCAGAACCTAAAATATTTATCACCTTTATGTTGATTTAGAATATTTATTTCCGTTTAAAAATTCTGATGCAATTGGTCTCTTAGCATTGTCACTCGCGATTGGTGTGAAAAATATGGCATGTCGCACTAATTCAGTCAATTTTGAATTTGTTTTCAAATCATTTACCTGTTAAATCACTCGAAGTGCCGCGATTTTACCATGCGAAGTGACGCGATATTACTCCACAGGTGAAGTCACTTCAGGCACTCCAAGCTCACTCGAAGTCATGCTATTTGTCTCCGAGTTAATCACGCAAAGTGTGGAGTAAAAAATTCCACACTTCGCGTTTTTTGCATAATCCTCCAGGCCTGTACTGTACTCGTATAGCTACCAGAGAATCTTGAAAAATATTCTAACACAAGCGGCTGCTTTTCCGATAAAAACATAAAGGGAAAAACCTGTATTTTATTTTACGATAAAATACAGCACGTTTTTCAAAGGATGAAGTGCCTTAAATGACGTGACGTATGTAAACAAGCGCGTCCAATCGTATCTCGCGTTTTAAGGTTACAATGATGTACTACTACGTGTTAAATAAAGTTAGGGATTATTTTCAAAGAAAATAACATGTTAGAATCAAATTAATAAATTGTTCCCTATATTTTATCGTTGAATAAAATACAGTCAGTCATTTGGATGATTCAACATTAATTTATTATTTCTTACATCAACAACAAAAAACATCAGTCAGGAAAAAGAACAGCTATTCTAATCACTATCTTCTTAAATTTGTGTCAAATGACTAATGCTAATAAAATTGCGAAAAAATAGCCTGAAAATCACGGACATGCGAAGTCATGAAAAAATGTAACATATGGAAAACAACTTATTTTTGAGCATGGGAAGAGGATCAACAGCTAGATCTAGTTTATTAAAATTTTTTGGAAAGTACAACAGTATAAGTTCAGAACACAAACTGAAAAATATGATGTGCAAACAAGACTGGAAACCCTATTCATCATGACCCATACTTCGACCCTTAAAAAGCTCTGCTTGACTCTTGTGTACTACACGCAACAAGATGTTTTTTCCAATTGTCCCCCTGTCACCGCAACAAATATAAAATATGGATGACCCTACACTAAAGGTGTAATGATTCATCGCAGGTCACAATGCACCACGGTTTCTTTTACTTTTGCGGTTCACGGCCACACCATTACCAAAATTTGATTCGGTACCACCCTGTATTTACTGCTGGTATTCAACGCAAAGGGAACAAACCCCTATGAAGAGCTCAAATAAACATTTTTTGTCATGTTGATTTTCCTTGGCTTTAGAAATATTGATTAACCAATGGTGGTGCATGATTTAAATATAGTTCGGCAACTTACTAAAATGTCTGCCCACTCATGTTGAACTGAAAAATGCGTTAGAAATGTTTTGGTCGCCAGTTTAGCAATATTTCGGTTTCGAATCTGCGGAAATGAAAACAATTATGAATACCTTATGCAAATCGCAGCCAACTACTTTAATCTTATAATTATATTAATATTTCCATCCACTTGTCTATTCTGATCTTGTATGCATTTAACTTCTTGGAACAGTAGATATATTGTATCGAACCATTACGTGTTGTATTACAACTGTGTATTGTGATATGTATCGTATCGCAAGAAAAGTGTATTGTTACACCTCTCCCTGACACCGTGATGTAGTCAACCTGATTTTGTTTTTTACACCACAATGGTCACCCTGACCATCTACAGTGCGCTAAATATGGCAGCAGCAGTGAAACACAGGACTGTTTGATAAGGGTGACAGGTGATTCTGAGTGACCAAATTTGAGTAAACACGATAGCTATACATCGCGGTGATCGGTGACAATTGGAAAAACAACATATATGTACTGTAAAAGCATTCACGCCAAAACACACATGTTATGAATAGTTGACCCATTGATACGTCAATTGCTGTCTAGTCAGCAAGATTGTGGCAAAGTTTTGAAAATCCTGACCTGCCCGAAACTTTTATTGTTTGGTACATTTCAGTACCTTTCAGTAAAGATACTTTAACAGTCAAATGTGGCACATTTATAGATTATAGAAGAGATTAAATAGATCTATACATTTTTTAATTATTTTCTTATGAAATACATAAATGAGAGTTTGTTAGATTTCTGTCACAAATACTGCCAAGGTAACCCTACACATACCTATCCTGGCAAGCATAAAAACAGGTACACTGAAGTTCTTTCGGTATGAATAGATGTGCAATATGGGCTTACCTCCCTTGTTAACACTGTAATTGTGCTGTAACAGACTATCTGCAAGTTTTCCATCTTAACACATTACTACACAAAGTCATTGTAAAGACAGCGCAGTTTCTGCGACACCAAAATATAAATACAGAGAT
Organism: Saxidomus purpurata; assembly: GCA_022818135.1. NCBI lineage: Eukaryota > Metazoa > Mollusca > Bivalvia > Venerida > Veneridae > Saxidomus > Saxidomus purpurata. The sequence continues at coordinate 27,092,793 of JAFMSR010000002.1, read as the reverse complement.
CTAGATAGATAAAGAGGAAACTTGATTATAATCTGGATAAAGGACAAAAACAACCAGGTTTGTGTTATTCAGATAGTGTAAAATTCATCAACAGCGTACCTTGCAGCTTTCGATTCCCAGCCATTGCTATGAATACTTTGAGAAAAGTGGCAAATGCATGCTAGAAGAGCCCATAAAAGCTCAAACGATAATACAGTGCTAGGAAAATGAGGGAAATCCTTCTTATTTTTTCTTGAACAAAAATCAAAATGGCTGCTTCTCGACCTTATAACTTCCTAAAGCGAAGCCATCCGCAAGAGAAGTAGTTCAGATTTTAACGCATTAAAATGATTTGCGAAAGAGAATGACAAAGTCAGTTGGTGATTATTTGCCGATTATTTTTTTTTGTTATATGCCTCTGAAATTTTTTCAGATAAAATGTTCTATCAATGAGTATTAGATATACCTAGAAGGCTGAGTAGTAATTAATTCTAATATCATTTTCGCTATTCGCCGGAAGTTGATATTCGGACAGGTTTGTTTACGCATGTTTTGGAACTGTCATTTTATGAATATTCCAAATTCTCTCAGCGTATGTAATATTTCAGCTTTAAGAATAATTTATGTTTGATATATATGAACCATGTGCCATCTGATACTGCGCAAGTCAAAGTCTTCATCTGTGACATGAGTTATTACTTACTCAAGTTTACAGTTTTACTGTGTCTGTTGTTTCAGTGAAAAAGCAAAATCTACAGTATTTCAGCGATATTGGCAAAGTGTAGCCATTTTTTTGTCCACTCAATGTAGATTTACCTGACACTGCGGTCTTTTCACACATTGCCACTGCCATTGACGATTGATCTCCAAATGTTGATGTACGACAATGAATTATAGAAAAGCCTAAACCTGAATAGATATTGCTGAGCCTATGATCATTTTACTTTGTCTCAAAAAAAAGAGGATGATATTGCGATATTTTTATCTATGTCTGCTGATTACTTTTTCGGGTTATTCTCTGTTTGATTGCAAGGGATAAAGAAAACACATAATTCAATTGAAATGAAATATGTCATTTTAATAAAAGCAGTGGCTAGAGTTACGGTACCGTAACTCTAGCCTCCGAGTCTAGAGTTATGGAAGTTCCGTATCTCTAGCAAAACCCTATAGGGAAAGGCTAGAGAAGTTTATAAAGTTATGTATATTGCTTTAATATATGCATGATAATGTGTTGTAAACTTACGTATTTTACAACTATTCGTGAATAAACTGATCTGTTGTATATACGACAATTTCACAAGCGCCATTTTGGTTATACTTGTTGCTAATATCGGAACTATCATTGTCATGCTGTATACTCTTGCACATAGTTACGTGAACTGTTTACAAACAACGTCAATAAAACAATAGTAAGATCAAGAAAAGAAGAATATTGGAATTCTAAGAGCAAGAAAAACGTAAACAAAAAGAAAGCGAAATTAAGATTTATTTTTAAATTTAACAGCTGTACTTTCGATCACAATTAAAATCATTCCCATTTTTATGGTCACGATTTGAGTGCCTTCTACAATTAAATACAAAAACACCATATGTCAACAATATAGTTTACTTAACTTCTATCATGCTTTGCACAAAATGTGATATAAATGTCGCTCAAGTAAAGACGGAGATAACAACGATATTTCGCCAATGTATATTGTAAAACCAAAATGGCGGCTACGAAGTCGCTGCATTCGCCGACAGATCGGTTTATACACTATTACTGGTGAAATAGTCAAGTTTACAATACATTACCATGCATATTTAAAGCAATATACATATGCCTTTATAAACTTCCGTAACTCTAGCCAATCCTCATAGGATTTTCTAGAGATACGGAACTTCCGTAACTCTAGACTCGGAGAAGACACTGCCTTTAATAAATGACAAGTTACTTGAAAAATGTATAAAATGTATCAAAATACATCATGCATGAACATTTATCATTATCAACATAATATACAAAGGGAAATACGCCAATTGTCTAAGTCCCTGTAAAGGGTTTGACAGTACAGGAAGATAGATAGAAATACACATTTTTAGCTCGACTTTTCTATGAAAAGGGGAGCTATCCTACTCGCCCCGGCGTCGGCGTTGGCGTCACACCTTGGTTAAGTTTTTCGTACCACCCCACTTTATTTCAAAAGTATTGGAGGTATGGCTTTGAAACTTACCATACTTGTTTACCATCATAACCTCCATCTACAGACAAGAGTACATAACTCTGTCAAGGTTTTTGGCAGAATTATGGCCCTTTTTTGACTTAGAAAGTGTATTGAGCTTGGTTAAGTTTTTCGTACCACCTCACTTTATTTCAAAACCATTGGAGGTATTGCTTTGAAACTAACCATACTTGTTTACCATCATGACCTACATCAACAGACAAGAGTACATAACTCTGTCAAGGTTTTTGACAGAATTATGCCCCTTTTTTACTTAGAAAATACTTTGAATATGGGTAAAATCCACTTATTGCCTTAACCCTTTGAGATATTGCTTTGAAACTTCGAATGCTTGTTTACATCATTACCCCAATCTGCAGGCAAGAGAAGGTAACTCTGTCAGGGATTTGTTTTAAAAATTAAGGCCCTTTATCGACTTAGAATCTTGGTAAAGTTTTTCGTACCAGTCCACTTTTTGACTAAACTGTTCGAGATATTACTTTGAAAGTTTGAATACCCGGTACTTGTTTACCATCATGATCCCAAAACATGGGCTGGAGAAGGTAATTCTGTCAAGGATTTTATGTGAATTATGGCCCTTTTTGTCTTAGAAACTCAGTTAAAATTTTCATTCTTGTCCACTTGTTGACTTAACCATTTGAGATATTACTTTGAAAGTTGGAGTACTTATGTACCATCATGAGACCTATCTGTAAGCAAGAGAAGATAACTCTGTGAAAATGTTTCTTGATTTGTACTTAGAAATTCCTAGTTAAAGTCTTGTGTGCCCTTAACTGTCAAAGTTTTGTTTTATTGGCAAGCACTAAAAAAGTCGAGCACGCTGTCCTACTGACAGCTCTTGTTCAGTAACTACTAGTATTATGCATGTTATAAAGGAGAGATCGTGTTTGCAAACAAAACCCTGTATTACGCAATAATTTATCATGTTTGCAAACAAAACCCTGTGTTACGCAATAATTTCTTCTGATAAGACATCAATGCGGTGGGCAGCGGTCGGTAGTCAGTGTTTTTTTGTACTGCTAGGGGTGTTTTTTAACGGCCGTAATGTTTTTAAAACAAAAGGTATTTAAAAATTTTTTATATCACGGGAAAGGTAATAAAATGCACACTTTATTCTTTATTTTCTATTGTTGTTAAGATTAAAAATGAAAAATTCATGAGTGCGTAACTTACACTGTTTTCATAAATGGTTATAGCAGCAACAAGCTGTTATGAAAAATCAAGTGTCATTAAAAATGGTATTTTTTTTAAAAGATATAATTTAATGTGAAAATATGAGTATCAAGAGCATTTCCTAACTTTTTGAATTCAAAACATCCTTCAGATAGCAAAAAAGTTACGAAAATTCAAAAATTCCTTTCTGTTACACAAACTGTTATTGCCTAACTTCAAACATGATAAAATATTGATCAATTTCAACAGGAAATGAACGTTAAAAAGTAAGATCGTGTATGTTGGGCATGACATCACTTTAAAACTGCATAATAAAACAAGTGAGTAACTTCCGCTGTATTGCCGAAGTGGGCGGGGTAACATGATTTGCAACATCAATATTGCCAGAAACTTGGCCCGGACCGATTGAGCTAACCTGAAATTATCCAAGCCCTGATCGATAATGAATGGGAATGCAAAGATGAAACTTTTAGGTTAAGTTATAATACTTCCAAAGATACTATTATTTTTGTTTTGGTGGTTATTTAGTTTGACATCAGTTATAATGTATGTCCCTTTAAGTAATGGGACTCCACACCTTTTAAAAAAAATGATAATAGTAGTGAAGCACAAATTTATGAAACCTTAAGTTGTATTTCGTTTTAAAATCGAAAGTACACAAATAAATTGCAGAGAAATAAATACAGTACAGAGTATAAAAATTGAAAATGTATCCAGCATACTTCAATTGTTGTCTTTTTGATCTGAAAATAAAAAAATACAACGGTCGTGAGGGGGGACCCCCTCCCCCTTGCATACTGGTATTTGTGGCCAAAAAAAAATTAGGGCCAGTGGAGACCCTAATATTAGTCTAAACATTGTAATGCACACTAAGTCTGTTAACTTTTTACATTTTTTTCGGATCCAATGCTGTCTTTAGCGCCAATATTTATCTCGCAATTTATCTGGGATCAGGTCAGATATTTAAGTGAAACAATTTTTCGAGTTTTATTCATCTTGTGTGTGTGTGTGACAATCGTTGGCCCGCAATAATAGACTCAAAATATGAAATTGGAGAGTTAATTTGTTTTAGTTTATAATCAGGGTGCGATTACCCAAACAAGTTGATGTGATGGACTGATCAAGACTTAAGTGCTGTTTTGTGCTAGCAAGACCAGCAGCGCTTAGAACACTCATACTCTTAAAATTATATAAGAAACTCTTGCCAGACGAAAGACAACTTTTCTAATTTTCAAATGGGGGAAGTAATGACAACAGGTACCCGTGGGTAATACAGCAGCGGGTACCTGGGTACAAAATTGCTAGCCGTCCAAGCTCTACTTAAGACTGCTTTTATAAGATTACTTCAGTTCATATTGTAGACTCTTCTTACAAAATGAATAGACACTACAGAATTCAGTATCTTTAAAATGTGGTCCAGAGTGATGGTCAAAAATGTTGATGGTCTGAAACATGTTGTTTCCCTGTGCAAGCCTAATTGATTTTACTCTCCGATTTGACCCATTTTATGCTGTAAGTGACCACTAGATAGATAGATAGAATAGATTTAGATTTTATTTCAACATAAAATGTACAATTTACATAGCAACTTATAATTAAAACATACAATAAAACAATAAACAAACATGTATGAATTAATATAGCCATGTCAATCAACATTATATGTTAAGGATAACACAAAAAAGAGCTATTTCCATTGTGGTCCTTAAGATATAGTATTGTATGACATAGGAAGATACAATTTATCACAGAAAAAATCACAGCAAAATGCTTTAAGAGAAGTTTGTATAAAAACCCTGATTGAATGACATTAAAAAAGTCAAGTTAAGCTTAAAAAATGTTCCTTAACCTTGCATTTAAATGAATGCATAGTAGTTGCATCCCTCACATTTTGTGGCAGACTGTATAAAAAGCTATACCGGCTTACTACATGTACCAATCAGACTAGTGCAATGAGGAATAGACCAAAATGCCAAGACAGAAAACTACTTAATCCTGTAATAGCATAACATTTGCAGACAGATTCTTAAATTTGTAAATAAATGTGTTAGCTCAGAATAATTGTGAAATATTTTCTATTTTAAAGTTAACAAATACTTAAATTTTTTCAGGATGTCATCTCAAAAAAGGCATCCAGCTGATGACCTCAATCTGAGTTTAACGGGGTCAGGTATCCACTCAGCTGCTTCGACCAGCAGAAGTAGGCCTGGGTCAGCCAAACAATTGAAGAGGCCTAACTCTATGACAGATGTTTCAAAGGAGGTAAAATAATAGTATTATGTAATATAAAAATGGAAATTTTTATAGATAACTGTAAAAAAAATCCCAGAAGTTCACAGTTTCTAGTAAAAAAAATTCAATTTCTCCAAAATGATACATTAAATTTTAAACATAAAATGTAATAGTAAATGCTAGAATCAACAACACAAGTGAAAATCAACATAGCAATTTGAGAAAATCTAATGAAAATGTTGGTTGGTTTTGTTTTAAGGCACCGCTACACTATACAGTATGGTTATATTGGGATTTCAGTTTTAGCCTTTGCATCACTTTATAATTTGGTAGCATAAAATTAAAAAAATACAGCAATATTTTACACAAATTTCTCCTGAAACCTTTGTATTTGATAATTTGTTCTAAAACATGTTAATTTTAGACTATTTAAATAATTTATTTTTTCACCAGAATATATGAGAGTGAGCAGCTTTAAGTTCAAATTTTCACAACACTTGGATTCCCAAGTAGTGTCCCCAGCTCTAGGATGAAGGGTATATTGTACTTTTATTATACCTTCATCAACATCAGACATGCACATCAAGAGAGAATATGGATAAAGAGAGTTTATTTGTGTATTATTTACGGTACAGTTCATGAAAATGTTATTCATTTTAGAGTAAAACACAGTCCAAGAAGAAGACCGGTCACGGTAAGCATTGCTTTGTATTAAAAACAGGTATAGAAAAATATGCTCTGCAGTTAAGTTGTAACTTTAAAGATAGACCTTTGTAAACAGCTAAAACAACCTGCCAGCAGGTTTTATAACTGGCAATGATTTACAGCTAAGTGGACTGTGTAGGCATGTTTGAAGTTGGTTGTTTTCTGCAACACACTATATAAGGCCTTACCTAGGATCTTCTTATGAACACCATATAAACCAGGGTTGGCCGGGATTTCCCAGACGTGGGAATTCCCACAGGGATTTCCCAGGATTTCCCGTCCTGGGAAATACCCATTTGACAAAAATGGGAAATAGTGGGAAATACTATAATAATAATAATAATACTGATACACACACTCATGTATTATTTCAGTCAAATACATAGCAAAGAGGAAAAAATACAGACATTTTTCGGAAAATGTATAAATCACAATCTTATTCTGGCAATCTGCTTCTTAAAGTTAAACTACCAGTCAATTTCTTCATTTACAATTTTCTTAGATCCCTCTTCAACAATATCGTTAAAATTCCAAGCAGGGTCCTTAGGTTTAAACCTCGACATGACTGCTTCATTTGAGAGGTGGAAAGTATATGAAGGATTTATTTACTAGGGTCTGAACATTATCGGGAAAATGATGACCAGAAATCAAATTATATTGGGATTATTAGATTTATTTGAGCTTCATTCTTTTTGGATGGATTATACACTTCAGATTACATATCAGAGTACCCCAGGCAATATCAAAGTTTATCTAATGGTCAAAAGTTGTGAAAAAGCAAGTCATCTCTGATCATTTAATTTAAAGGTGATAATATATCAATTCAGGTAGACCACATTGTTAAACACCATGATTGACACCTATTGTTGTGGTATAATTTGGGGCCTACTGTAAAACCAAGATAACTTGGCAGTTGAGAACAATGGTTGAGGGATTATATAGCGGTACAACTAACTCATTATCAAAATTTAATAGTAATTGCCTCTGAAAGATTTATTTTTTGAAAACTGGGCAAACAAGCCTTTATTGAAATCAGGAATTACACTGAACACAGAAATAACAGACATTGCTAACACTTGCTTCTTTATTCCTCAACACAGATTCTGAAGTTGAGTATTTCCCACTATTTGCCGGGAATTCCCTGTATTTCCCGGTGTCCTGGGAAATACTACTATTTCCCACTTATATGCCAACCCTGATATAAACAACTAAATTAGAAAATCTGACTGTTAATGGTGATTTAATTTGTTAATTCTCTTACGAATTAGCTTGATATGCATTGCAATTTATACCCTTTCCATTTTAGGGGATGAGTTTAGTCATAGGAGTGGATACTCTGATATTTCATCAGTGAGTACAAGTAAAAGGGGTGCTGCCTCTAGGAAGGGAAAATCTCCAAGGTAACTTGATACTGAACTTGTAACATTGACAGGTGAAGATTTTGTACTGTTGGGTTGCTTATTGTTACTTACTGCAGATATATGGAGCCAGCATAGTGCCTCAGGATCGGTGGGTTTCAGGTTCAGTCCCTACCAGAACCATGGTGGTAGTGTGCTTAGCAAAGACACAGATGATTCCACTTTGCCTCTCTCTCTCTCTTCGAGGTTGATTCCATCAGGAGTGAGCCTTGAAAGTGATGATTCTAAGTTGAAACAACTTGTTTTGCAATGAAAAATAAATAAATTTATATAAATAAAAAAAAATGCAGATATATGTACAGTCTAAACTTATCACGAAATTGTATTGTTTTAGTGATGATTTCCTGGCTTTATTTGAGAGTACAGCACAACCGAAAATAAAGAGTGGAACCAGCAGTGGCAGCAAGAGGCCAAGTGGTAGTGCTGGTAAAGTCCTCTGGGATGGACCAAGGAACCAGGTAGGCAGCAAAGGTTTTCATCACATTGGTAATTGGTCAGACTATTGTATGTGAAATGTCTAATCCATGTGGTAGGCAAATGAAGGGGTCTGTAATTCACATAAAGCATTCTCAGTTCATAGTTTTTTGAAAATGGCAGAATTTCAAACATAAATTTCTGCTAAAAGATAAACAGATTTATCAGCAGGAAACCTTGCAAAATTAAATGTGGAAATTGAAAACAAATTGAATATTTAAATTCAAAAAATATGTTTTTACCATGAAGTCAGAAATATTCGTGGGTGTGGCTAAAGAGCTTAAAAGCAAATTTTTCTTACCGGTAAATCTGTTTCTCTGAATGAAAGTTTTGAATGTGAATTAAAGCATCCACAAAATTCAATTTCAGTAAAAATGCAAACAAAGTAACATGCATTTGCAGTAATCAGTATCTCACAGACAATCTTGCATTCAAACAAAATTAACATAAAGGCTGTAATATTTGAATTTCAGGCTTTGAAAAGTAAATTTACCCCGAAGACAGTAAATTCAAAGATTACAGGACAGAAGCCTGTAGGTCTGAATGATGAGGAAGAGTGGCTTACAAATGAATCAAACAAACACTCTATATTTCAACAGAAAAGTGCTAGAAGTAGTTCTGATGAGGAAGTTTTTAGTTTTCATGATAGACTTTCTCAGTCTCTGTCTCAAGAACAGCAGAGAGCAGAAAAGGGAGACAAATCAGACAGATTATTAAGTCCAAGAAATGTAAACTATAATAATCCAAGAAGTTCAAGTCAGAGTGCAATAGCAAACAATATGACACTTCAGGGTATGTCCAAAGGTGTAAAAGTGGGTTTATCAGATCTGGAAAATTCTTATCAAAATATTAAACACAAAACGCCAGTGAATCAGACTCGTAAATCACAGAGCGGGAGCAATGCAGGTGCTAATTCTTTAGTCGAGGACCATATAAAAAGATTGAATTTTGCTGCGACAAAAATTCAACGTTGGTTCAGAAGACATAGTGCAAGGAGAAAGGCGGGTCAGGCAGCCATACAGAGGTTACTACATTCTAAAAAACAAGTGTTTGAAGAACAAAGACTAAGGGAATCTCAGAATGATTTCCTAGCAAAAGAAATGGAAGAAAGAAAACAAGAAGACAGAAAAAGAAATCGTGAGGAAAAGGCAAAAATTGCAAGACAGGAAGCCATACGGGTAATCTGATTGTTTAGTTTTCAAATAGATTTGTAAGTCCTGCTTTTCATTTGCTGATTATATCAATTCACCTGAGCCCTCAGTTCTGGAGAAGGTTGCATGTTGTAAGAGGACTAAGGACCTTTTTGCAATATTGAGGTCCAGTGATTCTGTTTAGCTCAGTAGCTTGGATCACTTGCAAATTTCTGTTACCAGGGTCAGTGGTATTTAAACAGCCTTTAACTTTACAAATACTTTCTTTACTGGATTTGTTATATGTTTTGGTTTTGTCAGTTTTGCATTTGTTACACAGAAAAAAGTAGCAACATGCACCTGTCCTGCCTCTGTCCTGCTGTGTGTGAGACCTACTCTCTCCTTTAATTGACCATGTAATGAATTATGCCTAAGAGATGAATTCTGTATGGAAACAGAGCTCAGTGTTACATAATATTTTCTACAGCTAACACATGAGTGGTAGATTTCAAACTTACTTCAATTCTGTATTACTGTTTACAGGAGCTTCAGAGAAAGAGAGAAGAGAAAAGGGATGATGTAAAACAAAAAGCAGAACAAGAGATTGCCTTCCTACAAGCCAGTGGAAAAATAAAGAAAACAGGACTTGGTAATTTATCCCTGCTTTCACCATTGACAAAAATCTGTGACACTATTTTATATGCACAAAGTACATTTGTATGATTAACATGTAAAGACAGGTATTTATTATCTTTATACGCAAAATAACTTTGCATTATTTTGCAACAACATTTTTGCCAAGAAAGTTTGAGGAAATAAAGACCTGATGGCCAAATTTTGCTTGCATTTTTAAGACACTATCAATTAGGAAAAGCTAAACATGTACAGAAGAAGCTGTTCTATAATCCTGGGTTACTAATACATGTAATTGGTATTTGTTACATTAATGTGGATGGTGATTTTCTTCAATGTCACAGACTTGATAAATACTCAATGTCTTACTGAAATTATAGTTAAAAAGATACAAGTTTAATTTCAGTAAGGGAAAGAAAAGTATTTATAAAGTCTGTGTCATCCACATGAATGAAACAAACAATCATAACTGAGACATTGTTTGATTGTGCAATATTATTGTACAAATACATTATATATTATCAAGGTTTAAACTTTTTCTTGTATGTACACTCTATCCTTTGATGCCCTAGTTGTAAACTTGTGTGTACAGTTATATTAGTTAAGTGACATCACTTTATCCTGAGTTAACTGTACCCATGTGGCGTTATTATAATGATTATTTGATGAAAGCTGTTTGACGTTCCTTTGAAGTTGATATTACATTTCCAGAGATTAAAAGGACATTAATTTCTGTTCAGTTTAAAAAAAGTTGTAATTGGGTTATTTTAGCGTGACAAAAATTTGGATAGCAAACAGGCTAATTAGCGAATTTAGGTTGCCAAATAGAGAATTCTTTACATTGTAATTATTATGTATGCATACCAAATCTTTTGTGAAATTTTGATTAATGGAGTGGAGAATGTGTGAAAAATAGTTAGAATTAAATTATTGCAAATATTACTCATTTTGCAGTAGCTGTACATCAGGTTTGTTGATTTTCCAGGTAAAAAGAAAGGTGGAAGTAAACCGCCTTCAAAGAAGGTCACAGGAGACAAGGATGCCAATATTAATACGCATGATGAAAGTAGTCCGGAAAGAGATAACAAGGAAAGTAATAACAATAGAAGACAAGATGACAGCATGGAGGAGTATTACCAGGTTGTTGCAGTGATATGATATTTACAAAATATTTTATTGATTGGGCATGTCTATAGATGAATTGGGGGGAATACTGTTTCCAAATTCCTTTCATCTGAAAATGTTTGTTTCGTACATGTTGTTTCCGACATTCTGGAGGAAAGTTTTATTAAAGATTTTTAGTTATGTAAGCTGCTTTGATCAAAAGCACAAAATGTTAAGTAGTATATTGTGATAATGAAAGAAATCCTGAGGTGTCAGCGATGCAGTTGTCTTGCATAATTGAATAACATTTTTGGTCTTACAGTAAAATTCTGGTAATAAGACCACCATTTGGACTGGCATATGTGATAGTGTGGTCTTAATATCGAAATGGTCTTTTTTTCGAGACCTTTTTCCTATAAAATGTACCATTTGGTTCTGAAATGTTTGGTCTTGATATTGAAAGTGGTCTAAATATTTGGTGGTCTTAATAGCGGAACTTTACTGTACTAGTATTTACTTCATGACTGAGATGATACTACTATTAGGAATTGAATATTCTCTCTTCAAATGCATAAACTGTGTAGTTTCTTCATTTAACCTTTATCCTGCTGGTGGCAAGTGGCTCTACTAAATTACCAACTTTTCCATTTGGACAATACCATTAATTGTTCAACGATGCTCATAGAAACTATAGGAATGAGCAGGTTGATCGTAATCTACTGGTTCCCAGCAGTGTGATAAAGGACTTAGCTCACCCAAGTTACCATGCAGGATATATACATTACTATGAGTACTTTACAGAATCATCTTCAAGACATAGAGTCTCTGCAGGCAACTGCCAGGGACAATGATGGTGTCAGTAATGTTGCTGCCAGTGAAGCTGTTACCAAGACAACACTGGATGACTTGTTCGAAACCCTGAAGAAACTGGAGGAAGAGGAACAGTTGGCCTCTGCAAGACCAGAAAGGAAAAATGCATGGTGTAAGTCTTACCAAAAACATGATTTGATCATGGTCCTTGCTTAGCCCTCAGCATTAAAGTATAGTTTCAAGGTAGAGGTTTGAGCAAGGTCAGCATGCTACAATCTGATTTAAATTCAAAGTAACTGTTACCAACTTGTTTGTTACAGTCGACTGTTTCTAGCTAGGTGGTAACTGAGGGTTTAAACCTGATACCCTATGATTTGTTTGTTCTATGCTTTATGGGGTATTTGCAATATATTGTGCATGTGATGTTTTTTACTTAATGCACTTGAGAAAACATTAAAAACCATTTATAGCTGCAGTATGTGCCTTGCCCCTTGCCTTTATCAAAGTTTGATTAGACCATCCAGGCTCACTTTAAAAACAAAATATTATATCATCTTACTTAAACCTCGCATAGTGTGACATTTACTATTGGCAATACCTCTTGCAATGCAGTTTAAATTATCATTATATTTTCATTCATAAAAAGTGTAAGTCTTCCATAAAGGTCTAAATCAATTTAAACATTACCATGCTTACAGCAAATGATTGTGCCTTTGCAACCATTGCAGATCCCGATTAACATGTATATTTGTTCAGATCTGCTCTGTTCTCTATTCAGTCAGAATTTTTTTACTGAGAATCCCTTTGAACAATTAATGGTTCTGTCCAAATAGAAAGATAGAAAACTTTATTTGAGAGGGGTAAGGGGTAATTTAACTTAGAATGTAATGATTTTGATCCTATTACAGTAGATGACCTTGAGAAAGGTGACAGTGATATTGACACACACAGTTTAAATGCTGAGAACCTTCAGAGGTTTAACAGTCAGAAATCCGCTATACCAACTAAAGAAAGCATGCTGTCAGATGATAAGATGAGAAGTATAATGTCATTCCTAGATGAGGTACAAGTCTCTGAGAGACTCAGCACTGTAGATAAGGTAAGTGTGATGGTTGATAGTAGAGTCTTCTAGCACGATCTGCATGGAAGAAGGAGGTACGTGTTTATACAACAAGCTGTATATGAAAAAAATATATACATACAGATATACAGTTTCTCTTGATGAATTGTTTTAGGCAGTCATCTTAGGAATAGGAGGTTGAAGATATGAATCCACCGAGTTTAATCTGATATGGCTGGTTATTGAGCCTCCAGCTAGTTACCTACCCATCAGGTGCCTGGTTTTAAAAGAAGTAGATTGAGAAGGTAAAACAGCTCAACAAGAAGACAAGATGTCGCTATGATATAAAAGCACTACACATTTATTTTTAATTTGAGTTTTAATTTGGTTTTAGGAAATTTCTAAAATCAACGCTGATTTAGAAAGGTCTGGAGTAATTGGCCCTAGTGCCGAAGAGCTTGCCGAGCTGAATGAAGCCAATGAGGTAGCGTCTGAGGTTACAAACACTATGATCAGTCAGAGATTAGAACTGGATGAGAAAAAAAGAACAGTCTCCATGCTACAGAAAGCTCTTGTAAGATGTTTTTTTCTCTTGTGGTAAAATTAACTTTGTGGTTGTGAGTGAAAGTAAGGGCAACTATTCAAAAATACAGAAAGTGGCTAAGTAATGGCTACTTTTTCAGACCTCTTCATGAAGAAAGTTCATCCATTTGTATATACAAGATGGTGCTTATTTACCGTTAGACCTTGTTATTCCTTACTTATGTATTTTGTAACCAGGCTTAAGCAGTCACTTTTGGCAGTGCACTTGTCTAGTTATAGATAAATGTACGTGTACTAATTGCATTTTTCTGTCTATGTTATAATTATGAATACTGGTAATTCTACAGAATCAGCAACGTGAGCTCACAGTAAGACATGCCAGAGAGACTGATAAAGAGATGAAGAAACGCCTGGAAGTACAGAAGGATGAATATGAAGAAACAATCAAGAGACACCTGTCATTTATAGACCAGGTATGTATATACTGTTAAGACATGAAAATCATAGTAGGATTTACAGTTAATGCACCTCTAAACGAGAATGGATTAATTCTACACCTTCAAATAATAAAGTCATAATTATGAAAGCATGAAATACAACCGTTTATGACCTATATTTATGTAGAGTCTGTATGTATAGGTGCATGTATTGAGCCCTTTTTGAAGGCAGTATTATCTGATACATTGTGATTATAACAAAAAGTCCTAAGTAAACAGGAAGTCTCATGAATACAAGTAAAAGGAGCTACCATAGAAAACTCTCTAAAAATTTATATTAATTTCAAAGTCATTACATATAGATATTGTATGTAATATTTTGCTTTTCAAGAAAAATTGTGTATTTGCACTTTAAGACATGATGTTAAAGTTGCAAATTGTTGTGTGAAAACTTTTAGCAAGGTTGAAGGCTGGGCTCAAACTCCTGATTTGCAATCAACGACATGTTTAGTTATATCGAGACACCAACCTTATCCACATATATATTTCCAATTCATCTTCAAAATGATATAAAAAATTTGATAGAAAACATGTACAATGTATTCAGTAGCATTCTGTTTTGCTGTAGAAAATCACGTTTAAAGGTCATACTATTATATCAAGTTCTGGTATAGAAACATTTTGAGCTGTCATGTTCCTTGTGTATGTTTACAGCTGATAGATGACAAGAAGAATCTCAGTGAGAAATGTGAGAACCTTGTCAAGGAACTGAAACAGATTGACAAGAAATATCAGGACCGTTTCAAATCTGTCACTGACAAGTAAGTTACATTCAGTACACTTGTTAAGTCAAATAATTAGGGAAGCAATGTTGAGTAATGTAAAATGTTCACCCAGGCACCTACAGGGGATCTTTTTGCAGGGTGGGGGCTGGGCAAATCTATGTAAGCAATGGTGAGAATTCTCAAAAGTCCACACACAGAAGATCTTTGGCAGGGCTGGGAAAGTCTTGCGAAAACAATGTTGAGTAGATTAAAATGTTCATACATGATCTTAGGGTTGGGTTCAGGTGGGGACTGGGAAAGTCTTGTGTGAAGTTAAGACTTCATACATAGGTTCTTTAGGGCCTGATAAAGTCTTGGGAAGCAATGTTGAGTTATGTAAAATGTTCACACACACAGGATCTTGAGGGGTTGAGGAAGTCCATGGAAGCTTTATTGAGTAATGCATGGAGTTGATCTTCTTTTGTAAGGGGAGGAGAAGATATAGGAATCAATATGTTGTATAAGTAGTTTCACCATCTCTCTACAAATACTCAATTTCTGCATGAATACTTTATAGATTTTGTCCTTATTTACAGTTAGTTTAGTTGTAATATGAACAAAAACTGTAAGTGCCATTCCATGCAACTAACCTCCAGTATTTTGTTTTATAGACATAACATCGATATGCAAAAATTAAAAGATATGCATGAGGCGGCAGAGAAACTGCGGAGAGAAAAATGGATTGATGAGAAAACCAAGAAAATCAAGGTTTGTTGATTTTCATGACATTCATTAGCATATCGGCTGTGCAAATAACTGGTTTATTGTCCCCAACAGACAGTATTTGTGTGTTACCCTTCTATTGTTTTCAAATTATCTCCTCTTAGATACTTTGTGTAGTGAGTGAAAGTATGAATCACTTTCATTGATAGCTCTAGTATAAATAATATGAAACTAATACTCCCTACACAGGAGATGACAGTAAAAGGTTTAGAACCAGAAATTCAGCGCTTGATTGCAAAACACAAGACAGAGTTAAAGAAAATCAAGCAGATTCATGAGGCCGAGTTGCTAGAGTCAGATGAGCGGGCAGCACAGAAGTATGTACGGATGACGGAGGAGTTACGAGATCAGCTTGCCAGTGAGAAAGAGGCTGCTTGTGCTAGGGAGCGGGAACTTGCAAAACAGAGGTAATTCAGTGATTTGTGGATGTTTAATCCTCATTAGATAATAGAAAACTGCTATGTGTAGTTGACAACAAAACAGTATGTATTTTGGAAGGTGGAGTAGTCATATTCAGTGTTTTAGGATTATGTAGGTTCAATAGGTAGTGAAAGAGAATTAATTGATAAATCTTTTAAGTGAAGACAAAATAAATGCAAGACGCTTATCATATGACTGTAATTTATTTCATAATCTTCAATAGTAACAGGTTACAATAATAGACAACATTAGCACATACATAAGCACTTTCAAATACAGTTTTATGTGAACATGCAGTTTTATGTTTTATCCTAAGCACTGCATGTAAGTTTATGAACCTCTGTCAAACTGGCAGACAGCACTTGTCCACGCCTCGGCAGCCTTGTCTGTCTTTGTGTTGCCCCTACTGGGTGGGGCATTCAGCATTGCTGTAGTCTGCTCCATAAATCTTTCATCTGTTTCAGAAATGGACTTGTCTAGAACCTGAAATACAAATAAAATTATAATGGTTAGTCATAATGTTCGATACTGACCTTTACTTTGTGAGACTTAACTAGGGTCCTCTTGCTAGAATCATTTGGATTCACAAGTGGTATGAAATCTATAGATTCTTCATAAAAACAATACACTATAACCCCCTTCAGTATTATTATTAACATCTGGGTACCAGAGGTTTATTTCTTTAACCAACACTGTGACATTTTGGTCCAGAAATTGCTCTTGGGCTTATGACTGTCTTTACCATTTGAATGTTTTATGGGTAATTAGTCAACTTTACTGTCAGTTCTGTAGTTCGAATCCTGACAAGGTAAGAAAGCCAGAGAATCTTTACCCTAGGTTGTTCTTTCCAGGGATTAATGCCCTGTGTTACCCTTACTAAAGCTGGACTACGCATTAATTAGTTTTGTAAATGGGTGTATAAACTAAGCTCATAAACATTCTTACAACAAAATGGAAGTGTCTTCAGCATTAAAATGCTTTTGTGTTAGCGTTCAAATACAGAATTGAAAGGGTTTTCATATAAAAGTAGTTACCTTCTGTTTGGTGCGGTAGTGGAACTGGGTGTACATGTCTTGGACACCTTCTGTAACAGAAAGTCTTAGAAGCAGACGTAAATTCTCAGACTGGTTTGATGCTGAAAATATCCTCTGACTCAGACTGGTCACACATTCATCTGAAAAAGAAATCAACATTATAGCAGAGACCCACATACACACCAGTAAAAAGCTTTATAGACAAATACAAACAAAAGTACAATGTATGTATTTCAGACTATTTCTAAGAAATGATTAATATGAATAAACAGCTATCATTTTAATACTATAGTTCAAGGGTAGAAGCTGCTTGCAAAATTTACATAGTCTATGATAGGTAGAGAACAAAGATAAATACATGTTTTGACTTTAGAAAAAAGTGCAAAAAATAGAAGACAAAATTAAACAAATGTATGTACATTTGTATATGCATGTATATATACTTACCAAAGGCAAGAAGTTGTCTCTCAATGGAGTCATGGGTAGCAAGTAATTTACTAAGTGTAGAATCCATTTGTTACAATATTATATGTTTTCTTGTGTGTCTACTATATTACTAATACTGATCCTGTTTGTATTAGTTCTGTCTGAATTCACTGAGTCAGCAATATTTATATCTCTGTCTCAAATTTTCTCCATTGTTTGGCTGATAATTGGATGAACACATTTAAAGGCACACTTTATTGTTGTAAGTTATTGTATCAAATCAAAAGATCTGTAAGATAAGATAAAAGACATTCTTTTGTAATTATATTTGATAATTGATCCAATTATAGCTTGATTTCTTGTTTGGATCACCATTAACAACATAAATGAGAAATAAAAGGTGTTATAATTAATATAATTACAATATATTTAATTTAATGATCCGATAATTTGAATTTGTTATCTTTTGATCTTAAAGAGATCAATAGAATAATTTTAAATGTTCTAAAAAGTTATTAAGTATAGTTTATTTTCCAACTTTTTGCATGAATAATTCTTAAGCAGATTTTACTTTATTGTATTAGACAGTAAATTTATTAACTTGTTATTGTACATTGTATATTGAAAAATTGTTTTGAGATTACAGCAGGTATTGCATGTTGAATAAGTATTATTTAGTATTTGAAAAAGAAACATCACTAGACATTCTATATGTTTGGCATTTGATTTTAACAAGTCAAGTCAGAATACGAAATAGAGAAGAATGAAAATGGTCAAACTTGATCATAGTGGACTGCCAGAATTGTGTTAGGCTGACTGACCTCAGTGCCAGGACAAGGTGGTCATTCTATTACCTAGGAGAGATTAGTACCAGTGTCCTGTTCATATAAAGGAACAGTCAAGTGCTGGAAAATCACATAAATAGCAGTGTTTACATGCATTTTACCAGGTCAAAATGAAAAATTGATTTTAATGGTTGATTGTAATAAATGGTTTTGGTAGTATTTATGCTACAATTTGATAGCTATTTTAGTTGGGGTATTTACTTTGTTATGATTTGTTTTGAAATACAAATTTTTGGTACCAGCAACAGACTGTACTTTTAAGGACAGGTCAGCCATCTGTGACATGTTTGAAACAAAAACAAAAAAGATGACCAGAAGAAAAGTAAAAGCAGACTATAAATGTGTCCTCTTCAGAAAAGGCTACCTTTTGAATTTTTGAGTGTTTAAAATTGAAAAATTGGTTCCATATTCAATATTTCTATTGATTCCAGGTACGAGAAACAAGTTCAACAGGAGGAGGATGCATACCAGCAGCAGCGGCGCCGCCTGTTGTCAGAAATCCAAGAAGAGAAGGACCGTCTAGCACAGCAGGCATCACGTCAGAGAGGGGATGTTGATAAACTACAGCAACAACTGCAAGATAAACACTCATATGCTCTAGAGGCAATGAAAACAGAATTTGACAGGGCAAGAGAGGAGCAAGAAAACAGACATGCAGTATGTATTGACCAGGGGCACTTTGTGGCAGGTGATACCGCCTTGAGCCCAGCTTACCCTTTATATTGCATGTCTATGCCAGAAACTGGCTTGGGGGAAGGGAAACCTGATATGCACCTGCATTCAATGATAAGAAGGGATCAAGTCACCTTCAGTATTTTGAGAAAATTGCCTTGTGGTTCTCTGCTAAGAATGTCAATAAAATCTTCTCAATAATTGAAAGGTCTAAAGCTTAGGTGCTTGGTAGCATTGTCTCTTAGTTGTCCTCTCTCTAAATTGTTCTAAATTTGCCTCTGGGTCAAAACTGGCCTCACCCTTTTGACATAGGTTCTAGAGCTACAATGTTCTGTACTTTGTTTCCTGCAGCACTGTTATTGACCTTGTATTATAGCCAATGCTAGCCAGGTGAGCAACATAGGGCCATCATAGCCCTCTTGTTTTTGTTTTCTTGCATAAGAGGCAATGGGTTTGTGTTGATGGTAAAGTCAGTGACTGTTATATTTGTTAGTGCATACTTTTACTGTAAATCAAATTGTCTTGTCTATTTTTTTAGACTGATATTCGTGAATTAAAAGAGCGTATGGAGATTGAAAAACAAACATGGGAAGAAAATTATCGTAAGAAACAGGAAAATTACCTCATGCAGCGGGAAAGGGAACTGAAAGAAAATGTGAAGAAAGATCGCAACAAGGAGATAGAACTTGTCATAAGACAGCTTGAGGAAGATGCAACATCTCAACAAGAAGACTGTGAGAGAGTGGCTGAAAATAGAATCAAGTAATCTGCTTCCTGCTTGATTGTAATTTATAATGATAAAAACAAAGAATATGTTCCTATGTCAAAATGATTTGAAAATTTTATACTGCATTTCTAAGTGCTTGTTACATTTTTGTTTTGATATAACATCACAGAATTTGTGATTAGGTTATGGTTATATGAAGAATCTTTCCTGTATATTTTGAAATCTATCAAAAGCTACCAATCAGTGCCATACTAGTATATCCTTTATTAGCTGATATAAATCATAGATACAATGTACATTCAACAACTTAACCAAAATAGCATTAAATCTAAAAGAGAATTTGATATATTTTTAGCTTTTAGAACTTGAATATCTTAAAGAAAATATTATCTTACAGGAGAATTCGTGAGAAGTATGAATCCGAGATGAGAGAAGTGGAGAGGTCAGAAAAACAGGCAATGGACAAGTATAACGAAATGAAGGTATTGTTGTGTGTGTTCCTATTCAGCACTGACTACATTATGTGTACTAAGCCTTTTATGTTTTTGTGCAGTATCTGGTGTATACCAAGTTTTTTATTTTTGACTTGATTGCGAAACAGGCTCTAACAACTTAAATTAATCAGTCTTGGGACTCACTCCAGATGGAATCAACTTCAAAGAGAGAAAGAGAGACAATGTGGAATTAATGTGTTTTGCCTTAAGCATTGTCAGGGGATCAAACTCTGATCCTGAGGGGAATGTGATTCCACTGTTCCATGGAGGCTCCACCTGCATCACCGTGGCTCTGTGTGCATTATCTAAGGAGGACGCAAACAAGTGTTACTTACTCCTTTATTAGACAATTGTATATTGTGTGAATTTGTAGGAAGTTGTAATCTTGGTTGATTATTTATAAAAATGTTTCTTTATATGAGTGGTTTTCATGTTTATTGAATTTCATGGCAAATTATGAATATTGTCCTAAAAATTGAGAACGCAAAATTACTATCAGGGGCCATAATTTTAGATCTTAGTATTACACAGAGCAGATTGGTCAACAAACCACACTTGTTAGACAGAAAAGTAAACTTAAGTGTATTGATAGAGGTATTCTAAGCAGGTATACATTTTGGTGTAGCTTGGAGTCATATTTTGAAGTATCTTGTCATGAATTTCATTTCTTGTATAGCATGATTAAGAAGAGTTCCTTTATGATCCTGATTCTCAATTATTTTCAGGCCAGGCTTACAGAAGTAGATGGAGAGAATGAATGTTTCAAGGTTCAGCTCAGACAGAAGGAACAAGAAATAAAAGAGTTGCAGAAGGTATAACTGATGTTTAGTACTTTCTCCTTTCTGCATAAAAAAGTTAAGATGTGTCAGAATGATTGTGCAAGATATCAGTTCAAAAGACTCTAAAACTTCATATGTACATAATTTCTTAGTGAATCTTTCCACAATGCCCACAATCTCTGTGAGTGTGTATTAGTTTTTCATATCACTCAATTCAAGACAAATTGAAAATGTCCTTTCTTAATTTTCAAGTAGTGATGTTAAGAGTCAGTAGATATTAAAAACAAATATACCATACATAATCATGTACTTCCAGTTAACTGATAAGATGCACAAAGAACGCGATCGTGTGTCCGACATAATCCGGCAAGAATTTGCCGACCGTCTGGTGTTTACTGATGAGGAGAACAAACGAATAAAGACGGAGATTTCGGAACTGAAGGCCCGGCAGAGGATTGAACTTGACAAAGCCAAGGAAGGAATAGAAGATATCAAAAAACAGAAAGATGAAGAAATGGATGAAGTTCACAAACGGTAATGTTTATAAATATTAATTTAAAAGTCTTATCATACATGCAGCTCTGCCTCCAGTCAGTACTCCCACTTGAAAGCTTAGTTTATTATCTCCCTTATTGAAGAGGAATTAATGTGCTCTGTCAGCAAATGGGTTACACTTGAGTTCTTTTGAGCACTCTTGATTATAATTTTGATATATATTTCTTAAAGGAGCTGGGGCAAAAATGTTACCAACTTCCAAAAATTGTACGTCGTAATTCTTCAAGGTTTGTAATTTTCATGTCACAAAGTCTTCAGTTCATTAACAAAATTAATGCAGATTCAGTTTGCTTCTTTTCATGCCCTGTTCATTCCACATGCTAATACCGAGAACATCTCTGTAGCTAGCAACTGAAAATTTCAGTTAATATACACTGTATATTGAAAAAGGTCTGGGTTCCTGCTACCGACCATATCTTTTTATGTAAGAAAGTTGGCAGATTCTTACGGAGGATAGGAGTGTAGTACTGGTTCTTCCCAGGAATGATGGTTAAGTAAACTGCCTGCCTGTTACAATAACCAAAATACGATTGAAACAGAGGTGAAACTCCTACAACAAAAACTAGTTTCTTAAAGTAAAGTAGTGATACAGTACCATTAAATATTTTTGATTCTTTTTTAACAGGGTAAAGCAAGCCATAATTAAGAAGGAGGAAGTTGTAACCCAATTGAAACAGCAATACCAAGCTGCACTAAAACGTGCCGATCATCTCGAGGGACTTCTTCAGCAACAACGAAAACAGTTGCTAGGAAACAAATAGTAATTTCGTATCCACCGATGCATTTTGATAACGAGAAAACTAGTTTTCAGTCAGTCTTATTGACATTTTGAAAGTTGAGAAGGGTTTTCCCCCGTAGAAACTTATTTATTTGTTAGAGGCAGAAATTTTCTCAGGCAATATAATATCTATAAAGCGTAGACTGCTGTTAAGTGTTGTGACTGACATGAGCTTTGTTGTACATGTAAGTAATGGATTAACCTTACACCTACTAAATTTCTAAAATGGACTTGTCTGTTTTTCAATTTGGACAAGTCCATCAGTTGTTCAAAGGGCTGCCTACAGACTGACTAAATAGTAAACAATGTGGATGGAATATGTACAGGCTGATCATGATCTGCACTGGTCACAAAGGCAAAGCCATTTGCCATCAGCAGTGTAAAAGTTAACATGTTAGATATGGTACACTAGTAGTGTGCGTTTTAGAATAACATGATTAGTGCCCTTCAAACCTGTGTTTGAATGAAGACTACAAGATTTAGACATAGCCGTTTAAAACAAACTAACATCTTTGCATTTTCACAAATTATGCAAATTTTTAAATGATATTAAGCAAGTGATTTTTAAAGAATGCAGCATCAATAGAAAGTGAGTTATTGTTTACAGATATCCGGGATGAAACTGTTTATCTGTCCACCATTACATTAACAAAGTTACTTCCTTAATTAACTCCTTGAAAGTGGTCTTTTATGCCATGCTTTTAATTTATAGTAACTTTGTGTTTTATTTAATGTATTTTCATGAATAATTTTACTTGTATATTATCATTATATTTATTTCAGTCCGTCCTTATTTTCTGTATAGGTTAGTGTTTACATGAAAACAGCATTTGTGTTTTTGTTTGCTTTGAATATATTGTTGTTTTATTGTTTGTTCAGTATGTTTATAGTTTAGTAAACAGCCCAAGCTCATTCCATTTGTGTAACAGCATTTTCATTGTTCTCATATCTATGCGTAATTGCTCATTAGGGTGTAAAATTTTGCTAGCTCTCCTTGGCATTTGATGTATAGAGGCTACAGTCAAACATGTGTAAAAGACCACCTCTGAATAAGGTTAACATTTGCTACAGTCCAACCTCCAAAAACGAATCCTACCTAAAGCAACCTAAAATACTCCTATTTTCTTTCCGAATTTGTAAATCATATAAGGAATTAACCTCTCCAGAACAACACCTCTACAACAAACACATTTCTGTGTTCCCACAGGTGTTTGCCCCCAAGAGGTTGCACTGTATTTGAATTCATTAGACCATTCTATCAAAAAAAACTGTTTTAGCCTCCAATAGCCTCATCTAGGTAGTGGTATTTTTCAAAGGTTTGACTGACCTGGACAAAACCTTTGTTAGGTTACTGTTTTAGTTTGGTGAAAACTGCTGTAGTTGCTTATTTGTGCAGTTTTTTCCAAACTTGTTCATAGAAAACTTGTTTTCACTCTGATATGCTTGTTTTTTTATGCACATTTGGTTTAATATGTACAGTTACAATGCTTTTATAAAAAACTTAATTCCTATTTGATACCACTAGCTGTCTAGAAAAGTATAAGTAGCAAGGCCAGATTTGCAAATATAATTATAGTAGAATTCACATGACATCATTTCATTCAGGGACATGAAGTTTAGTTTAGTTCATTTATTTTATAAATACGCTAAATCTTTTTTTAAGCAGTCAAGGATAATGGTTTATATCCTTCGTGTATTTTTGTTAAATTTGAACAGAATTTGGAAGCAAAACATATCTCAAGAGCTTACAGTTAAAATGACTTCATCCATATTATAGATTATACACATAATAATTATGTCATTGAACAAGCCATGTTATAAATATCATATATATATAATTAGTGTCATAGCCACCATAGCATTTGTACTGTTGAAAGTATACAGAGTTTTCTATATTTATATGTGCTTTATTTTGGTTGTTATGTAAGATATTATTATGCTATTAATTCTTTTAGAATAAAACTTTTTTAAAGCAACACAGTTTCTTTACTTTCTATATGAAATGATATATACAGTCAACCTACTGACCATTATGTGATATATGGCTTTACTTAAAAATAAACCAGTGCATAAGGAAGATAATTATGTGGACAAGAAAATTTGATTGTTAATCTATATGTGAAATAGACCCTTGGCCCAGCTCTTTTTCATGCAACACATTGTATTGTTAACCCTAGGCCTGCTCCTTCATGCGGTACTTTGTTAACCTATGTGTGACATTGACCCTAGGCCTGCTCCTTCATGCGGTACTTTGTTAACCTATGTGTGACATTGACCCTAGGCCTGCTCCTCCATGCGGTACTTTGTTAACCTATGTGTGACATTGACCCTAGGCCCAGCTCCGCCCAGCTCCTTCATGCAACACATTGTATTGTTAACCGGTGTGACATTGACCCTAGGCCAAGCTCTTTCATACAACAAATTGTATTGTTAACCTACATGTGACATTGACCCTAGGCCCAGGTCTTTCATTCAACACATGGTATTATTAACCTGTGTGACATTGACCCTAGGCCCACTCCTTCATGCAATACTTTGTTAACCCATGTGTGACTTTGACCATAGGCCCAGCTCCTTCATGCAACAAGTTGTTTTGTTAACCTACATGTGACATGGACCATAGGCCCAGGTCTTTCATTCAACACATTGTATTGTTAACCTATGTATGACATGGACCATAGGCCCAGGTCTTTCATTCAACACATTGTATTGTTAACCTATGTATGACATGGACCATAGGCCCAGGTCTTTCATTCAACACATGTATTGTTAACCTACATGTGACATTGACCCTAGGCCCAGGTCTTTCATTGAACACATTGTATTGTTAACCTATGTATGACATTGACCATAGGCCCAGCTCCTTCATGCAGCAAATTGTATTGTTACCCTATATGACTGTAACATTGACCCTAGGCCCAGGTCTTCATGCAACAGATTGTATTGTTATACCCCCAAAACGAAGTTTGGGGGGTATATAGGAGTCACCCGGTGGTTGGTCGGTCGGTCAGGCGGTCTGTTGCATTTTCCTTGTCCGGAGCATAACTTGAAAACTGCTAGTTGTAATTCAATACAACTTCATACAATGGTCAAGTACATTGAGAGGAAGTGCAGTACACAGGAACCATAACTCTATCTTGACTCATTACAGAGTTATTGCCCTTTGTTACTTTTCCTTGTTCGGAGCATTACTAGAAACTACTGGTTGGAATTCAAAACAACTTCATACAATGATCAAGCACAATAAGAGGAAGTGCAGTGTGCAAGAACCATAACTCTATCTATAGTTATTACAAAGTTATTGCCCTTTGTTACATTTCCTTGTCCGGAGCATAACTTGAAAACTACCGGTTGGAATTCAATACAACTTCATAAAATGGTCTAGCACAACGAGAGGAAGTGCAGTGTACAAGAACCATAACTCTATCTTGAGTATTTACAGAGTTATTGCCCTTTGTTACTCTTCCTTGTCCGGAGCATAACTTGAAAACTACTGGTTAGAATTCAATACAACTTCATACAATGGTCAAGTACATTAAGAGGAAGTGCAGTGCACAGGAACCATAACTATATCTTGACTCATTACAGAGTTATTGCCCTTTGTTACTTTTCCTTGTCACAGAGCATAACTTGAAAACTACTGGTTGGAATGCAATACAACTTCATACAATGGTCCAGCACAATGAGAGGAAGTGCAGTGTACAAGAACAATAACTCTATCTTGACTAATTACAGAGTTATTGCCAAGAACAATATCTCTATTTTAGTGTTTTTTTTGCAAGGTATTCTGTTACTACGAACTTTCTCAGTTTATAAAGCAGTCTTTTGGGGGTATTAATCACATTTAGTGATAGCTCTAGTTAGCTTTAAATAGGCGTTTGTTTCCTATGAAATCCTTGACAAGGACAAACACTCAAGTGCCAGTAGCTCTGATGTGTTCTCTTAACTTCAAACCCACAGCTCACAGCTAAAAAATTCATCAAGTTTGGCCCACAGGTGGAAGGAACATACCTTTGACTTTTTTTTCTTAAGCTAATGCTTTCTATGCATATAAAAAAAAAAAAAAAAAAAAAAAAAAAAAAAAAAAAAAAAATTTTTCTTTGAAAAAAAAAAAAAAAAAAAAAAAAAAAAAAAAAGTAGCTCTTTACTATAGACAAGGTTCCCAACACACTCGGTATGAAAACAAGCATGCGCTCAACACCCTAGTAAAGGCAATGAAGAAAAAAATTTTTTTTTCATTTTTTTTTTTTATTTATTCTGATATCAATTTTAAAATGCATAGAAAAAAGCATTAGCTTAAGAAAAAAAAGTCAAAGGTATGTTCCTTCCACCTGTGGTTTGGCCAAGATTCTGTTACGGGCAGGATTGGAAATATAAAAAAATGATTTCATTGATATTTTTAAAGAACGATAATACTTGGGTTCATTAAATTGTATTGACCTACATGAAAAACGCTAGTAAACAATGTGTGTGACTGTCTGTTTTACATATTATCCTACATCAAAGTACTGATTTTTAAAGTCGAACTATTCATATGGTTGCAATGACTGCATAACAAAACTTTTTAGAATGCTTAAGATATATAGTCACCAAAACTTTATGTAGATGGTAAACTAGGACAATAATGACAAACTAGACTTATAAACTTCCTTTTTATTCAAAATAACCCTCATGTATTTAATACCTATTTACGGTAATATAAATATATAAACAGTAACGAGAAATCAATGGTCAGCTTCTTAAACAAAACCTGATTCAAGGACAGACAGCTAAAGACACAATATTGAAATAGTAAAAGCATTGTGACTTTCTGAACAAGTTTCATGATGGTCAAATGTAGTGTTATCGAGAAAAAAGCTAAAAGAGGTCACTATGACCTTGATTTGATTTGTAGCAAATTTTATAAAGGTCTGTCTATAAGAGCAGTTATATTAGCTTGTATCTGTGGATGGGACCTCGGAATGTCTCCTACCATGCCTATACCTAGCAAAAGTGTTTTTCTGTGTCCAAAATAGGAGAGATTTACCTGACTGCAATTTCCAGCCAGTTTTAGCCAAAGAGTAAATTTAATTAGATGCCAAAGAGTAACTATGACCTTGACCTTCGACCCACTGACTATATAGTTTAGCCAGATGTATCGATGTATACATGTATATGGTCTTAATCAGAACATTATAATATTTTCGCATTTTGGGTCGTACATTTATGAAGAGAGGTGAACCATTACTTACAAAATATGCCCACTGTGAACATTAAAGCAAAAACAGGTTTTTATTTAAACAAACACATTGTTTTTTCAATAAGATCCAAGAAGTTTTTAACATGGTTTTCAGAAACGTTTTATTCTGACAAATGCCATCTTGAGTTAATGATTTCTGTGAGTAACAAATTTGTCTCTTTATTTCAGTACCTCACTATTTTTCTGGAAATTGTATAGTACAATAATATAAACACAGGTCATAAAATCTTAAGAAGCTGACCATCAAGGTCATGAAATACTATGAAAACAAAAACAGAGCAAGCTACAGTTTATAAAGACAGGTGACAAGATAAAAATGTAAATTTTGTTGTATATATTCATCAGATCAATCAGTAATGGAGCCCTACAAAAAAAAAGATAACTAGGAGAAAACTAGCAGATAACTCTGTCCGAAATAGGGTGCTCTCAATTTTAAAAATTACCTCCCTAAGTATTGTCGGGCCTCATTAGTGAGCTAAATCTATTTTTAGAAATAAACTTTTTAGTAGCATGAGGAACTAAGGTTGGTTGAGGTAAAATTTAATATAGATTTGGTAACTACATGTACAGTCGAGTCTCGATTATTCGAAGTGCCGGGGACCAAGATTTTACTTCGAATAATCCATGGATTCGAATAATCCAAGTCCCAAAGACGGCCTGCTGAGTGTTATGTAAATCATCAATATATACATGTATATAGCTATCATGGACGCCTTACGTAATATTCATTGTGTATATCATTTCCACGAAAGGAAAACAGAAATAAATCATATCAAACGTTTAATTTATTTTTTTTCCTTTTTAAACCCTTTCCCTCGTTGCTGATCTAGGTATTCCCCGGGGCCGGGTCCTTTGCCAGATTGCTCAGTACGAATGGAAAGGAAGATATCAGCTGATCAGGGTATGCCCCCGTTACTGGGTCATTCGCCAGATTGCACAAGTAGAAGTCGTTTTTCTTCTGACAGTTAAATTAAAAGTCATGCTTTAAATAGGCATGGTAGTTTCGTAGTCACGAGTTTGTTATTCGAAATTAAAGGTGAACATCTTAAACCGACTTTCCAACAAAAACAAAAGTTGTTCCTTTGGTATTAAACAAACAAGGTTAAAGCGAGTATGTAATTATCACACCTTAGAACACACAAGTTGAGCGTGTCAGCAATTATTGGTTTGATTGGAATGCATTTCGAATAATGGGTGTAAAATTCCTTACAAACATTGACAATCGGACTGAAAAAACACTTCGAATAACACCAGGTATTCGTAAAATCCATTTCGAATATCCCATTTATTTTTATACACATTTATATATAAAACATTTCGGGACCGAATATTGTCTTCGGATTACACCAGGTATACGAATAATCGGTTGTTGAATAATCGGGGTCGAACTGTAGTTTGCTAATTATAGAAAAATATGTGCCAAGTGTCCAAAACTAGGACTAACTAGTACATAATAATATTACTATTAATACAAGGAAAAAATTACAGAAATAATTAACTTTTCTCAGAGTCAAATAATGCTTTTCTAAATATGTTTAACACCAGATGTAAAACTAAATGCGCTGATATATACATAAAAAATATGAATAGGAAAAAGGAATGTAAAATTTTCTAAAAATACATGGAAAATAAATCTAAGCAGCAGTGGAAAGTACAGGTGTAAGCCATACAGAAAAACATCTTGTACGGCCAAAGTTTTCTAAAAAAATTCAGAAAGATTTTCACTGATTTTAAAAGATTACAATTCAGTCTAAAGCAGCACGAATCCAGAACAGAAAATCTACTAGTTGGTTAATTCTGACATCAAAATCTGCTTCATTCCAAATATGCTGAAAAAACTTTAGCGACTTAAAGGTGTCTGTGAAACTGCCCATATGAGATTCTATAAAACCTTATATTTAAGAAATCATGAAGATGAACATTGGGATATCTTGGATACTACACTATTTGATTTGAGAAATGCATTGTGTAGTAACTATAGTAAACCTTTGGAAATGCGTCAAAAGTTGGCAATTCACAAACATAATGAAATTAAAGGAAAATGTAAAACTACTAATAACTAAATATAAGCTTTAACTCCAAACTTTAGCATGCTACAAATACAGGACCCTTAAATATTCTCAAAACAATTTGACTGACCCCTGCTGATTAAAAACCTGTTTAAGGCCTTTGTGGCCACTATAGATCAAGATCCTAGAGCACATCCATGCAGTATGACCTGAATCTATACTGTTCACTTAATATGTGTCAAAGATAACATAATGTAAAACATATGGCACATTGTTATTAAAGATTCTACAATAATATAGAATAATTTCTTGCAACTTATATCAATTACTCTTGATAACAGTTACACTGCTTCCTGGAGTTTTTACCAGTACTCCTGCCAACAGAAGGGATTGTGAAGGTCGTGGTCAAATGTTCTTTTCAGAATTACATGTACTCAAAAAGATAAAAACAACGGTTTTCATGAAAAGGGCTCATGTAGTAAATATCATTCGAATAGCTTTTAATGTATGATGAGTACATTTTTTTTACTTATTACCAGTATATACTTGTATAGCCTACTATCTAATAGTAAATATATGTAAATTACATACACTAAACATACACTAGATAAATTTCTATGACAAATTTTATTTTCTGACTTTGTTTGTGAACCATCAGATTCAACATCAGGCCATTTCCTGCCATTCACCAATGTCACCACGTTCTGCAGACGCGAAAGAAATTTGAACCTGGAGACAGAAATGACTGTTACAGCCAAAAGGTGGCGACGATTTTTCTAAACCCTTGGAAGGCTCTGAACATTCTCGACAAAAAAATCTCCAAACAATCTCAATTTTTTTAGTTGATATGTAGTGCTGAAAATCTCTGCAGGAAAGTGTGAAAGACTTTAATATTTGTTCCTCTTTACTTTCTAGATAAAAACAAGTCTGACATCTAGAAAAAAATTTTGGAAAGCGCCAACCACAGCGCCTGTAGAACAATTTCTTTAAGTTACAAAGTAGACTCTTCTTTTTCCAAAGATGTTAAGTTCGTTTCATTTATTTTGCCACACCCTCATCTTATGTATTTTCAGTTTCATCATTAGGGTGAAGAGCAGAGCGGACGGTTCTTTTCTTTTTGCCGCCAACCCTTTGTTGGAAACATTTTCTTTACAATAGGAAAGCGCTTCCCCCCCACACCCCCCCCCCCCCCCCCAATAATGTTCAAGATTTACAAAAAAAAATAGTACAACATTCACTAAAGATTATCACAGCTGAATTGCAGTTTGGTTGAAAACCCTACAAAAATAATTCATCTTTATATAAAATAATAAGAGTATCACCATAAATTTAATCTCTTTTGGGTTTTCTTTATATACACACAGATCTTTACAAATATAAAGTTAGATAGTATTGCTTCATTATGCAATGTTAAGTACACTATACAACAAGAAAATTGAGAGAATTTATATCCCTCACCTTATAAGGCAAATCCATTTTCTAAATTTCCTTTAAACATGTTTACTTGTGCCAAACATGATCAAATTCTGAAAGAAAGTTTCACCACCCCTAGTTGGCACATCCTAGGCACAGATTACAAACAACAAACAGAAACGTGGTATTCTGATAGTCATATACATTGTGTACAGGTAAAATTTATGAATAACTGCAAACTGAGACTCCAAAGGAGTTCTTACATCTTGTATTTTATAACAAATGTACAACACTAAATGAACTTAAACGCAAAATCATTGCTTATTTGCTACTCCAGAAAATGGTTACAGTTCCGAGCCTGAAGTTTAATACATAAATAATTTACAGCAACAATATATGGGACTTTGCATAGTAATATTACAATTTAATTTGGCTACAACAACCCTGATTTTGAGTCTTACAAACTAAATACCCTGGTTCAACAAAGCTTTAAATATATAGAAATTTAAAGAATTAAATCCACCAACATTGTCTTCTAAAATTTGACTAATTTTAAGCCACAACTAAAACCTTTCAATGTCGTGGAACAAATGTAAAAACATCAAACATGAACATGATCATACTCCAAACATAACAATAGGTAAAATTTAAATATACATGATATGCCACTAATTTATAACAACTAATAAACAAGTGCTTATCAATACAGAAAATCCCATTCTATACAACCACTGATTTTCATACATAAATAAGTCTTTAACATATAAATAAACATTTACATCTAGTCTACTAATTCATATTTTGTAACTACAAATACCTAAGTTTGTGGTCCTGATAAATTATTTGCATAACAGTTTTTGGCTCTGCTATTTACCTAACAGATTCAACCTTGATTTGTTAATACTCAATTTTTCTCTAGTTGCTTACAGGAATACACTGTCAACTTTTAATCAATTCATACATTGATACAAAGGCGAATTTAAACAATTATAAATTTGTTTTCTATTTCTATTTGTGGGCAAAAGCTCATTTGGTAGACTGCAATCAGTTTCAAACCTAAACTGGTAATATGGAGAATTCAGCACATCAAATACGACTTGGATGATGGTGTGAAAAGTCATGCATATTCATTTTCAAGTAAGTTTTCCTCTTCATCTCTCTTCGGTGCCCCATTTTCGACATTGGGTGCTGGATGTCTTAGGCTAATGATGTATTTTTCAACCTGAAACCGTAAAGCAGCCGTATAGAAAAAACTCATTTAAAACTGCCTTTGAACCATGATCATACAATGTACTTACAAAATATTTAGTGAGCGATTTAAATTAGAATATGCTTGCAATTTCTAGAGGAATATCTCTAATGTTTTTTGTCTTTAAAGTATTGAATCTTAAAAATAATGACTACTTTAACGTGACTCAATCGGTATTACCTTTTGGACTACTTTAATTTGACTCAATCGGTGTTACCTTTTGGACTACTTTAACTTGACCCTTTTTCTCCCCACGTGTTACCTTTGGACTACTTTACGTGACTCAATCGGTGTTCCTTTTTGGACTACTTTAACTGACTCATTGGTGTTACCTTTGACTACTCTAACGGCTCGGTGTTACCTTTTGGACTACTTTAACTTGACTCAATCGGTGTTACCTTTTGGACTACTTTAACTTGACTCAATCGGGTGTTACCTTTTGGACTACTTTAACTTGAC
Source organism: Saxidomus purpurata (assembly GCA_022818135.1). Taxonomy (NCBI): domain Eukaryota; kingdom Metazoa; phylum Mollusca; class Bivalvia; order Venerida; family Veneridae; genus Saxidomus; species Saxidomus purpurata. The sequence goes on along the minus strand of JAFMSR010000002.1, from coordinate 27,060,227 downwards.
TCAATCGGTGTTACCTTTTGGACTACTCTAACATGACTCAATCGGGTGTTACCTTTTTGGACTACTTTAACTTGACTCAATCGGTGTTACCTTTTGGACTACTTTAACTTGACTCAATTGGTGTTACCTTTTGGACTACTCTAACATGACTCAATCGGTGTTACCTTTTGGACTACTTTAACTTGACTCAATCGGTGTTACCTTTTGGACTACTTTAACTTGACTCAATTGGTGTTACCTTTTGGACTACTCTAACATGACTCAATCGGTGTTACCTTTTGGACTACTTTAACTGCTCTCTCACATCGTTTCCTTTTGGACTACTTTAACGTGACTCAATCGGTGTTACCTTTTGGACTACTTTAACTTGACTCAATCGGTGTTACCTTTTGGACTACTTTAACTTGACTCAATCGGTGTTACCTTTTGGACTACTTTAACGTGACTCAATCGGTGTTACCTTTTGGACTACTTTAACGTGACTCAATCGGTGTTACCTTTTGGACTACTTTAACTTGACTCAATCGGTGTTACCTTTTGGACTACTTTAACTTGACTCAATTGGTGTTACCTTTTGGACTACTCTAACATGACTCAATCGGTGTTACCTTTTGGACTACTTTAACTTGACTCAATCGGTGTTACCTTTTGGACTACTTTAACGTGACTCAATCGGTGTTACCTTTTGGACTACTTTAACTTGACTCAATCGGTGTTACCTTTTGGACTACTTTAACTTGACTCAATCGGTGTTACCTTTTGGACTACTTTAACTTGACTCAATTGGTGTTACCTTTTGGACTACTCTAACATGACTCAATCGGTGTTACCTTTTGGACTACTCTAACATGACTCAATCGGTGTTACCTTTTGGACTACTTTAATTTGACTCAATCGGTGTTACCTTTTGGACTACTTTAACTTGACTCAATCGGTGTTACCTTTTGGACTACTTTAACTTGACTCAATCGGTGTTACCTTTTGGACTACTCTAACATGACTCAATCGGTGTTACCTTTCGGACTACTTTAACGTGACTCAATCGGTGTTACCTTTTGGACTACTTTAACTTGACTCAATTGGTGTTACCTTTTGGATTACTTTAACGTGACTCAATTGGTGTTACCTTTCGGACTACTCTAACTTGCCTTAATCGGTGTTACCTTTTGGACTACTTTAACTTGACTCAATCGGTGTTACCTTTTGGACTACTTTAACTTGACTCAATCAGTGTTACCTTTTGGACTACTTTAATGTGACTCAATCGGTGTTACCTTTTGGACTACTTTAACTTGACTCAATCGGTGTTACCTTTTGGACTACTTTAATTTGACTCAATTGGTGTTACCTTTCGGACTACTCTAACTTGACTCAATCAGTGTTACCTTCTGTTTTCGCACAACAGTACATTAAGTTTTTATAGTTTTTAAAATTACAGATTAATACGGTAAAAACTTTATATAAATGATTAACATGTTCATGGTCTTCAATGTTTTACATTCGAATGATAAAATTCTGTTATTCCATAAGAACAGTAAGTGGTAGTATCCAAAACTGAGAAATTTAGAATGCTAAAATTAAACCTTCCCTTCTTTAAAAGGTGAAAAGAAGTTTTACCTTGTGTCTGTTCCAGAAAATAAAGAAACCAATCAAAACAATGCAGATCATGAGCAGCAGGGTCCAGCTATATACTGCCCCATGACTTAGACTTCCTTTACTTGTTACTGGAAATAAAACAAGAAGGCCAAGATGGCCTTATATGGCTCACCTGGCTACCATTGGCTATAACACAAGGTCAACAATAGCGGAAAGGGTCAATTTTGACCTGGGAGACATGATATGAGCATTCTTGGTAGAGGTCTACAAGGCAATGATACATACCAAATACCTAAGTTATTGGCCTTGTGGTTTCAGAGATAAAGATTTTAAAAGTTTTTCCTATATAAACCTTTGTAAAATCAAGAGACCCCTGGGTAGGGTCAATCTTGAGCAGGGGGTAATAATTTGAACAATGTTAGTAGAGGTCTATTAGCAAATGCCACATGCTAAATATCTAAGCTCTATAGGCCTTGCGGTCTCAGAGAAGTGAATTTTTAAGTGAACTCATTCGAAATTTAACGGTCATTCACATTCTCTGTAAATATGAATGTATCAGTGACAAGTTGACGGTGCTAGAGTGTAAACACAGTTGTATATTGCAATTTTTGTTAAATCAAGGGCCATAACTCTGGAAGAACAAATCTGATCAATCCAATAATTGAATTCATTCAAGATCTTATGGTCATAAACATTCTCTGTAAATATGATAAAGATTAAAAAAGAAATAAAGGTGCTAGAGTGTAAACATAGTTAAATATTGCATTTTTTATTAAATCAAGGGCCATAACTCTGGAAGAACTAATCCTATCCAGCCCCTAGTTGAACTCATCCGAGATCTTATGGTCATACTCATTCTTTGTACATATGATTAGGATAAGTAAAGAAATGAAGGTGCTAGAGTGTAAACATAGTTAAATCTTGCATTTTCAGGGGCCATAATTCAGGAAGTACTGATCCCATCAAGTCCATAATTGAATTAATTCAAGGTCTTGTGGCCATATACATTGTGTTCAAGTTATATTATGATTGTTTCAAAAATGTAGATGCTAGAGTGTAAACAAACTAATTGTGAACGGGCGGACGGTGGACATTCACTGATCCTAAAAGCTCACCATGACCACTTTGTGTAAAAATCTCAATCTCAAGGTAAGATCAAAACTAAATTCTCAAAGTGAGATCACAAGTATATGTTACTGCTTCTTGTTACTAAAACAATCTCAATCTCAAGGTAAGATCAAAACTTAATTCTAAATTGAGATCACAAGACTAAGTATATGTTACTGGTGTTCATGCGCAAGCATCTGTCAGACTTTTACCAAGTGGTTCTAGTGATCACAACCCAGTTGTTTGAAATTTTAATCGACAATTAAACTAACAACTGATTAACTTTAAGGGTTATATTTCTACAGTTTGAAGAATACAGTGAAACACTTTTTTGCGTTCAACAGAATGAAGAATAAGAACTCTTCAAAACAAAATCTCAATATTCCATTAGTGTTGTCCACCAAGAATCATTTTTTGCTCGACAATACGAAGAATAAGGAGCGCTATTACAGTCACTTGTGAGTTGGCGTTGCAGTTTTGGTTAAAGTTCTGCATGCATGTATATCATGCACATAATCATGCACATATCTCAGTAACCACTGATGATATGTTTATGAAATTTCATGAAAAACTTCAGGTGTGTCAGACTGTCAAGTTGGATAACTCTTGTATGAATTCAAATTATGTCTCTTGGTTGAATTAGAAAATTTGGTTAAACTTTTGCATATAAGGTACTATCATGCACATAGTATTACTTCAGTAAACACACTACCTTTCGCACCACCAAATGCTCTGTAACTGGTATCGAAATTAGATACACTTTGCATCAGATCCTTCCCTGCATCAACATTTTCTTCACTACTTTCCTCATCTACAACCATATTCAAAACATGAAAAAATAGCACTGTAATAAATATTTCTCAATTTATGAATTCAAAGTGCTAATACAGTTTCTGAAAAACATGCTTTACCCTACAGGCTATTAGTTAATTAATCATTTTCACAGCTGTACTGGTTCCTTGTTACTGCACTTCCTTTCAAAAACCTCTTAGGCTATAAATGTGATAAATATTGGGTTAGGTGGAGTAATTGTTCATAATTTCATATGGTAATCATGGTCAAGGGAGATAATTTAAGAAAAAGGCACGGTAGAGTTATCTTTCTTCATTACTACACTTCATATCAATGTCTTCTATCAATGTATGAAGTATCAACTCAATCCCTTAAGTACTTCTTGAGTTATGCTCTGGACAAGAAATATCACGACGGGCTTACTAAATACTGGCAGTTGTGTGGCTATTCTTTTGTTCTTTTTAGCCACATAAGCTAAAAAATATACACATAACCAAAACAAAATGAATGACATCAAAGCGAATTTACTGTTATGTTTTGTTGCCATAGCCATCTTTTGTTGCCATAGCCACCTAAACCCTACCTTTTGGTTAAGGACAGACAAGGCAACGGCTATATACTTCCCCCTCAGGGAGCATAAAAAGAATGATCTTTTTCTGCAAAACTTTCAAATGCTTTTTAAACTTTAAATCATCAAATCTTAAACAGTATCTGAAATGGAAAATTTCTTAGCAGACATGTCCAGTAAGCCATCAGTCACACTATTTCATGTGGAAAACTTTACTTTTTTTTTTGTTCTACATGCCCACCGAGAGTTCATCATTGCAGGCTTATCATGTTTAATATTAGATGTTTGAACCAGGAAACATTGACATCTTTTTAGAATAAACATTATCGAACCAGGGAACATTAACATCTTTTTTAAAGAAACATTATACTGATGCATAAAAGCCAACTTGTTGCCATGTCTTGTATGAAGTAATTGCAAATTTTCTTATATATATTGATTAACTCGCCTTTGTGACCAGTGCAGATCATGATCAGCCTGCACGTTCATGCAATCTGACCATGATTTCTTCTGTTAGCTATTTAGTCAATGAATTGGCTGGGAACACCCCTTTACACAATGGTGCTGTCCGAATTGAAAGATGGAAGAATCTGTTTTTTTTCAGTATTTTGCAAGGTAAGGTTTAAAGATTAAACCTGAACATTGCCCAGTCAGAGGTTGCCTTAACTGAGAATGCTACATGTAGATGGTAACAATTACTTACAAATTATCTATCCTTTCAAACAAAAAGAATGCAAGAAACATCTAAGCAATATTTACTCACTATATACAGTAAACTCTGCTTGTAACGATATTCAGGGGGCCGTAGATTCTATATTCTAATATGCCTATGGTATATTTCTATAGTCAATTCGAGTGCATTAATATGATTAAAGCACTCGGAAAAGTAGGCGGAGTTTCGGACATGGAAGTAGCTCCTTCCGACTTTTCTAATTTACTCCCACGCACAAAAAAAATATAGAAATGGAAATAATATCAGTATAAATACATCAGTCGCATGAAAAAGATTTGTTTAAGAACCTTAACATTATTTTTGATTGCGTAAAGTAAGCCTTAGAATATCCTCACCTTGTTTTCCTTAAAAAAGACCAAGAAATTCAGGATTAACAGTCATACAATGTTTTGATTCCGGGAGACAAAACTATGAATGAAACGTTTACGTCATCACACTGACGTCATTACTCCACGTTAAAACGTTGTACAGTTCAAATTAACGGTACACATTTAAATCGATTGGCTGCTTTGTTAGGTTCTGAATCTGACGTCTTCTGTATAATGTCAGTCAGGTATTCTTTTTTGTATTTTATGTATTAGATGATTAAACTAAAATAAGTTTGTATAATATAGTTATGTTTGATATCTTGAATGGTTGCCCGAATAGGGAGTGAATTCCAACAGCTACTATTTATACTGTTTTTCACATTACCCCCGAACTGAAAAAAGGTTCGTAGTAGTAACGATAGTTTTTAAAAATTCCTCGGTTTAAGAATCGAAATAATCTATGGCTTGGAGTGCTTTATCGAAATTGAAGCATTTCCCGTCGGTTATGTGCCTGCGTAAAATTCACTTGGGCTTCGCCCTCGTGAATTACTCCGCCAGGCACATCACCTCCGGAGAATGCTTCAATTTCGATAAAGCACTCCAAGCCATAGATTATTTCTGAATTGTTACATCGACGAAACCAAAAGTTGAGGTTGCGTGCTTGATTAAAGAGGTGCACAACTTATAATAAAGAGTAAGTTCAGTATACGATTTATTTCCATATTCATACACACATATGTAAAGATAAATACATTATGTAATGTCATTATCTTCAAATGTTTTATTCGGTGATGTTGCATCTTTACACCACCCAGGTAAAGCCTGTTCCACAGGAGTGTTATTTGCATATCTTTTCATTTTCAAATTCTAGCTTTTATGATGGCATCCCGACTTTTAAATATGGTGCTAAGTAAGTTCTTATTCCGAAATCAGCAACAATGTCTAGTTATTTTTCGAATTCCCTTTAGTTCACAGATCATTTTGTTCTTAGAGTCTACTGCTTGGGGTGGTATTTCCAGACAGGAACTATTCCCGGACACCCCCATTTAAACACTTTATTTTAACATATTGTTTTGATCCAGCACAAGCAATCATTCGGACTCTTGCTTTTTGAAAGTTGAACAACACCCATTTGTTTCTTATGAGTATATGGCAACAAAAATGCAAAACAAACTAACTTGCACATCTTTTTTTCTGTAAACATGCTTGGGGAAAACAGTGTAACTGCGCATGCACATCATGCAACATTTTGAAGGGGCACTGGCCGTGCACTTTAAATTGTTAGCGTTGTTGTTCTTGGTCACAGACGAACATAGAATTCAATAAAAGAACATATCAAACCTCTTAAAGTTAGGTTTACAATTTTTGCACCGAAAATGTTATGAATTATAATTAACTTTCAAAAAGACTGAATACGCTATTGGAGGTTTAAGTGTGACGTCACATCCGGGATTTTTCTTTACTAAAATAGTCTGGCCTTCAACTGCCATATGCTGAATGTGTATCTATACAATATAGACATTGTTTATCGCCAAAATAAACTAAATTCCAAAGTGTCTGGAAATGTATCCTGTACTTAGGTTAAAAACATACCATAATATATACCCCGTCGGGGCCTCATTTAGTATAACGGAAGTTGTTGCAAAGCAAAAACGTAAATATAGTCTTGTGGAGGATGGGATGAGGTATGTATGGTGAACATTTGGTCCAGTTTTGTTAAATAATAACCCGGCGGCTTTAGAAAATTTGTCATTTTCGTCCGGAAATATGACTCTAAGCAGATCTAAAAGTTTTCTCTTGCGAAAAGAAGGCTCTATGATTTTTCATGTACTTCACAAAAATACATGTACAATTTACTAGTAGTAGAGATTTTTACTCAAGTATTTGTTTGCTCAGGAAAAAGCATTTAACTATAAATGTGTTTGAATTACTTTGAATTCAGTTCATAGTTAGTGTGATAATTTGATCGATCAGTCGTAATCGTTAAGGCGCCGGCCATTGTCACTCGTCCACACTGTCTTGCAGACCATAATAATCTCATTAAATGGGAAAACAATGCATTCGAGACTTTAGAAATGCATCGTTACATCCGAAATATCGTTACATGCGATATTGTAACATCCGGAGTGAAAGTATATGAAATATAGAAGACCCCAGTCGGGACTGCAACCACAGTATCGTTACAAGCGGTGAATCATTACAAGAGATATCGTTACAAATGGAGTTCACTGTACAAACAATGTTACAGCCCCCAAGTCAGTCACTTAGCTAAAATCATGTATATGGTAAGGGAGTTTAAATAGAGAGAATGAATGCTATGGAAGTTTAAAGTTTTTTATTGACACTTACCCTGCTTAACTTCTAAAACTGATTTGTCTGTTTTTTCATTTTGAAAATTGGACAGTATGGCTTGTTGTTTAAATGGCTGCTAACTGAAAGTTTACTGATTGATCTGCCTAGAGAGTAGATCCTGGTCACAGTGTACAGATGTTCAGGCAGATATTGATCTACACTGGTCAAACTAGACCTATCACTAAATGTGATTTATACCCCTGAAAGCCTGCTGTATCAACTGAAAAAAGTTATTAGTAACAGAATACCTTGTAAAACAAGAGCTGTCCCTCACAAGTGACGAATGCCCCCGAAAGAGGTGCCTCACAGTCTGTGTCCTCTCCATGTGCTCAATAAATGTGCTATGTAATTTTAAAATCCTTCCATGCATGACGAGTAATCATGCATGCAGTATTCCATTACTTTAAACACTAAGTGTGACCTTGACCTTTGAAGTAGGGACTTGGGTCTTGCACGCGACACATCCCCTTGATGTGCTAGACATTTGTGCCAAGTTATTTTAAAATCCTTCAAAGCATAATAAAGTTTTAGTTCGGACACAAATGTATGCATATATACAGGATTCCATTACCTATAAACTCTAAGTGTGACCTTGACCTTTGTGGTAGGGATGTGGGTCTTGCACGTGACACGTCGTCTTGATGTGCTAGACATTTGTGCCAAATTATTTTAAAATCCTTCAAGGCATGACAAAGTTACAGTCCGGACACGAATGTGTGCATATATGCATATATACAGGATTCCATTACCTTCAAACTCTAAGTGTGACCTTGACCTTTGAGCTAGGGACGTGGGTCTTGCACGCGACACGTCATCTTGATGTGCTAGACATTTGTGCCAAGTTATTTTAAAATCCTTCACTGCATGACAAAGTTACAGTCTGGACACGAATGTGTGCATATATGCATATATAGAGGAATCCATTACCTTCAAACTCTAAGTGTGACCTTGACCTTTGAGCTAGGGACGTGGGTCTTGCTCGCGACACGTCGTCTTGATGTGCTAGACATGTGTGCCTAGTTATTTTAAAATCCTTCAATGCATGACAAAGTTACAGTCCGGACACGAATGTGTGCATATATAGAGGATTCCATAACCCTCATACTCCAAGTGTGCCCTTCACCTTTGAGGTAGGGATGTGGGTCTTGCAAGCGACACGTCGTCTTGATGTGCTAGACATGTGTGCCAAGTTATTTTAAAATCCTTCAATGCATGACAGAGTTACAGTCCGGACACGAATTTGTAAGTGGGGACGGACGGACAGACGGACGGATGGACGGACGGTGCGATTTTAATATGCCACCCTTCGGGGGCATAAAAACTAAAAAAGAGTTATAAAATGGTTCTTGGCAATAAAGCTGAAATGCGTCGAGATAGAGTTAAGGTTCTTGTACACTGCACTCTCACTGTGCTTAGCCATTGTATGAAGTTGTTTTGAATTCCATAGAGTAGTTTTCAACTTATGCTCAGGACAAGGAAAAGTTACAAAGGGCAATAACTCTGTAATTAGTCAACATAGAGTAAAGTTTCTTGTACACTGCACTTGCTCTCATTGTGCTTGGCCATTGTATGAAGTTGTATTAATTCTAACTAGAGCTATCACTAAATGTGATTAATACCCCCAAAAGGACTGCTTTATAAACTGAAGAAGTTCGTAGTAACATAATACCTTGCAAACAAACTAAAAAGAGATATTGTTCTTAGCAGTTCCTCTCACTGTGCTTGACCATTGTATGAAGTTGTATTGAATTCCAACTTGTAGTTTTCGAAAAATGCTCCAGACAGGGAAAAGTAACAAAGGGCAATAACCCTGTAATTAGTCAAGATGGAGTTATGGTTACTGTGCACTGCACTCCCTCTCACTGTGCTTGACCATTGTATGAAGTTGTATTGAATTCCAACCAGATGTTTTCAAGTTATGCTCCGGACAAGGAAAAGTAACAAAGGGTAATAACTCTGTAATGAGTCAAGATGGGGTTATGGTTCCTGTGCACTGCACTTCCTCTAAATGTACTTGACCATTGTATGAGGTTGTACTGAATTCCAACTAGTAGTTTTCAAGTTATGCTTCGGACAAGGAAAAGTAACAAAGGGCAATAACTCGGTAAATACTCAAGATAGAGTTATACTTCTTGTACACTGCACTTCCTCTGAGTGTGCTTGATCATTGTATGAAGTTGTATTGAATTCCAATCAGTAGTTTTCAAGTTATGCTCCGGACAAGGAAAAGTAACAAAGGGCAATAACTCTGTAATAAGTCAAGATGGAGTTATAGTTCTTGTGCACTGCACTTCCTCTCAATGTGCTTGACCATTGTATGAAGTTGTATTGAATTCCAACTAGTAGTTTTCAAGTTATGCTTCGGACAAGGAAAAGTAACAAAGGGCAATAACTCAGTAAATACTCAAGATAGAGTTATAGTTCTTGTACACTGCACTTCCTCTGAGTGTGCTTGATCATTGTATGAAGTTGTATTGAATTCCAACCAGTAGTTTTCAAGTTATGCTCCGGACAAGGAAAAGTAACAAAGGGCAATAACTCTGTAATTAGTCAAGGTGGAGTTATAGTTCTTGTGCACTGCACTTCCTCTCAATGTGCTTGACCATTGTATGAAGTTGTATTGAATTCCAACTAGTAGTTTTCAAGTTATGCTCCGGACAAGGAAAAGTAACAAAGGGCAATAACTCTGCAATTAGTCAAGATGGAGTTATAGTTCTTGTGCACTGCACTTCCTCTCAATGTGCTTGACCATTGTATGAAGTTGTATTGAATTCCAACCAGTAGTTTTCAAGTTATGCTCGGACAAGGAAAATGCAACAGACCGCCCGACCGACCGACCGACCAACCACCGGGTGACTCCTATATACCCCCCTAAACTTCGTTTTGGGGGTATAACAAGTAGTTTTCAACTTATGCTCCAGACAAGGAAAAGTAACAAAGGGCAATAACTCAGCTATTAGTCATAATAGAGTTATGACTCTCTTGCACTGCACTTATTCTCTTTGTGCTTGACCATTGTATGAAGTTGTATTGAATACCAACCAGTTGTTTTCAAGTTACGCTCAAGACAAGGAAAAGTAACAAAGGGAAATAACTCAGTAATTAGTCAAGATAGAATTAAGGTTCTCGTACACTGCACTTCGTCTCATTGTGCTTGACCATTGTATGAAGTCGTACTGAGTTCCAACCCGTAGTTTTCAAATTATGCTCCAGACGAGGAAAAGTAATAAAGGGCGATAACTCTGTAATTTGTCAAGATTGAGTTATGGTTCTTGTACACTGCACTTCCTCTCCATGTGCATGACTATTGTATAAAGTTGTTTTGAATTCCAACCTGCAGTTTTCAAGTTATGCTCTGGACAAGGAAAATGCAACAGACTGCCGACCTACCGACTGATTGACCAACCAACCACCGAGTGACTCCTATATACCCTCCCACATATAAAAATCTTGGCTAAGGGTTTAGCTCTTGAGAAACACTGCTAGTTATCACTTTTGTGACATTAATGTCTTGTAAACAGGGCTTCTTCTTAAAACAAAAATAAAACACATTCAATATTTCCTTGCCCCATGATCTTTTAATGTGCAAAAGTACTTGTAAGCTCTCACTGGTAACAAAATGGTCTAAATTTGTAATCACAGCTGACTGTGATCAGCATGCACATGCAGCCTGAAGATGATCTGCCCTGACTGCTATTCAATGATTAAATTTTAAGTGATCATCCCTTTGCACAATTAATGGTACAATCCACATCGAAACATGAACATTATCATTTTAGGAACTCGAGTAGGGTTAAGGTTAAATAACATGTGAGTCATCTACGATATATACAAATATAATGCGTTTTAATGATTAAGGTTTCATTTACAAGAAAATGTAAACATCACATGATAATTGACTTTCCCTTGCAACAGATGCTGCAAGTATTAATTGATAAGAGGTAATCATCCGTAACAAAAGAAACATGTTGATAAAGATTATATTTACCATCGTCATCTTTCTCGTCTGAATCGAAGTCGTAGTCACCTGGTTAAGTAGAAAGAATGTTTATTATGTTTTATTTTATTCACATTAGTTTGAAATTTCATTGTGCATAACTTTCAGATTTTATGTCAGCTTGTTTAATAGAAACCATTCAAACTTTCAACTGCTGAAACTGTACATTTTTTTCACATATTTTTTTAAAGTAAGTTAGGTAACAAAATGAATGAAATACAACAAAATTCACAAAAATAAGTACACCTATACAGTGTATTAAGGTAGCCACTGACCTAAGCTAAAATTTCATTTGCAAAAATCTTCAAATGCTCCTTTTATTTTTTTAATTGCATTCAGCCTTTTTAGGAGCACAGGTTAGATGTCTTTTTGCAATTAAAGCTTAATTAGCCAAGATGGACTAAGGTACTTGAGGATCTTCAATTATGGGCCAACAGATAACAAACTTAGCCAGTGTGATAGAGGCATCATGTCTAACTTTCTAGCCTACCGTTTTTCCCCGCTTATAAGACGAGGAAATAAAGTCCCGATTTTAGAGTGGGGTCCTCCTCGTCTTATAAGCGAGGCCATGAGAATAAACCAAAAATAAAAATCAATCCTAGATACATTTGTGATGAAATCGACAATATCGAATGTCGTCCAGCGAGTGTTTATGTGCAGACGACAGAACAATTACTGGTACCGTAACGTTGACAAATTACGTTATTGTGTTAACTCACCTCCGCTGTCGATCGCCAATGTCGCCAATTTGCAATCATTTAAAGAATCTGAAGGTAAACTTGGCGAAAATAAGTGGTTCATACTTTTTCTGTCATATTTGTTTTTTTACAGTATGGTATAAGCGGCCTAAAATTGATATCTGAATCAAGCGTTTTACCAAGCGTTAATCGTCAAGAAAACGGATTATCAGTCTAGTCTGTGTATTGTTAATTCGGATATTGATTTTTGGTGACACTTTGAGATGATAATTGCGTACAGTAAATACATGTCATCGACTGATTAATCAATTTATGAAAACATCTGGCAGCTTGTGTATAATTATTAAGAGTGCCCAGGATCCCCCAATCAGCGACAATTACGTAAGAGTTTAAAGAAACAAGAGGGCCAAGATGGCCCTATATCGCTCACCTTGGTACAAGTCCACTTGCCTGGTGGAAGATCACGCCTAGATAATGTTATATACCAAATAAGTTTTCCTATATACGCCTTTGTAAAACAAATGATCCCCCCCGGCAAGGTCAATTTTGACCCCAGGGGCATAATTTGAACAAACTTTGAAGAGGTCTACTAGGAAATGCTACATGCCAAATATCTAAGCTCCAGGCCTTGTGGTTTCAAAGAAGAAGATTTTTAAAGTTTTTGCTATATAAGCCTATGTAAAACTAAGTGACCCCCCATGTGGGGTCAATTTTGATCAAAGGGTCATAATTTGAACAATATTGGTAGAAGTCCACTAGCCAATGCTACATGCCAAATATCTAAGCTCTAAGCCTTGTGGTTTCAGAGAAGAAGATTTTTAAAGTTTTTCCTACATAAGCCTATGCAAAACTAAGTGACCCCCCGTGCGGGGTCAATTTTGATCCGGGGGTAATAATTTGAACAATCTTGGTAGAGGTCCACTAGCCAATGCTACATGCCAAATAACTAAGCTCTAGGCCTTGTGGTTTCAGAGAAGAAGATTTTTAAAGTTTTCCCCATATATTTCTCTATGCAAAACTAAGTGACCATCCCCCGCCGGTCAATTTTGACCCGGGGTCTCATTATTTGACCAATCTTGGTAGAGGTCCACAGCCAATGCTACATGCCAAATATCTAAGCTCTAGGCATTGTGGTTTAGAGAAAAATTTTTTTTTTTTTTCCCTTTTTTTTTTTTTTAAAAAGCTGACCACCCCCTCCGGGGTCGATTTTAACCCGGGGTCATAATTTGAACAATCTTGGTAGAGGTCCACTGGACAATGCTACATGCCAAATATCTTAGCTCTAGGCCTTGTGGTTTCAGAGAAGAAGAGTTTTTAAAGTTTTCCCTATATATGCCTATGCAAAAACTAAGTGCAGCGCCCACCCTGCGAGGTCAATTTTGACCTGGGGGTCATAATTTGAACAATCTTGGTAGAGGTCCACTAGACAATGCTACATGCCAAATATCTAAGCTCTAGGCCTTGTGGTTTCAGAGAAGAAGATTTTTAAAGTTTTTCCTTATTTGTTGCCATAGCAACCAGAGTTCTGCATGGAATGGAATTCTTTGAACAATTTTGGTAGAGCTTCATGCAAGGAACATTCCTGCATAGTTTTATCAACATTGGCCTAGAGGTTTCAGAGGAGATGTCATTTGAATCAAAATGTTGACGGACGACGGCCAATGGACGATCATCGATCAGAAAAGCTCACCCTGGCATAGCCAGGTGAGCTAAAAAGGAGTGAGAGGCTTAGACAAAAGGCCATAAGGATTTTTTGTAAAATTTGTTGTCGCGGTTGTTTTGTCAACTTTTAATTATAAATACGAAAGTTTGCTTTTTTTTACTAACATTTTGTGATAACTCCAAGAAATTGTAACATTTGGAATGAAAAAATATTTTTTAACTGACTTAATTGCCATCTCGCTCTTTTTTTTCTTTAAACTACGACATAATTGTCGCTAATTTGGGGGATCCTGGGCACATTTAATAATTATATACAAGCTGTCATATGCTTTCATAAATTGATTAATCAGTCGATGACACGTATTAACGCAATTATCTTCTCAAAGTGTCACCAAAAATCAATATCCGAATTGACAATACACAGATTGGTTTATAATACTAAACAAGAGCTGTCCCTCACAAGTGACGAATGCCCCCGAAAGAGGTACCTCTAAGTCTGTGCCCTCTCCATGTGCTCAATAAATGTGCTATGTAATTTTAAAATCCTTCCATGCATGACAGAGTAACCATGCATACAGTTTTCCATTACTTTAAACACCAAGTGTGACCTTGACCTTTGAGGTAGGGACTTGGGTCTTGCACGCGACACATCCGCTTGATGTGCTAGACATTTGTGCCAAGTTATTTTAAAATCCTTCAAAGCATGATAAAGTTATAGTCCGGACACAAATGTATGCATATATACAGGATTCCATTACCTATAAACTCTAAGTGTGACCTTGACCTTTGTGGTAGGGATGTGGGTCTTGCATGCGACACGTCATCTTGATGTGCTAGACATTTGTGCCAAATTATTTTAAAATCCTTCAATGCATGACAAAGTTACAGTCTGGACACGAATGTGTGCATATATGCATATATAGAGAAATCCATTACCTTCAAACTCTAAGTGTGACCTTGACCTTTGAGCTAGGGATGTGGGTCTTGCACGCGACACGTCATGTTGATGTGCTAGACATTTGTGCCAAGTTATTTTGAAATCCTTCAATGCATGACAAAGTTACAGTCTGGACACGAATGTGTGCATATATGCATATATAGAGGAATCCATTACCTTCAAACTCTAAGTATGACCTTGACCTTTGAGCTAGGGACGTGGGTCTTGTAGGCGACACGTCGTCTTGATGTGCTAGACATTTGTGCCAAGTTATTTTAAAATCCTTCGATGCATGACAAAGTTACAGTCCGGAGACGAATGTGTGCATATATAGAGGATCCCGTAACCTTCATACTCCAAGTGTGACCTTGACCTTTGAGGTAGGGATGTGGGTCTTGCCGCGACACGCCGTCTTGATGTGTAGACATGTGTGCCAAGTTATTTTAAAATCCTTCAATGCATGACAGAGTTACAGTCCGGACACGAATTGTAAGTGGGGACGCACAGACGGACGGTGCAATTTTAATATGCCTCCCTTTGGGGGCATAAAAAAAAATCGGCGATTAAAAAATAAATAGATTTGCTTAGAAATCATCCGAACTTGAAGAAAATAAAGAAACTGGGTTTCACTTAAGAAATTGCCCCGTCTTATAAACAAGTCTATTAAACAAGAGCTGTCAGTAGGACAGCGCGCTTGACTTTTTTAGTGCTTGCCAATAAAACAAAACTTTGACAGTTAAGGGCACAGAAGACTTTTACTAGAAATTTCTAAGTACAAATCAAGAAACATTTTCACAGTCATTTTCTCTTGCTTACAGATAGGTCTCATGATGGTACATAAGTACTCCAACTTTCAAAGTAATATCTCAAATGGTTAAGTCAACAAGTGGACAAGAATGAAAATTTTAACTGAGCTTCTAAGTCAAAAAGGGCCATAATTCAAATAAAATCCTTGACAGAATTACCTTCTCCTGCAAATGTTTGGGGATCATGATGGTAAACAAGTATTTAAACTTTCAAATTAATAGTCAAAAAGTGGACTAGTACGAAAAACTTAACCAAGATTTTGAGTCAATAAAGGGCCTTAATTTTTATAACAAATCTCTGACAGAGTTACTTTCTCTTGCCTACAGATGGGGGTAATGATGTTAACAAGCATTCAAAGTTTCAAAGCAATATCTCAAAGGGTTAAGGCAATAAGTGGATTTTAACCATATTCAATGTATTTTCTAAGTAAAAAAGGGACATAATTCTGTCAAAAAGCTTGACAGAGTTATGTACTCTTGTCTGTTGATGAAGGTCATGATGGTAAACAAGTATGGTTAGTTTCAAAGCCATACCTCTAATGGTTTTGAAATAAAGTGAGGTGGTACGAAAAACTTAACCAAGCTCATTACACTTTCTAAGTCAAAAAAGGGCCATAATTCTGTCAAAAAGCTTGACAGAGTTATGTACTCTTGTCTGTAGATGGAAGTTATGATGGTAAACAAGTATGGTAAGTTTCAAAGCTATACCTCTAATAGTTTTGAAATAAAGTGGGGTGGTACGAAAAACTTAACCAAAGTGTGACACCAACGCCAGGGCGAGTAGGATAGCTCCCCTTTTCTTTGAAAAGTCCAGCTAAAAACCACACAATTTCCACGGCAAAGTAGGGGGGTCGTCTTATAAGTGGATCGCCTTATAGGCGGGGAAATACGGTAGGTCACTGATATATCTTTCCAAACAGGTGAGTTGAAACACACTTAAACATATCACTTTACCTATAGTAGTTGTTGTTGGAATTTTCTTGGTTGTAACCACATCATCATAATTATTGTCATCATCATCATCATCATCATATAACCAATCATCATCATCATAATCATCATCATCATATAACCAATCATCATCATCATAATCATCATCACCAAACCAATCATCATCATCATCATCATCTTTCCACCAATCATTATCATCATCCTGATCCTCATCATCATGATCATTGGGATGCTGCTCATAACCTTTTTCATCACCATTTTCCTTATGATCATTGACTATTTTTTCATCTTCAAGTTTTGGCGTTTCTATGTGTTGTTCTTCAGACTTAGCTTCTCCTTGACTTGCACCTTTAACTCCCCACCAGGACTCATTTCCAGTTATCTTCCAGTTTCCCGCTTCTTGCAAACTAACATGCCCATTATCATTTCCTGACCCAGTATCAGCTGCCACATTACTTGTAGGTGTTTCCACATTACTTAGATTTGCAACTACATCATTTAGATGTGCCACAACATTACTTTGAGGTGCCATCATATTATTTGGAGGTGCTCCTACATTACTTGGAGGTGCCATCATATTACTTGGAGGTGCCATCATATTTTTTGGAGGTGCCATCATATTATTTGGAGGTGCCACCACATTACTTGGAGGTGCAAAGACATTATTTGGAGGTGCTCCAACATTACTTGGAGGTGCCACCATATTACTTGGAGGTACAATCATATTATTTTGAGGTGCCATAATAGCATTTGGAGGTACCACAACATTACTTGCAGGTAACTCCATCTTATCTGGAGGTGCTACCACATTATTTGGAGGTGCCATGACGCTGCTTGGAGGTGCCTCCACATTACTTGGCTCTGCTATCTCAATACTTGGTGGTACAACAACCCCATTTGGATCTGCAATCACATTATTTGGAACTGCCATCCTACTTGCATCTGCCTCTACCTTCTTTGAATCTATAACGTCATTCCTTTGCTCTTCAGCCATCTTTTTAGCATCTTCAAGCTCTTCTGTTGAATCTGATAGAGCTTTACTTTGACCTGCCAAAACATTACCTGTAGCCGACATGGCTGCACCTGCATCTTTAACTGGAGGCGGGTTCTCATTGATTTTTGGGACAATAGCTGGCCCTGGCTCCAGTACAGACTGCACAACCTTTTCCAAAGAATCGACTGGTTTAGACTCTACATCTTCTGCTGTAACTGAAGGGTTAAGACTTCTATCTGGAGATAATCCACCGGTGTCAATGATAGGTCTGCTACCAGGGTATAAATCATCACCTAGAAAGATACATATGCATTCTTTCTTCATTAACCTTTTGACGGTAAGTACATAATTACCATAGTCGTGTGTGTATAAAATGAACTCGTGTACAAGACAAATTGAAATTTCTGGGGCAGTCTTTGGGGAAATTGTCATCTGTTGTATAGGTCGCACTTAGAATAGAGACAAAATAAATCAACAAAATCAATAAATACAGCTGTTTTTTTGTATGTGAAAGAATTGTTAAACTCCTTCAGGGCATAAAAAACTTTTAACCCTCAAACTCATATTTGTTTTCAGAATCACTGAAGATGTGGAAGTTAGAAAATACATCAAATGGTCAAGATCAAAATATAAAATTGAAAAAAATTGTATGCTCCCGTGGAATCTTGTCGGATTCGTTTTTAGCGCCCCCCTTATTGGAATGCGTACAAATACGCGGATTTAAGCGTTTCCGAGAACCCTGAATATTTAGTGACCTAATTGTTGACCCCTTTGGAGTTTAACACACATTTCAAAGGTATTTCAGTTACTTACAGGCAGGCAGTAACCTAACCATTAAATGTTCCTGGAAAAAATCAGTGCTAGTCTTTTATCCTGAGACTGTAAGAATCTGCCAACTTCTCACATAAAGAGTAGTGAGGGTCAGTCTGACCCATGACCCTCATTGAACCTTCTTAGCTTGACTACAGACTAAGGTACATTTTGTGTATCATGTTGTAAAAATTACTGAATAGGAATGTATTCACTGCCGAATAGCCGATATCTGCTACCATGGAAAGGAATATATTACAAAATCTTGCAGACTGGTCAAGAATGTTCTCAAAGAAGACCAGAGTAAACAGACTATAGAGTATGACACAATCCTTTTTTTCTTGAAAACAGACCCACAGCACATAGTTATACAATAATACAAAGAAACCACTACCAGTAGCATGCTTGAAAGACATGTTTGAGGACAGCAGGTAACTGAACTTGTTAATGACAAATCTATCATTGAATTGCAACATATACATATCTTTGTTCTGCAAACACAATGAAAAGTGCCACTATTAAACACTGTATTCATGTATGTTAATACGGTTTTGATTCTTAAAATACACAAATAATTGAATTTTTTTCATCAGGAAATATCACAACTTGTGCATTTCCCTCCAGATCTGAATTTAAACCATTGTAACCAAAGAAAGTCAATAAAGCATTCTCATCAACTTACTGTCTTTTGTTGTCAGTGTGTTTCGTGCAACATCTGGTCAGTTATGATATACAGAATCAGATTAATGTAACCTAATGCCCACTGAATATAGTTGAATAGAACTTGATACATACATGACAAACTACAGCTATCACTGTATGTGACTAAAATACCCCCACAAATCTGCCTTGTCACAAGAAATGGCTTCTCTCATTACCCTAACACAAATAACAAAGACACTGAACATTCATATTGTACCAAGATAGCCGAGATACACACCACACATCAACATCTGACCCCTGTAAGAGCTTCGGAGATAATTATAGTCTCATGACCTTTGGCCCTTAATAATGTTCTCGAGATGAAATTTGACCCAAGTTTCATAAAAATCCTTCACAGGGCTAAAAAGACATGGAGCAGAAACAAAAACCAATGACCCATAAATTTGACCTTGATCTTGAAGTGACAGGGTTTGAACATGGGTTCTGACAGCCAACAGGCTGACCGGCCAGCTGACTTCTATATATATTGTACATGTACCCCTAGATCATGTTAACTAAATTATGTTCACCATGTACAAGGTAATGATCCTTGGCTAAACTGGAACAAAAGGGGTTTGACACTGTCATTTTGGTAATCATGGGACAGACTACATGTACAACATGTATCACAAACCGAGTCTGATCTATGATTGTGGGAGTCACACCCCTGTGCCTGGAACCTGACTGATACTGCTGCATTTGAGACATGTGTAGAACTCAGGCTGCTTATCTGTGTAGTCCTACCGTGTTCACTGGTCAGCGGGCATTATTTATCTAATAATGCACCCCTGTGAACAACAAAATATTCCTGTCAAAATGGCAAGGTTTAAAATGTCCATTTCAGACAATTCTATACACCGGAAAAACATTGGAAATACACTGAAAAAACACTGGAAAACGAAGCATGGGGAAAACGAAGCACCTGAAATACACTGGAAAAAACATTGTTGTGAACAAAGTTTTGCTTTCTTATCATATTAATCTTTTTACAGTTCCACAACAGTGAAAACAGGACTTGCAACATTACCTTGACCTTTAACCTTTCTATTCCAATAAGCTGTTTGAGCAGATGTGGCTCACACATTTACTTTTTCTAACGAGCTATATGACTCAGGGTAGGAGCTCCGTCCTAACAAAGCAAACAAAACTATAGTTGTAGACTTAAGATGACGTTAATATTTTACAAATATTGACTTTTGATGAGGAGAACATCAGACTATATCGACCAAGTAAGTAAGACCCCGAGTGTTGAGTGCAACAAACCTTCTCATGACATGCTACAAGTCTTGACAGAAATCTGATTAACAATTAAATATTACACAAAGTGTATAATATGGTTGGAACAATGTCTGAACTGATCAATGTAGGAATGATGCTGATGCTGCCATTAGTATATGCTTCCCCTCATGAGTACAGTAAAAACTTTAACTAGAGCTATCACTAAATGTGATTAATACCCCCGAAAGACTGCTTTATAAACTTAGGAAGTTCATAGTAACAGAATACCTTGCAAAAAAAAGCAACTAAAATAGAGATATTGTTCTAGGCAATAACTCTGTAATTAGTCAAGATAGAGTTATTGTTCTTGTACACTGCACTTCCTCTCATTGTGCTGGACCATTGTATGAAGTTGTATTGAATTCCAACCGGTAGTTTTCAAGTAATGCTCCGGACAAGGAAAAGTAACAAAGGGCAATAACTCTGTAATGAGTCAAGAAAGAGTTATGGTTCCTGTGCACTGCACTTCCTCTCAATGTACTTGACCATTTTATGAAGTTGTATTGAATTCCAACTGGTAGTTTTCAAGTTATGCTCCGGACAAGGAAATGTAACAAAGGGCAATAACTCTGTAATTACTATAGATAGAGTTATGGTTCTTGTGCACTGCACTTCCTCTTATTGTGCTTGATCATTGTATGAAGTTGTTTTGAATTCCAACCAGTAGTTTTTAAGTTATGCTCTGGACAAGGAAAAGTAACAAAGGGCAATAACTCTGTAATGAGTCAAGATGGAGTTATGGTTCTTGTGCACTGCACTTCCTCTCAATGTGCTTGACCATTGTATGAAGTTGTACTGAATTCCAACTAGTAGTTTTCAAGTTATGCTCCGGACAAGGAAAATGCAACAGACCACCTGACCGACCAACCACCAGGTGACTCCTATATACCCCCCCAAACTTCGTTTCGGGGGTATAAAAAGCATCCTTTTATTCTTTGATATACTCCATTCATCAGATAAAATGCAACCTTTGAAAGTTCATGATGTACCGTAACTATACAAGGCCGTTACTGGGTTGGTGAAGTCACTGTGGCACAGTATGTATGAGGATTTCCGTAAGACCTATTCTCCTTTATACACGAGCCATGACTTATTCTCCAAGCTTAAGAAAATATGCATGATGTTACATGTGAGTGTGGACACAAAAGAACTAAAAGATGCTTGGTGAAAGGACCTGATCATAGTTGCACAGCAATACGAAGAGGCACTGAACAGTCGCTGATTGACTAAAGGGGGTACGGTATTTCTCGGAACGTTTTTAGTAAGATTAGTGTTCACCTGTACAGTAGTTTCAATGTTAATTATCTTTGATGATTCTTGTACATATACCTTGTTCTCTAATTATTCTTTTTGGCAGCTCTCCAACAAGTGGTTTGGCATCTCTTCCTTCAATATCTGAAATACACAGAAATGTAACATAGTTTAATAGAATTGTTTAATAGTAATTTAATAGTAGTCCAAATTGTGGGGTACTGTTTGGACTGGAAATTATACTCCCGTCATATTTTGGCAACATTTTCTGTCTATCGGTGGTAAATGTTGATCTTGAGGCATTGTTGTGCAGAGTACCCAGTTAGCTCTTGTGAGAGTGTCTAGTATCAATTAACCAGTACTGACCAAACAGCCGATTTTTACCTCATTTCAGAGGTTTAGAATAGTTGTATCACAGACCTTTATACATAGGCTCGTGGTTGTATTAACATATTTCTCGACTTAAATTCTTGTATTTTATATATTTAAATTCTAAATTAAATTTTTACCTCGGCAAATATTAAAGTTACTACCAAAAATGACAAATCGATCAGTACTGACAACAATAAACCGAACAGCAAATACTAGCTGACATTGACTGACCATTTTGGAGGATTGTCCATTGGATGTAGCTGACCATAAACTTATTTTATCAATTTGAAATAATAGTTCTTTTTTGCATTTAAACAACCAAAAATTATCACAAAACATTCAACAGACCACCAATCGACCAGTATTGACCACTCTGACAGTTTGTGAGTATTTACCAGGACAATTTTACCCCTTAGTGGGGGTGGTTTGACACTGGTTTCCACCGCTCAAGGTTGCAACAAGTTACATGCACAGATCAATTTGAAAACACACAAATCCATGTCTTTATGCAGGTTTCACAACATGTTTACCAATAATTATGCCCTAGATATTGAAATAAACATAAAATGAAGCATACATGTACATCATTGGAAAGATAACTTTATTAGCTTTCTAAACATGTGAATTTAGTACAACAAGAGCCATGTTACACATGGTCAAACCCCCCGCCCGGGAAGAAGTTACCTGAAGGTTGTACATTCGTACATTTTACTTGGTGAGAGGAAATCCTTAAAAAGCCGTATAGTTATGGTCATGCTGAGTACAGTTTTCAAGTAAGTGGAAAAAGAATAAGGCAATGAAGAGAAGGTTTGCAAAATTATATTAATGTTCATTATCAGTATAGGTATGATATTTTTCTATTTGACTAAAAGTAGGCAAGGTAGAGTTATTGTTCTTGCACACTGCACTTCCTACCAATGTGCTATGTCAGTGTATTAAGTTTGAAGAAAATCCCACAAGTACTTTTGGAGTTATGCTCCGGACAAAGTTTTTAAAGTAAATCTGATAAAGGGGAATAACTCTAAAAGTAGGCAAGGTAGAGTTATTGTTCTTGCACACTGCACTTCCTACTAATGTGCTATGTCAGTGTATTAAGTTTGAAGCAAATCCCTCAAGTACTTTTGGAGTTATGCTCTGGACAAAACTTTAAAGTAAATCTGATAAAGGGGAATAACTCTAAAAGTAGGCAAGGTAGAGTTATTGTTCTTGCACACTGCACTCCTACCAATGTGCTATGTCAGTGTATTAAGTTTGAAGAAAATCCCTGAAGTACTTTTGGAGTTATGCTTCAGACAAGTAAATCTGAAAAAGGGGAATAACTCTAAGAGTAGGCAAGGTAGAGTTATTGTTCTTGCGCACTGCACTTCCTACCAATGTGCTATGTCAGTGTATTAAGTTTGAAGTAAATCCCTCAAGTACTTTTGGAGTTATGCTCTGGACAAAACTTTTAAAGTAAATCTGTTAAAGGGGAATAACTCTAAAAGTAGGCAAGGCAGAGTTATTGTTCTTGCACACTGCACTTTCTACCAATGTGCTATGTCAGTGTATTAAGTTTGAAGAAAATCCCTCTAGTACTTTTGGAGTTATGCTCCGGACCAAGTTTTTAAAGTAAATCTGATAAAGGGGAATAACTCTAAAAGTAGGCAAGGTAAAGTTATTGTTCTTACACACTGCACTTCCTACCAATGTGCTCTGTCAGCGTATGAAGTTTGAAGAAAAACGCTCCAGTGCTTTTGGAGTTATGCTACGGACAAAATTGGGACGGACGGACGAAGACCATTTCTAATATCCCCTTCGCCTTCGGCGGGGGGATAAATAAAACAACAGGAAACGGCTAAATAACTGATAAATGTCAACACCAAATGATCAAACTTCAAAACTTAACTATATATCATAATTACAAACATTCTGTTTGACCTTGACAAGACAAAACTTTCTGACCACTTTACATGATGATTGGGTTGTAAATGTCACCTGTATGGCATACACAAGGCTTTAACCAGGTGACCTGAACTCGACCTAAATGTCATCAGACCTGGGTTCAATTATTTTTAAAAGTAATTAATTAATTACAATTAAAACAGAAATTCTTCAATTAAATTACAATTATAATTACATGCTTTTTACAGAAGTAATTAATTAATTACAATTATTTTAAGGAAAACAATTAATTATTTTTAATTATTTGGCAAAATATATCAAAATTTCGCATAGAATAATGTTACTATCAATGACATATCAAAAATGCAGATTTATAATTCCTCATTGAATTTTGAAAACTTGAACACTTCAAGATAATATTAATACCTCTTTAGATGACAAGCAAGTGTGAAATTTATACCCCCAGGTGAAAACAGCTACTGCACAATAACCTGTATTTGTGCCATATGTTTGTGACACTTTTCTGCATGTAATTAAAGAGTAATTGAATTTAATTGACAATTATTTTGCATTTGTTTGGATTTTAATTAATTAATTACAATTAATTGATTTCTGCCTCAATTATTAATTATTTTTCAATTAGTTGAAAAACTGTAATTAATTATAATTAATTAAATTATAATTGTAATTGGACCCAGGTCTGAATGTCATTGATCATAACATCATAGTTACATGTAGCAAATTTATGAAGATCACATGAAAAATTCAACCTATGGCATACAGAGGGTTTTGCTATGATTTGACCCTGTAACCTAGTTTTTGACTTGAGACTATCCATATTCAATCTCTATATTGATTGCATCCAGATAGTAATTCTTACCAAGTTTCATAAAGATCCGAAGAAAATTGCTATCCATATTGCATACTAAAGGTTTTTATATCATTTGACCCTGTGACTTTGTTTTTGACCCCGGATTATCCATCATTCTCAACCTAGAATTCATCAAGGCAATCATACTGACCAAGTTTCATGAAGATTGAATGAAAAATGCAACTTCTATTGCATACATATGGTATTTCTAAGGTTTGACCCCTTGACCTAGTTTTTGAGCCCAGAAAACATATATTCGAATTCCAGATATATTTCATCAAGGCAGTCATTCTGACCAAGTTTCATGAAAATCTAATGAAAAATGCAAGCCCTATTGCATACACAAGGTTTTTCTATGATTAGATGTTTTATCCTAGTTTTTAACCCCAAATGACCCATATTCAAACTTGACTTGAGATTTATCAAGGCAATCACAGTGTCTATTCTAGGAAGCGCGATTGCGGAATTCACGCTATTTTTTCAAAGATCACGCATATCTTTGTAACATGTGAGTAAAAAATCCCGCAAACAAATGAAAAACTCAAAATCTACTGAATTTCCAGTCGGCGAATTTGTTTACATGAGCACCGGGAAAGCGGAAGGGAGGTAACTCTAAGCGGCATTAATGTAATATTTTTTGTTCAAAAAGATTAAGGGAGGCAACTCTTATCACTATAAATAAATGTTTTCGTTCAAACAATTTTGATCGGTTCGATTTATATGTAAACAAAGTGCAGAGTGATAAAATCATGTCATGTCAAAGAAAAGAATCACGTTTTTTTCTGTACAAGCAACAAGCAGAAGCAAAGAATTTTTTTCAAAAACTGTCCTTTGATAAATGCATATAAAACTATAAGGTCTATTGTACAATGATTAAAAGCAGGTATTTGATATTGGGCCCCCCATATTTTTGAAAATCCCCCCTATTTTTTAAAGTGAGGGGGGAAATTCATCCCTACTTTTGAGTTTCTAGAATAGACACTGCAATCATACTGACCAAGTCTCATGAAGATCCAATGAAAAATGCAACCTATATTACATACACAAGGTTTTTCTATGGTTTGTCTCCATTACCTAGTTTTTGACCCATAGATGACCCATATTCAAACTCGACCTAGATTTCATTAAGGCAATCATGCTGACCAAGTTTCATGAAGAACATGGCATTTTTTTCAAGTTTGGGGAAGGCACCCTAGCTCCTCAATATGGGGAAAGTTGAAGTGATAACATCAGTGTTTTTTTCAGGCCTTTTTGGGGCCGAAATTCGGCCCCATTCCCCTCCAAAATTAATATATATTTTCCCCATTTTTGACAATTTTTTCTGATTTTTCTACCGATTTTTGGTTTGTCACCTATTTTCGCGACCCCGATTTTTGTTATTTTTTCAACGAAAACTGTGTTCCAAAGAAGAAAAAAGATACTAATACAATGTTTTTAATTGAAAATAGAAGTATTACTTATTATTCACGTGTGTTTTAACACCAATGCTGCTAAGTTTTGTTCCTGACACCAGTATTTTTATATAAAATTTTGTTATGTTAAATTCTTATGTCCTCTCTTTATATTTCACAAAAGAATAATGTCATTAACTAAACAGTATATTTTATACATTTTTAAAAAAATTCCCCTTTACTGACAAAATAACGTAAAAATTCCCCTCCTGACGGGCCCCGCCACCTTTCCCCTCAGACTGAAAAAAAACCACTGCAACTGAACTGAAGGGGACATTAAAATTAGTTTGGGGAGACACCCTATACTGTCCTCTGATATAGAAGGTAAAAATGCCCTGAAGATCCAAAGAAAATTGCAACCTGTAATGCATACAAAAGGTTTTCTATTATTTGACCCCATGACCTAGTTTTTGACCCCAGATGACCCATATTCGAACTCTACCTATATTTCATAAAGGCAATCATTAAGACAGGGCGTCCGGTAGGCTTTGAAACTCAAGGGTCATTGACTCTTCAGCCTAAATTTTCAAGGGTCAAAATCAAATTTTCAAGAGTCAAGGTGAGATTTTTAAGGGTCGAACCATGTGTCATAGGGTTTCCGGCCTTGTACTCTGCGCTTGCATATCATATTTTTCAGTTTGTGTTCTGAAGCTCTACTGTTATATTTTCAAAAAATTCTTAAATTAGATAGATCTAGCTGCTGATCCCTTTCCCAGGCTCCAATGTACGTTGTTTCCCGTTTGTCACATATTTTCGCGATCTCGCGTGTCCGCGATTTTCGTCTTTTTTTCCCCCGCGATTTTATTGGAATTAACAAATACTGAAGGTCGTTTGACACGAATTTATAAGGCTTATTATTTTGATTATCTTTCCATTTTCAAGTTTTTCATGCAGGATGGAAAAGAAAGGTTCTTAGAAGTGAAAATTACGTCAGTTAAACTTTCAACACGTCAGTCAATATAAATATGCTCTTACAATTTATTCACGACGAATCACACACTGAATATATTACTCGTTTAGGCCACTGAAAAAACATCCACCAATTATCTAATTCTAGTGTCACCATCATCTACTAATTAAATGATGCGCATACCCTTTTGATTGCATCATTTATATGCCGCGTGTTAACAACACCTTTTACACATATATAGATGCCGGACATGTGTTTATTGCTTGTCAATGAAATCCAATCATCCATTGATTACGTCATTATCAAAGCCGAGACAATGGGCACGTGCGTGATCGTCGCTGATTGACTGAAAGCGAGTAGATTAAAATACAAGCTCCGCCTCCGTTCTCACTTTCTGACGCGTCAACGGTTGCAACAGCCCGAGTGTTTGGAATTAACAAGTTGATTGACAGGTACGCTAAAGAATCGACGCATGAATGCAAATTCCTACGGGTCAAATATGACTCGTCGGGCGTTTTTATTGCGGGTCAAATACGGGTATTTCGAAATTTTCACGGGTCAAAACCCGCGAGCTCAGGTCTACCGAACGCCCTGAAGAAACTAAAAATGACATTCTCTACAGCTGAACTTTATAACATAATATAAAATGGTTCAAATGGCTCATTCCAAAAAAAAATATTTGGAAGCCCGATTGCGCAATTTCATTAGCTTGTTCTTTTTCAAGCCCAATCGAGCATGTTCACCAGCCTGGAAAATACTCCGTACAGTCACTGTATGTTCCTAAATATTTACTTAAGATAAGATACCGAAGAATAAACTTACTTGATACATATATTCCGTTTGAAACACTTTGTAAAACGAAATAGTAGATAACTAAGCCCTCCAACTTCTTCATCCTCAGCATTTGAAGTTTTGTGTTTGTTTTGATTTGCCGATATTGTTCAGTAACGAAAAGGACTAGCCATTTTTTAACGAAACGGAACCCTTTCCCGAAAAAGACATGCCGAATTGCCATTTAACTACGTACACACAAAAAGTTCCGCGATTTAGTTTAAACATAGTTTATTGCCATAAAATCAGCAAATGGTTTGAGCCACAAGTGCTTGCCACTTATAAAATGGCTCTCCCCAATACAATACAATTACAGAAGTAAATTATGGCTACAGAACAGTTACACGTAGGTTCATTTTAACCAACAATTTTAGTAACTTAAGTACTAGAAGCAACTCCATGTGCTTGTGTGTGTGTGTGTGTGTGCTCGTTCCAAGTTCGTGGTCGCCAAAAGATATATATTTTTATATATTTATATATTTATATAAAAATAACAACAAAAAACGCAAAAAACACGCTTATTTGCAAATCTAGCTGTGTCTTGTATGAATTTTTGAACTGCAGAAAAGATATTTAAATTTTCTTCATCAGAAAGTACTTCTCTTGCATAAAGCAAGGTATTTACATTGAAGGGATGATACTGACGTGTTGCTCTGAAAAGAATGATTCTTTGTTGTAAAAACAATGAACATTTGAAAAAATAGTGATCTACATCCTCAATTCCGCTTTGACAGTTTCAGTTTTCGTCATTACTTAAGTGATTTTTAAACAGATGTGCTTTTAAATTACTGCAGCCGTTCCTTAAGCGTGCGTGATGGATAGTCAAGAACCTTGGCCCTTTGAAGTAGTATGTTGGAATAACATTTGCCCGAAATAAGTTGCTTTTGAGTGAGTTCTTGAAACTATACAATGACGGGGAATTTCTTATTTCTTCAGGTATAGTATTCCATACATTAACACTGGATGGTACGAACGAGTTTAGAAAAAGCGTTGTTCTTCCTACCATAACCGTATAATCTTGGGCATTTCTTAAATTATAATTATTACTTTCACCAACAACTCTAGGGAATATTGTAGTAAATTGTTCCGGCAACAAACCGTTTTTTAGTTTGTACATAATAACTAACTTCTGAAATTTTCGTCTGTCGCTTAAGGATATCCAACCGATTTCTTCGATTAAATGTTGTATAGAAACTGACCGAGTTAATCCGGTGACAACACGTGCTGCCTCGAGTTGTAATTTTTCTAACCTATTTTTATCAAATTCAGTGCAATTGTCCCATACTACGGCGGCATATTCTAATAATGGCCTCATATACGAGAGATAAATCTGATTTAATGTTTTTCTATTTATCTTGAATTTTAGCGCTCTCATAAGATTTAATACTTTTGAAGCCGATTTGAAAATAGCATCTATGTGTTATTACAAATTACAAATTGCGTAAATATTTTGCTAAATTTTACTATCGTAATTCTGATTTGGTTTTGAAATTCAATAGTAATCTAAAGACTCTTCTGCGAGAAGGTATTTCAAAACCCGATTTTATGGGGATGTGGTTTACAAACTTCGTAAGATTTTGGGTCTGGCATTTTCCAACTGTATTTGCTAAAATTATAAAACGTTTTGTTAAAAGAGGTTACGACCCAACTGTTTTGAGACACACCGCATGTTTGGTGTTCAACCCGTTTACAGTTGGACGCTATGCTTCCCTCTTTGATTGTGTCTGACGGAGAAGGGGAGGACTCTGTGATGGGCAGTTTTAAATCCCATGGGACGAAACTGTTTTGATTTCTGTCCTCTGGCCTGTTTCGTCGGGCCCTTAAGGGTGTTTCTCTTGGTGCTCTGCCTTCTGCAAAGGCACTGAGTACATACGTTTTTTGGTTCTCAAGGTTTGCTTTTTATACTTTATACCGAGCTTTTTGTGTTTTACATACCATGCCTTTTGTTTCCATTGCGTGTGTTAGAGATTCACCTAGCAGGGATTCTTTTTTTACACTGTCCTGTGACTTTGGAACATGGTGGGGGTAAGAGTGAGGTTGGGTGCGCACCATAAACCGGTTTAAGCTCCCCAGTGGTGTTTTTCCACTGACCGTTCCAAGGCGGTGCCCCACTGTGTTCCTTTAATTGTTCGTTTTGTCCTCGTGTGTTTGCTTTGTATGCTAGTGTGTGTTGGTGTGTTATGTGTGTGTGTCTGATTGTGTGTGTGTTGTGTGTGTGTGTGTGTGTGTTGGTGGTGTGCCTTCTGGGTGCTGTGGGGCTCGTTTTGGGAGGCTGCTTTTTGTCTGCTTCCCTTTTTATTTTTTTTGTTTTTATGCCATTTACCGTCATTACTAAAGGTTACACCTAAATGTTTGTGGTGATCTGTAAACTGTAACTGATGTCCACCAAAATGTAATACTGGACAATTTTGATCTCTGGTGGTACAAAAAAATAGTGCTTCTGTCTTATTGGGATTAAATGTGACCAACCACCTTTTTGACCATTCAGATATGATACACAGATCGTGGTTTAGTATTCCCCCCAAGTCGCCAACATTGGCTGTTGTTTGAGATAATGACGTATCATCTGCAAATAACCTAGTTATACTTAGTAAGTTGTCAGCTATATCGTTCAGATAGACTAGAAAAAACAAGGGCCCAAGGATCGAACCTTGTGGGACACCAGCGTTAATACTTTGACTAGTTGATATACTAGAACCTACTATTACATTTTGAGTCCTACCAGAAAGATAATTTTCGATCCATCTTAATAAAGTTCCATCTATTCCATTTTGTTTCAACTTGAACATGAGGCCTTTATGCCAAACTCGGTCAAATGCTTTAGAAATATCACAAAGATCATACACATGTATTGTTTAGAATCTTGAGTTTGACATCTTCTGCATAATGTCACAGTTTTTTTAATATTTTATGTATTTGATGATTAAACTGAAATAAGTTTGTATAATATATAATGTATGATATCTTGACTGGTTGCGCGAATAGGTGAGTGAATCAACAGCTTGTATTTATTCTATTTTACATATTACCGCCGAACTGAAAAAAGGTTCGTAGTAGTTACGATAGTTTTCATAAATTCGGCTTATAAGAATCGAATCTATCGCTTGGAGTGCTTTATCGAAATTGAAGCATTTCCCGTCGGTAATGTGTCTGCGTAATAATCGTGAATTATTCCGTCAGGCACATCACCTCCGGGGAATGCTTCAATTTCGATAAAGCACTCAAAGCCATATTTTATTTCTTTATTATTTAATCACTTTATCGATATATAGTTAGTTTCGCTCCTTAGACTTCTGGTAAATAATAACTGATAATTAATTCTCGTCGTTGCTTCGCCTTGTCTACAAATTCTGCTGTCTAGCTGAAACACGATAAAATCGATAATTGATATCGATATAACGTTCGTTACCAGACCCGTTATATTAGTACCCAGTCTATATAAGGTCAAATGAGGCATTTTTCGCCATAGGTTCTTCTTTGAAATTGTATTTATTTATCATTTTACGTTCAATGAACACATAATCTATGTTTCGAGAATATAATCGGCTAGATTACGTGTATGTCCCTTTAACATTTCGCTTGCCAATATATCATTTTGGAATTGGCGAAGTCCTTTTCGTGAAAGAGAGTCATTTCCGTTATTTTGCAGTTCGAATTTAGTAGCCAGCGACCTAGATACAATTTTCTGATTAGCTACTCAGGTTACCCGAGTCAACGGTACTTGAGTACAGTTCATCTGCATAAAAAATTGTCAGTTTAAAGGTCCATTACTAACACCAAATCGAATTTTCTTTTAAATCAGGAATTGTAACAGGGAAATACAGCTTGAAACTGGCTTTTAAAACTTAACAATAGCCGTGGAATATTTCCCTGTTTGAAATACTGCTGCAGAAAAACGAGTGAATGTTTGTGTATTTCCTTAGATTGACCTGGGTGGTCTTTTTGTCCTACTTTCGCTGTATTGAATGTTGTAAACAGTCAGAGATATACTTTGCATATCATTCGAAGTAAAGTTCTTCAATTATAATTCAAATAGGCATGCTTATTTATGTACAACCTATTTACAGTTTCTCTCTGGGAGATTTCTGGAACATTACAAAGATATTTAAAAACTGGAAAACCTACTTTCGTTTTTGAAAAGGCAAAATATAATTTACTAATTCTTTTGTTAAACTCAAATTTTCGACACAATATGGTCACATTCGATGCAGTATGTCATATTTTTCCTTCTGAAAAGTCGCCTGTTACGATTCCAGATTTAAAAGAAAATTCGATTTGTTGTTAGTAATGGACCTTTAACATGGGGTGTAAAGATCATCAAAATCCAATGACTTTCTCAAACATAGCGTGATGTGATCAAAATGATACCAATAATAAAAAAAATATGTG
Source organism: Saxidomus purpurata (assembly GCA_022818135.1). NCBI lineage: Eukaryota > Metazoa > Mollusca > Bivalvia > Venerida > Veneridae > Saxidomus > Saxidomus purpurata. The sequence continues at coordinate 27,027,980 of JAFMSR010000002.1, read as the reverse complement.
CTTATATTTTACCCGAGTAACAAAACTAGCTCATCCGAAAACTCTTCTCGTAAAAAATGAAACAAGCATTTGTATGAGCTCGATTGATCGGTGTGCTTGCAATGTGTTGCAGCATATCAAATGAAATTTCATAGTATTTTCACGTTTTTGCCCCATCGGCTCAACAGATTATCGGTAGTTATACGATTCTGCCACTCAGGATCAAAGCCCGCTGACGGAAATATATTAAAATCTCGGGTAAAGATTTTGGTATTACAAAGACACGGTGCCACTGCCATGGGCAGCACGTTTAATTTTATCTATCTCTGAATGATAGTGTCAGACTAATATTATATAGTTATCAGTTCTGTTTATATTTCGTCCGTGTTATATTACAGCGGAAGTGCTCTGGCAGGGGGAGGTGAGACCTCGTGTTCAAGCCCCATTGCAAGACCCAATTTATGATTTCCACATGTGCATTGTCACTCGAAGCGAGTCGCAGGACCAAATAATCTCACTGCTGGACCACTTTTCAGGAACTAGTGACAGCCTTTCTAGTTGACCTCTACCAAGAGTGTTCAGACCACATCCCCGGTCAAAATTGATCTCACCTGAGGGGGGGGGGGTCAATTGATTTTTCAAAAGCTTACAATACAGTTCTGGAGGATTATGCAAACAGTTTTTCACTCCACACTTCGCGGGAGTAACCTGGAGACAAATGGCGTGACTGCTATGGGGCAAAATGTTGAAGTTTAGACCAACGTAATGAAAATTTTTAATGCTAAATTCAAATATCTTGCCCTGAATTGGAGAATTTGACAATTTGTTAAAAAAAATTGTTTATTGATGCATTTGTGTATCTTAATGAAAGGCAGGGGAGGCCCTGTAAGATAATGTCTCGTATATATTACTTCTCTTTGTTGTTTAGCCATGATGTAAATCATTGTTATTTTTGTTTGATAAAGGATATAATAAATATGGAGAGGAGGATGAAGAGGTCTCGGCAAATGGCGCATGTGGATAAATACAAGAAGAAATTGACATCAGTGCCTGTATCAACGGTTACTAGTTTGACAGTTGCATGTACGGGTGCTAACGGCCTAGGACGTTCAGTGTTACTTAAAACGGCCACTGACAGGTAAGTACTATGTTTCTTTTGAACAGAATAAGGGATTCCTACAGTACAGGCCTGGAGGATTATGCAAAAAAAGTGAAGTGACGAGTTTTAACTCCACACTTCGCGGGAGCAACTCGGAGACAAATAATGTGAGCTTGGAGTCTTTGCATACGTCTTTGCGTACGTAGAAATATCGTGTCACTCCGCGTGAGTAAAGTCGTGGCACTTCAAGTGATTTTACAGGGAAATGAACGGGTTTACGGGACATAAAAGTCAAATTTATTATATTCAGAGAAATGTGTCTACACATGACATGTTTTTGAGTTGTATGCATATTACATTTAAAAGTATTTGCCGACCGACGTTCATTTGTGACGCGTGTTCAGTTTATTTTATCATCCAAAATAAAACTTACTCACATTATTATCTATTCCAAACTGTTATTTCTATAATCCAAAATTATCAGACTATAATTGTCTAGAATTACTTTTTCATGTCTCAAACTGTCAATATCTCGGTCTGTTTGATGCCACGTGCTTCACTAAGATCAAACAAAACTCACATGTGCAATGTGCGTTGGCGTTTGTTCTTTGATCTCGTGACACCTGCGGCTTTATCTTTATGAACAAAAGAGGTTGAAGTAAGAATAAATATTTCGGCAATGGTTATTCATTAAAATAAATAGTAGAAAATTGTTACTGGAAAAATGTTGGGTTTGACAGTTGATGAAACAATTAATGACAAAACAACGGACACGCTGGAACGCCGCAATTTTCTTTAAAACTGAACATTTTGATTTAAATACAGAACAATTAAAAATGTTAATTGATAAATACTTTTTAATACTTTTTGCTCAGTCAGTGGTGTCACACAGCTTGGATTTGCAAACAATTTCAAAATTGACTGGATTAGTACGACAGGCCATATTTTTCACACCAATCGCAAGTGACAATGCTAAGGGACCAAGTACAGTGGAATTTTAACGGAAATAAATATTTTAAATCAACATAAAGGTGAAACATATTAAGGTTCTGACAAAAAAAATAATTCAATATTTTTGAAACAATAAAAAAACAACATAACGCTGTGATAGTATACAGTAGTGGCGATTCTCAACGAAAAATGTCGGCGGCGATGTCTCGGGGTTCCCGCTGTTGGTAGCCAATGGCGCCAAATGCAACAAAAAATAAATTCTGGCGCTAAATTCTTTCAGTTGGCGAATTTTAGTGGCGCCAACAAAATAATCTCGGCAATTTCGCTGTGTCAATCAAAAATCGATCGTCATCTGTTAGCTAGTTTATGGAAAAAGGCGGAGCTAATTAGACGCTGCTGCCGCTATCTGATAACGTGCACGTGGCCGTCTCTGTCGTGATCAGAGGTGTTAATTGATATACAATCATAAAACGAAATATAATAGACCTCGGATTTATATAATACGTTATTTGTAACACTGATTTAATTAGCGATGCTTGGTTGACACGACTCTGTGTATTTTTACTATGTAATTCACAGATTGTGCTTCGGGCGATCATAACACAATTCATGTATAGCCGTTTTTCCCATAATCACGTGTCATAACAGACATATAATTTCGGCACTTTTTTGGGGTCAGTAATTAAATTATTGACTTGCATGGTGCAATCTCAAGTTGCAAATTGTCCTGGACGTAAATTTTTCCTCTACATGAATATATCTTTGGCAATATTCGGTGCCTTCAAAACCTTCAGTATTCGATAATACTTATCAATACTTATTTTAAACCATTGAACATGCTTTTGGACAATTTTTGTTTTATTTAAAACTGTTTAAATCGCTAAAATCGAAGAAACATTAATGTACGAAAATAAGTTCACAGACATGCGAGGTTGCCAAAATATTTGTCAAATGGGTAATGCGAACTGTTACTTTCATTTTTGAGTTCATGGTGCTGCAGAACACGAACAGAGCATTATGATATGCAATCCAAGTGTATCTGTGCCCTAACCATTGAAGCCTCCCCCTGGCTCCTGAAAATGTGATTTTGACCCTTGAAAATTTACAAAAATGTTTTAAATAAATTTCGCATCATTTAGATCTATATACAGTGTTTGCTATCATGCAATCAAGTCTTAACTACAAGTGGTATGACTCCTCTCTCCTCAAGGGTGTTCTGTAGGCTTTGAAGACTAGTGGTTCCAACTTTGGAGCCATTGGCGCAAACTTTTTCTGATTGGCGAATTTGTTGGCGCAAACTAAAATTGACCCAGAGGGAACCCTGTGTCTGATGAGATGTTTGTGATTCAATGGATCTAAATTCAACAGGTTGCTTTTACAGGTGTGTTTTACCAATATTTTAGATAATAAATATTTTCATGTTAAGTCACTCCAAAATACTCGAAGAAATGCGAAGTCCCGCGATCAAAATGTTCACTCCAAATGGCCGCGAAGTGACTCCATTGAATGGAGTCATTTTGGTTTTTCTCTGAGTTACGCGTAGTCACGTTATTCCACTCACTCCACACTTCACGTTTTTTGCATAATCCTCCAGGCCTGTACTGAATTTTTACATGTATGTTACCTCTAGAGGAAAGTTATTCAATTTAGGTTTGGTAGAAAGGGTACTTCTACAGAGGAAACCTTTTCCCTACAAGCATCCCATATTTTTAATAATTGTCAAATGTTAGGTACAAACAACTTACAGGACCTTTAGCTGAAGCTTCACTTTCAACATAGTGTCAGATTGGTTGTAATTTTATTCTGCATAATCTAGGGACAAAATGCTTATAGCCTTAGATTCAGAGTCCAGTAGATTCTACAAATTTTCTTCTTAATTTTTGAATTTGCACAAAAGTAAAGCATTTTTTCTGTATTAGTGGGTTGCCATTGAAATGTAAGTGCCTGAGTACTGAACTTGGTAGATCATGATGAACAGGCTTATTCAGTTTTGTACTGGTAATGTCTAATGATCACATATCTTTTTCATGCATGGAGGGATTTTGATGTTACTTGGCACAAATGTTCACCATCATGAGATGGAGTGTCATGCGCAAGAACCAGGTCCCTAGTTCTAAGGTCAAGGTCACACTTGGAGGTTAAAGGTCAAATTCAAGAATGACTGTCCGGAGCATATCTTTTTCATGCATGGAGGGATTTTGATGTTACCTGGCAAAAATGTTCACCACCATAAGACGGTGTGTCATGCGCAAGAACCAGGTCCCTAGGTCTAAGGTCAAGGTCACACTTAGAGGTTAAAGTTCAAAGTCAAGAATATCTTTGTCCAGAGCATTTCTTCTTCATGCAAGGAGGGATTTTGATGTTACTTTGTACAAATGTTCACCACCATGGGCTACCCTTGTTTTTAGAATTACTTCCCTTTGTTGTTACTATAAATAGCTTATATTGTAACTTTTTTATTACTTGCCGTAGAGTAAAATCAAGACCACTTTTCTGTGGTACAACATGCATGTTACATCCAATATTTAGGTGTATTTTGACCTATCTCTACTTAGTAAGGAGTTAGTCCTTTTGACGGCTGGCCAGCTCGACATGTTGCACATGGGCATCTAGTTGTGTTATTTTTAGCCTTTGAATGTAACTGTTCCAGAAGTTTTGTGAAATATTTTTAAAAGCAGTTTTGTAGTAAAAACAGGTATATACGTGATGTTTCTAAAATACATTTTGTACATTGTTCATTGCAAATGTTTCAGGTATTTGTTCAACTGCCCAGAAACAGCGCAAAAGGTTTTTCCAGATATAACGTAAGTTGTAAATAAATGAGTGTTTGATTGAGGGTAGGTTTGTGTGAAAATTTAATTACTTTATTTGAATATTAGACAGGATAAGATGTTTGGTCCTTACATTTAGGAAGAGTGTACAGTTTCATTCTTGATGGGCTTTATTACAATGATATTTTTTTGTTGGAAATTTGTCCTTACAAACTTGGCTGTGGAGCCATCTTGGTGCAGTAGTAGCTTGTTTGCCTCAGTTTTGATCCCTGCCAGTGCTCAAGAAATGGTATTGTCTTTAGGCCTCTCTCTTTTTGAGTTTGATTCCATCTAGACTTAGTTCCCATAGCGATTAATATAAGTTGTTAGAACTATTTTTGCAATCGAGAGTAATGAAATATAAAATAAGAATTGGACTTGACTGTCTAATGTAGTCCCCACAATCAGCCACAAACATCCTTGGATTTATAGCAGTAGGCATAGAATGTACAGATATGTCAACACTTAAAATGTGAGAAATATGTAATCTGTGCATTTTGGTGGTTAGTTTATCATTAAATGAATGGAATTTTCTTTGTTACAGATCACGTTTAGGACCAGTAGATAATATTTTCTTCACATACAATACTTGGAACAATGTTGGTGGTATGATGGGTATGTATAGACCATTCATCATTGTGTTGCTGGTTTAGTATGTACATGTAGGGTGAATATAAAACCCAGTTTCGTTATATCAGCCCTAGTTAATTACAGTATGTTTCAGTTAAAACAAAACTTTCGGCCACTGCAATATGTGTCCAACTATGATGTTATTTGACCTTCACCACAATAAATTTTTAAAACCCACTTGTCCATTTAGGATTTTGGACCATAATATTGATTGTTCGTTGGGAAAAATGCTGAATTAAAATAGGTCAGGAGAAATCATGGTCAGTCTACACAGATATACATGTTGATCATGATCAGCATGGGTGGCAAAGACAGAATTGCTGAATTACTTACAGGCATTAGGGACCAAAATTGCTGGCTTATTCATATTTCCTGATACAGTCAAACTTTTATTAAGAAACCGCCCAAGGGAAAGGCCAAAACCGGTCGCTTAATAAAATGGTCTCTTCATACAAAGGATCACTGGAGATGGCAACCGTTTCTCATAAAATCGTACTTATGTCACATGGTTATTTTCCAAAAACAGCAAAATTGTTTGTACTTGAAAGTACCGAAAGTCGATAAATACAGGACAATTAACACATGCGGCCATAAGGATGGATGATAATCTTGCGAGATTTGACACCTCCATGCTTAACTGGGACGTTAAATGCAACTTTAAAGTGGTCAGTTTCCATAGAAATTATCTGTTTGCACATAAATGGTTGCCTAATACGAACAAAAGACCGATTATAGGTCGCTAATTACTGGTCGCTGGTCGCATTAGACAAAAGTCGCTTAATGCAAAAGCAAAACACTGTAAGAACGCTCGGGGGATTCAAAATTGGTCGCTTAAGACAAAGGTCGCTTAATACACGTGGTCGCATGGGCAAGTTTGACTGTATATGTATTGTTCCTTACAATATGCCAAAAGGAACTGTACTGAAGGCAAGGTTTTTGGTGTTGGGAATTAAAAAAAAAGCTTCAAGATACAAATATATTTCTATTTATTATTGATAAAAGTTAATCAGTAAAAACGATAACTAAAATTCAAGTCGTGACCCGAATGTGGACAGCATGAAACACATGTCCCATCACTGCGAATTGCGGTGACAAATGGTTACCATAATTGGACACTCTAATTAAGGTGACAGGTGATTCTGGATGACATTTGGGTGACCAAATTTGCATAGGCGTGATGGCTGGACATCACAGTGATAGGTGACAATGGAAAAAACACCTTGCATGTGCTGTATTTTCAATGAATTATGAAGCCTTGTGTCACTCTTGTAGGAATGTGGGGTAATATAGAATTACTTATATGACCAGCGACACGGGAAAATGGGCCTTCGGACAAAATACTTGGAAACTAGCTTTCTTGCATATTTGAACAAACAATATTTTAATATCATTGTTCGGTACATACAAAACTACAACATTTTGAAAAAGTATACCTAAGGCGTCATTGTTCACTCTAAAAATGACGTCACATACCACAATTTGACGTCAAAACTCACTTCAATTTACATGGGCAGTAAACTATTCCGGTAATCATTTCCTAACAGTATCATTTATTTTTGGTTGCAACATTATATACTCTTCTTTCAAGATATATCATATCTGTTGAACTATTTCATGTCTTCTTTCCACGATCTGCCTTTTTCATAGGGTATAGCCAAGATTTAAAAAAAGAATAATTCCAAATCCCTGTTGCCATAGTAATGGTCTTGGAGGATTTTGAAGCAAATAGTATGTTTCTGTTGAGTAAAATATAGTAGCTATCAGTTTTTAGCTCGACTATTCGAAGAATAAGGAGACTATTGCACTCCCCCGGCGCCGGCCGCGCGTCTGCGTTGGTTAAAGTTTTTCATAAAGTCAAATATCTTGAATACTATCAAAGGTATTGACTTGAAACTCAAACTATATGTTTACCATCAACATCTTCACCTGAGGAAACAATCTCCATAACTCTGTTTTGATTTTTGACAGATTTATGCCCCTTTTTAACTTAGAAATTTTGGTTAAAGTTTTTTATAAATTCAAATATCTTGAATACTATCAAAGGTATTGACTTGAAACTCAAAGTATGTGTCTACCATCAACATCTTCACCTGAGGAAACAATCCCCATAACTGTGTTTTGATTTTTGACAGATTTATGCCCCTTTTTAACTTAGAAGTTTTGGTTAAAGTTTTTTATAAATTCAAATATCTTGAATACTATCAAAGGTATTGACTTGAAACTCAAAGTATGTGTCTACCATCAACATCTACACCTGAGGAAACAATCCCCATAACTCTGTTTTGATTTTTGACAGATTTATGCCCCTTTTTAACTTAGAATTTTTGGTTAAAGTTTTTTTTAAATTCAAATATCTTGAATACTATCAAAGGTATTGACTTGAAACTCAAAGTATGTGTCTACCATCAACATATACACCTGAGGAAACAATTGCCATAACTCTGTTTTGATTTTTGACAGATTTATGCCCCTTTTTAACTTAGAAGTTTTGGTTTTTTTTTGTAAACTCAAATATCTTGAATACTATATAAGGTATTGACTTGAAACTCAAAGTATGTGTCTACCATCAACATTATACACCTGAGGAAACAATTCCCATAACTCTGTTTTGATTTTTGACAGATTTATGCCCCTTTTTAACTTAGAAGTTTTGGTATTTTTTTTTGTAAATTCAAATATCTTGAATACTATATAAGGTATTGACTTGAAACTCAAAATATATGTATACCATCAACATCTACACCTGAGGAAACAATCCCCATAACTCTGTTTTGATTTTTGATAGATTTGTGTCCCTTTTTAACTTTGAATGTTTTGTTAAAGATAGAATACTATCGAACGTATTTACTGTCAACATCTTCACCAATGTTTTTGATTTTTGACATATTTATGCCCTTTTTATGCCCCCGAAGGGTGGCATATTAAAATCGCACCGTCTGTCCGTCTGTCCGTCTGTCCGTCTGTCCGTCCGTCCGTCTGTCCGTCCGTCCGTCCGTCTGTCCGCCTGTCCGTCCGTCCGTGCGCCCCCACTTACAAATTCGTGTCCGGACTGTAACTTTTGTCATGCATTGAAGGATTTTAAAATAACTTGGCACACATGTCTAGCACATCAAGGCGACGTGTCGCGTGCAAGACCCACATCCCTACCTCAAAGGTGAAGGTCACACTTGGAGTATGAAGGTTATGGAATCCTCTATATATGCACACATTCGTGTCCGGACTGTAACTTTGTCTGCATTGAAGGATTTTAAAATAACTAGGCACACTGTCTAGCACATCAAGGCGACGTGTCGCGTGCAAGACCCACGTCCCTAGCTCAAAGGTCAAGGTCTACTTAGAGTTTGAAGGTAATGGATTCCTCTATATATGCATATATGCACACATTCGTGTCCGGACTGTAACTTTGTCATGCATTGAAGGATTTTAAAATAACTTGGCACAAATGTCTAGCACATCAAGACGACGTGTCGCGTGCAAGACCCACGTCCCTAGCTCAAAGGTCAAGGTCACCTTAGAGTTTGAAGGTAATGGATTCCTCTATATATGCATATATGCACACATTCGTGTCCGGACTGTAACTTTGTCATGCCTTGAAGGATTTTAAAATAGTATGGCACAAATGTCTAGCACATCAAGACGACGTGTCGCGTGCAAGACCCACATCCCTACCACAAAGGTCAAGGTCACACTTAGAGTTTATAGGTAATGGAATCCTGAATATATGCATACATTTGTGTCCGGACTATAACTTTTATTATGCTTTGAAGGATTTTAAAAAACTTGGCACAAATGTCTAGCACATCAAGCGGATGTGTCGCGTGCAAGACCCAAGTCCCTACCTCAAAGGTCAAGGTCACACTTAGTGTTTAAAGTAATGGAATACTGTATGCATGGTTACTCTGTCATGCATGGAAGGATTTTAAAATTACATAGCACATTTATTGAGCACATGGAGAGGACACAGACTGTGAGGCACCTCTTTCGGGGGCATTCGTCACTTGTGAGGGACAGCTCTTGTTAACTTAGAATTTTGTCACAGTTTTTCCAGACTAAAATGGAAATACTCAAAATGGTTTTCTTTTGAAATGTCATAGAATAATTATGCAGCATGAAGCGGTCATGCTTTTTTAATTCTATACATATCAATTTTGAAAAGTTACAAAATTATTCATGATCAAATATACAAGGTCATGTATTTCTTTGAAATTATCCCCCCCTCCTCCCTCCAGTTGGCTAGCAGAATCCAGAGTAAGGCCTTGAATGCAGTGTACTTTACAAAGGTCTTTGAACAAGTTTCATATCTTTGACCTTAATTCTTATAGACAATTACACAATACTCCTGTTCTTAGACAAAACCCCATTTTACCAACAAGCTTTCGAATAGTCGAGCGTGCTGTCATGTGACAGCTCTTGTTATCATTGGTTTTGCATTTAAAGAGGGTGACAAAAATGAAAATTTTATGTTTTTTTTTATCAATTATTGTCGAATAATGTAACAAATGTCCGAAGGTACATTTTCGCGCGTCGAAGGTCATATATTGAAGTACAAATATATTTTTGTTGCATATTATTCTTTTAATGGGAGTTTTTACTGCATTAAACAATTTCTTATATTTCAGGGTTCTTGTTGTCAAACACTGCAGACATTTGCCATGCCAACACTATTGTCCTTCATGGTCCACCTAATGTGGTAAGTCAGTGTTTTTTTGTTTTTAGTTTAATGTGTAAGAAAGATATTCAGGAAGCTGCATGTGTAATTATATAATATGTTGTATATTCAGTAAGAAATATGCTAGACAGGAGTTTCTATTAGAAATTTTAAGAATTAATCTAGAAAATTTAAGTATAAATTCAAGAAATTTTAAGTATTAATCTAGTTTTCACAGTCTCCGCAACTACATGAATGTATGAACATTAGAACCGTTCCGTTTCAAACATTTACTTTGGATAATTTCATTTGGACTGTAATAAACACAGCGAATTCAAAATAGAATCTTTCAGTTAGAATTTAGAAATGTTTGCATAAGATAGTTAAGACTTTCTGATAAAAAGAAAATGCAAAAAAAGGCCTTACCCTCCAAACTTATTTACCTTTGTATAATTAAGATCTTTTTGGTCACATTCTTTGCCAAAAAATGCCAGACTTTAGACTACCATGTTTGACTTTTTACAGGATAAGATTCTAGAAAACACGAGAATGTTCTCACAAACACATGTTGGGCAATTAGCCAACGTTGGTAAGTATTTCACATTAACAGTTCTTATTTGTAGATGCGAGTCAGAGCTTATATTTCTTGAAAGACATTCTAATTTGAGCAATTTGAGAAAACCTATGGACAATGTTTGAGAGCTTGGTTTTACAGTACCGCTACAATAAATGCTTATAGTGAAATTTCAAAGGCATTTGTAACGCTTTAAAAGTTTGTTGTGTGTAATTTCAAAAATACTGAAATACTCTACAGGAATTTATACTGGAACCTTTTTATTTGACTATTCATTCTAAAATATGATAATATCAGACAGTTCTAAGAACTTTGTTTTTTTACCAAAGTCTGAGACCGAGCAGCTTAAAATCCACTTCTTAACAGGAAACTTCAGAACCTGTTTACTCACAATTAGTTTTACATTGCTTCATTTAGACTATAAACCATCATTTCTTGATATAGTTTCTGGCAATTATCCAAGAATTAAATACGAACAGGATAAAATAAAGACAACAACTGAAAACATTTTTCCAAATACTGCTTTTTGGTTTTCTGTAGATTTCTTAACATGTTTCTCCCTTTACAGTCTGGCATGGTATAGACAAAGTGAAGTATGAGGATGATCAGTTAACAGTTGAATATGTGGAACTAAAAAGTAATGAAGCAGGTGATGAGAGTAGTCAAGAAAAACATGCCAGTCCTGATCAAAGTCCTGAGAGAGCAGGTAAACCTTTTAACACCTTTGAATATCATAAGAACAGAATAATCATAAGATCAGAAAAATCATAAGATCAGACAAATCATAGAAACAGACAAATTAAAAGATTTGACAATGCATAAGATCAGACAAATCCTAAAGATAATAAAATCTGACTAACCATTCCTTAATAACCAATTGTGGTAAAAACAATATCATTTAAATGTAACTTATTTTTTTGTAATTACAGGTATAGATGATGGCTACTATGAGGCGGACCGAAGTTTGAACCAAAGTCCGATTGGTAAGTACCGTGTTAAGTACCTGTGAAACTGATTCTCCAGTCAACTGTAACAGTTTTCTTGTCTGAGTACCATTACTAAGTGTAATATTTGATATGAAAGAACTCTCGTTCAAAGAGATCAGTTCTCCTAGTATCAGAGGTAAATTTGTGGGTTGGTGTCCATGTGAAAAGCATGGCAACATGCTTCAGACTACAGTTATTTTTGCCAGTTTGAGGTGGTACTGACGTAAAATTCAAATTTAAAATAATGGGTGGTTGGTCCTAGACTCAAGATTTTTATCTTTTTTTGCGATTTTGATTGGCATATTGACAAAGGTTTTTAGCTTTTTAATATTCGTAATTTCTTTGTTTTTATGTCAATTAATCCTGAAATAAATATTTTGATTCTGTATATTTGAAAAAATCCCCAAAAGAAGTACAGTTTTTGAAAACACTGAGCACAAACAAGGACAATAGCATAATATTGATTTCAAATAGATGCAAATTACTTCAGGCATCTCTGTAATTACTTGTAATTATCGGGGATTTGGGACAAGTATACATATAGATTATACGTACTATGAAACATGTGAAAAGTGACTTTTATGAACAGGTCAAACTGTTTGGTAGATACTACAATTAGGTCTACCTGTTAACTGTTGTTTATTGCAAATATTTTAGCATGAAAAAATATATCACTAGTTCATTCTTACTAATATCTATATACAATACAGTAGAAACATTCACATTTTCTTGTTTAGCTCACCTGGCTTTGCCAGTGTGAGCTTTTAAAATTCACTCAGTGAAACTCCATTGGTAAGTATATTAGTTTCTTCGATGAGCACGAGGTTCAGATCGAAATATCCGTCACTGAGGGTAACTGTTTTGGCGGGAACGAGATTCTGCCGAGTTCCCGCAAAGCAGTTACCCAAAGTGACGGATATTTCCATCTGAACCAAGTATTTCATGGAAGAAACTTTTTCTTGCATTCTGTCTTGCACTTTGAAATAGATATTTAAAAACAAACTTATCGGAATGATGCATTTTAATATAAAAACAAATGTTCTTTAGATACTATGTATGGGAAAGTGACGTCACATTGTTTATAACGGTACGTCACAAGTAATGCACGTAAGTCGTCTTACACAGGGGGTGTAAGATGAGATTTTCCAGCACTGGTAAAAACTGCAGATATCCCCATCTGGTATGCAAGAAATTATTGTATACCTATAAACATTTATCAAATTTTTTCTAAATATTTTCATGTTACTTTTTTGATGCTGAGTGGTTGGGGTGACTTTACTTTTGATCTCTAAACCTTATTTTTTTTTAGATATAGTGATGAACAAGGAAGAAAACTTTGAAAAGACAAAAACAGTAATGGCATATATTGTTAAGGTTAGTACGCTGTGAAGTAATGATTTATTTGTAGCCGACTGAAAGTGAGCATTTGTTGATAATACAATGAGCATTGGTAACTTGGTCATACTTGAGGGCATTAAGGGGAGAGGTGGTGTAGAAGCTAAGGTGTCTGCCGCTCATTCCGGAGGTTGCGGGTTCGAGCCCCACTGGGGTCACGACCGTACCTCCTCATATTACACCAGTACTGTTTTTTCCAGGAAGCGGACACAAGAGTGACTCGATAAGCTACAAGCTTTCTTCATAATCAAGCTAAAATAAATTAGTGGTAACGAAACTTGTGGGCATTATAGCTTGGCCAAACCGCCAAATCACTCTGCTGTTGTGAAGAATCAGTTATCAAAACAAACTTGATTAACTGAAAGTTTGATAAATTTTCTGATATCAGGTACATGTATGTCCTTAAGCAAAGTGGTTAGCTCTTTAATACTATTTATACCCCCAAAACGAAGTTTAGGGGGGTATATAGGAGTCACCCGGTGGTCGGTCGGTCGGTCGGTCGGTCGGTCGGTCGGTCGGTCGGTCGGTCGGTCGGTCGGTCGGTCGGTCGGTCGGGCGGTCTGTTGCATTTTCCTTGTCCGGAGCATAACTTGAAAACTACTAGTTGGAATTCAATACAACTTCATACAATGGTCAAGCACATTGAGAGGAAGTGCAGTGCACAAGAACTATAACTCCATCTTCACTAATTACGGAGTTATTGCCCTTTGTTACTTTTCCTTGTCCGGAGCATAACTTGAGAACTACTAGTTGGAATTCAATACAACTTCATACAATGGTCAAGCACATTGAGAGGAAGTGCAGTGCACAAGAACCATAACTCCATCTTGACTAATTACAGAGTTATTGCCCTTTGTTACTTTTCCTTGTCCGGAGCATAACTTGAAAACTACTAGTTGGAATTCAATACAACTTCATACAATGATCAAGCACACTCAGAGGAAGTGCAGTGTACAAGAACTATAACTCCATCTTGAGTATTTACTGAGTTATTGCCCCTTTGTTACTTTTACTTGTCCGGAGCATAACTTGAAAACTACTGGTTGGAATTCAATACAACTTCATACAATGGTCAAGCACATTGAGAGGAAGTGCAGTGCACAAGAACTATAACTCCATCTTGACTAATTACAGTGTTATTGCCCTTTGTTACTTTTCCTTGTCCGGAGCATAACTTGAAAACTACTAGTTGGAATTCAATACAACTTCATACAATGATCAAGCACACTCAGAGGAAGTGCAGTGTACAATAACTATAACTCTATCTTGAATATTTACTGAGTTATTGCCCTTTGTTACTTTTCCTTGTCCGGAGCATAACTTGAAAACTACTAGTTGGAATTCAGTACAACCTCATACAATGGTCAAGTACATTTAGAGGAAGTGCAGTGCACAGGAACCATAACTCCATCTTGACTCATTACAGAGTTATTACCCTTTGTTACTTTTCCTTGCCGGAGCATAACTTGAAAACTTCTGGTTGGAATTGAATACAACTTCATACAATGGTCAAGCACAGTGAGAGGGAGTGCAGTGCACAGGAACCATAACTCCATCTTGACTAATTACAGTGTTATTGCCCTTTGTTACTTTTCCCTGTCTGGAGCATTTTTTCGAAAACTACAAGTTGGAATTCAATACAACTTCATACAATGGTCAAGCACAATGAGAGGAACTTCTAAGAACAATATCTCTTTTTAGTTTGTTTGCAAGGTATTATGTTACTACGAACTTCTTCAGTTTATAAAGCAATCCTTTTGGGGGTATTAATCACATTTAGTGATAGCTCTAGTTTTGTTTGTTTACAGTTGAAACCATTACCAAGGAAAGTAGATACTCAAAAACTGTTGGCTCTGAAAGCTAAAAGGTAATTGCTTCTTTATTAATTATGTCAGTGTAATTTACAGCTAGATCTTCGTGAATGTGTTGTTTGCTTAACGTGGAGTTTCAAAAAACATATCAAAAGCAAATAACTGGAGGTTATTAAGTCTTTGTAAAGTTTAATTTATGGTGTAGTAAGTAGAGAAACTAGGATTCAAAGAATCAATTATATACCTTCATTTTCCTTTGATTTCTTGCTGAAGTGGTCCATGGGTGAAAAAGTTGGTAGATGGTGAAACAGTCACACTTCCAGACGGCAGAACAGTAAGTCGTGTTTTCAGACATGTTTAATCTATCAAGGTATGGGAGATTTAGAACATATCTCTAGATGTATATGAGAAATAGACATTGACTATAGCCTAACCTTTTGTGATTATTGTCTTACCTATTGTGATTATAATTGCCTTACTTGTTATGACTATTGCTTTACATATTGCCTGTTAGCGAGAGAACTCAAATCCAAGACCTTACTCAAACATAGGTCCAATTAAGCAAGGCTGTGTAAAAAGTCCTTGCCTCTGGTATTGACTACAATAATAAATGTTAGCACTTAAACTGCTGGTGGCCTGTGAGTCTGTGTTGCTCATGCTCAGCTTCCACATGCATGCATTGTGATCATGATCTGCACTGGTCACTGTTCAGTCAGTAGACTTTCAGTGAGTATTCCTATAAACATAAACAGCTAATGATACTGCTCAAATTTAAAGATGGTCCACCCTAGGGTAAGGGGTTAAGAAAATTTGCAGTGTCTAGTCTTATGGAACTCATGTATGTTACAGGTCTGCCCAGACGATGTGCTCATGGAAAAAGATAGAGATTTATCTCCTATTGTAGGTAAGGCAGATTCTTTTTGACATGAATCATTTATTCACGGTATGTCATTTTAATTGACTTTTTACTCCAGTTGGATTCAATCAGAAATATGTCAGTGAAAAGCTCCTCAAGAGTCTTGAGGAATATTTTTACACCAAGTAAAGCTGCTTTTGTTTTTCCCAGCAGTCGAAGGCATTCTGGCTAACATCAGTAATTAAGACTCAAAGTAAGTTTTACATTGTAAGTAATTGAGCTTGGCTCTATAAAACTACATGTGTATAATGAATTTGATGTTGACCTTGATAGCTCAGTTGTTATGGTGTTGCCTCACAACCTGGAAAACCAAGTTTGTCCTTAGGCAAGATACTGGTGCCACATGTGCATTAGTCCACTCAGCATAAAAAGGGCACCAGTAATGACAAAAGCCAACTCATATGATTGGTTAACTCACAGACCTTGTGTGACTAATATAAACCTGTTTTGCAATTGAGTTAAAACAAATTAGCTTGAAATAAATTATCTTCAGTTTACAAAGCGGTCGGGACCCTTACTATTCCAGGAAACCATAGATTAATAACAGCATAGGAAGAAGAAATAAGCATTTTCTGTTGTGATGATTCTGGTTGATCTGTGTGTAGATCTGTTTATGGATATGACAAGTTTAACTGCATATTTTTTTCTATTTTTACAGTGATAGATTGTCCAACGGAAGCTTATATTGACTCCTTGATAACAAACAGACAAATCCTGGATCTAAGTTCAGAGGACAGCTGTGAGCCAGTCATTATAGTGCACATGTCACCAGTGTCCATCATTGAAGACCAACGGTACAAGGTCTTTATGGAAAGGTTTGTTTTCATTATTACTCAAAGTTTTTTATGCTCCATGACATATTTAGACCAACTGATCAATTCTGTATTTTCTGTGACATCATCTGATTTTTTTATGCCCCCCCGAAGATGGCGCATGCCATCCATGTGCCCGTATTTTTCATTTTTTAGTGTCTGCACTGTAATTTTGTTATTTTGGAAGGTCATAATATTTGTCAGGGATCGGAGAACAGGAAATCTTGTCTGCGTTTCTTCTCCAAAACCTCTCGCTAGATTTTCATAAAACTTTGCAGGAAGTATCAGTATGAAGTCTATCAAGAAATGCCTGACGTCTGATATTTGTCTTTGAATTTACAGGTTTGGTTCTGGAACTTTACATCTGATGCTCAATGAGAACTCTGTTGGTCCATATATCCACTCCAGTCAGATGTTTGCATCTGGTCTGAATTATCTACATCCAGAAATTTTCCCACTTCTTCAGGGAAGTGTTACCTGTAATGCAAAACCACAACCGGCATCAGGCAACATAATCCAAGGGTACTATGGTTTGAATTTCAATGTGCGACCTATAAACGATCGAGGGTTTGATTGGTAGGTATTCAACAATTACTGTTATTTAACGTTATCCTACATAGCCAAGATTTTTTTGTTGGCAGCACTAAAATCGCCAACTGAAGAATTTTAGCACCAGAATTTGTTTTTTGTTGCATTTTACGCTATTGGCGACCAACAGGGGGAAGCCTGTAAGCCTGTATATCTTAAGTCAAGGCTATTTTAGTATTCCATTTACTTTGTCAGTAGGTGATTACATTACACAATCACTTTTCTTTCAGGATCATGCAGCCAGTGGAATGAGCATCATAGCATCAAATATTATTCATCTGTCATTATACGCCAGTCAAAATACAAATGTAGTGCAGTGAGACAAACTTCAGAAACAATAATGAAGAGCAATTCTCTATAGGCACCAAAATCTGGCGGCAGGCATAATCACAGACTTGTATAAAATTATGATATTTAAAATTTTCGTAGATCAACCTTGTATTTAAATTACCAGTAAAAGTTAGGTTTTTTTAAAGTTAAATGTATTATTACTTTAAGTAATATAATTTTTGAGTTAGCTTTTCTGAAATTCTGTATGTTACGATTTTCACAGGGACAGCTTGTTGTACTTTAACCAGGAAGCCAATTTCGCAGACCTTAAAAGAAGGGCAGTGTCTGATGCACTGGCGCTGTTAAAGAAAACAGCGTGTAAAGAGAAAGCAGCTCAATTGATGTCCTTCAAGCAGAAAGATATAGATGATGAGATACTGAAACTAAGATCAACAATACTGAAACAAGGAGTAAAATCAGGTAAATGTTTGTATTTTTGTGAAAAACTTTCGATTTTAAGCTCATCTGAGCACAATGTGCTCAAGGTGAGCTAATATAATTACTTGATGTCTGCCTGTCTGAAGTCTGTCATCTGTCTGTCCACACTTAACCTTGTATTTCTAGGTCAAGTTTGAAACTCGGTTACTTGGGTTCAAAAACTAAGTCAAATGAAAACCTTGTTAACCTTCTGGAGGTCACATTTAATACCTAATCGTTATGAAATTTGTGGATCACATAGAATAAAAAATTAGGTCTCAAGGTCAGTTCAAGGAAAACCTTGTTGATACTCTAGAAGTGACATTTTATGAATTGGTTAGAATGTTTGTCTTGTCAAGGTCGATCAGAATGTTAGTGTTTATGACATATAATTTAAGGTTGAAATTTACTCACATTTTGTGATAAGTAGGGTCTCAGGTGAGCTATATAGGGCCATCTTGGCTCTTTGTTTCTTTGTATTATCAGTTATAATTATCCTTCTGCCATTTGGTGTTGTCCTTCCAACCATCGTGCTTTTACATCTGGAGCCATATCTTGATTTTGGTTGGTCAAATTTTATTGAAACGTGGGAGGAATGTATATTTGGGCAGGGGGATGATGCACACCAAATGTCGTTACAATTCATTTATTAACTGCATAGCTATGGCACTTCATGATTTTATAGAGACAACTTTCCATCCAGAGCCTTATCTTGGTACTCGTTGGTCAGATTTATTAAAACTTGGCAGGAATCTAAATTTGGATAGGGGGACGATGCACATCAAATGCTGTCATAATCCATCTATTAATTGCAGAGTTACGGCCCTTTGTTATGTTATAATAGCCATTTTATGGAAGCAATTTTTACATGTAGAGCCATAACTCTGGATTCAATGGATAGAATTTTTTGAAATTTAAAACAATTAGATATGAATAGTGCAGCTTTACTTGTGTCAGGATTGACCTAGTAACTCCATGATTATTCCCAAATAGCCCCAGCCACTACAGAGTAATTTGAACAGTTTATAGTTGTCTGCTGCTGGGAATATTTTGTGACAGTTTTGGCATTCTTACATTGCAAATTGTCTTCTAAAAAATAATGCAGAGTCAAAATTTACACAACTTTTTCTAGTTATTGCTCAAAGGAGCATGTTTCTTACTTTTGAATTGTTTTTTTGACAAAATACTCTGTTGATGAGATTGTCTAGCTCTAATATCTCTCATAAAGCAGTTTGAATTGATAAGCATGCCATCGCCCAGACAGCTCTTGTAATGTAATACAGTTGGCTGAAATAGACGTCACGTTATTTTTCAGATTTATCAGAGGAGTATCCTGAGATTATTTTCCTCGGTACTGGCTCTGCAAAACCTGCGTTAAATAGGAGTGCAAGTGCAATTCTTGTTCAAATGAGGTATGGCATGAGCTTTATCATGTATATATGACCATTTAGAAGTACAGTCTAACCTGTCTTTACCAATGCATGCATCAAAAGTGGCCAGTTCAAGGTGGCAGCTTCATACAGGCACAGTCAAACCTGTCTTACGTGACCATGCAGGGGAAGTTGAGATTTTGGTCTCTTTACTCAGGATAGACTATTATTGCTTGAAATTACAAGGGAGGAATTTAAAGTAGTTACATAGGTCAGGATGATGTTTCACTCAGGTGGTCACAAGGGCAGGTCCAACTGTATCTGATAAGAAAATGGCCAGTTGGGATACAGCAGTATTGATTCATTCAGACAGGTGGCTGCTTAGATGAGTTGATCTCTAACACAGGAACTTCTGTATTTAGTTTAGGATTATTAGCTGATAGGTAGATGTGTTCTATGGAAGCGCTTTATGCTGATATATGTAACAACCCTTCAACGGCTAGTACTGGCCTATATTAGGCTCACCTTGCACTGTGCAGCACAGAGTGCCAGGATGAGCTACAGTCGAACTTGCCCATGCGACCACGTGTATTAAGCGACCTTTGTCTTAAGCGACCGCTTTGGAGTCCCCCCGAGCGTTTTTACACTGTTTTGCTATTGCATTAAGCGACTTTTGTCTAACGCGACCAGTAATTAGCAACCAATAATTGGTCTTAAGTTCGTATTAGGCGACCATTTATGTGCAAACAGATCATTTCTATGGAAACTGACCGCTTCAAAGATGCATTTAACGTCCCAATTAGGCACGGAGGTGTCAACTCTTGAAGGATTATCGTCCATGTGTTATCCACATGTGTCAATTGTCAGGTATTTATCGACTTTCGGTACTGTCAAGTACAAGATATTTTGCTATTTTTAGAAAATGACCACGGGACATAAGTACACTTTTATGGGAAACGGTTGCCGTCTCCGGTGATGCTTTGTATTAAGAGACCATTTTATTAAGCGACCCCTTTTAGCCTTTCCCATGGGTGGTCTCTTAATACAAGTTTGACTGTATTTTGACTGCTTAAGGTCCATTGTCCATGGCATGTGTGTAAAAGCGTACATATAAATATTCTGGATTAATGATTCTGACTTTGTATGGCGCCCCTGACTAGCCATGAACACTGTATAAGAACATTTATTTACGTCATTTAGCACAAATTTTGAACTTTCATTTTAACTTTGAATTGGTTTGAAATGTTTCTTATAGGACATAGGAAGTTCAATTTGTTTTTTTTGTAAACAGGAAAGATGAATATCTGCTGATGGACTGTGGTGAGGGTACATTAGTGCAGCTGTACCAGATGTTTGGACTTGAGAAGACACATCACATTCTTGCCAACCTGAAGGGTATCTTCATCTCACACTTGCACTTTGATCATCATGGGGTAAGTCCTTTCTCTACTTCTACAGCTTTTGATCACCATTGAATTGGCTTCTTGTCAGTATCTATGGCAGACCCAGACACAAGGTTCCAAGAGGGGAACTGTTAGGGACTGTTAACCTCTGTGTCAGTATATAGTGTGTTTTCATATTATGTCAGCAATCTTTATAACCCTGAAACGAAGTTTGGGGGGTATATAGGAGTCACCTGGTGGTTGGTCAGTCGGTCAGGCGGTCTGTTGCATTTTCCTTGTCTGGAGTATAACTTGAAAACTACTAGTTGGAATTCAATACAACTTCATACAATGGTCAAGCACATTGAGAGGAAGTGCATTGCACAAGAACCATAACTCCATCTTGACTCATTACAGAGTTATTGCCCTTTGTTACTTTTCCTTGTCTGGAGCATAACTTGAAAACTACTGGTTGGAATTCAAAACAACTTCATACAATGATCAAGCACAATAAGAGGAAGTGCAGTGCACAGGAACCATAACTCTTTCTTGACTCATTACAGAGTTATTGCCCTTTGTTACTTTTCCGTGTCCGTAGCATTACTTGAAAACTGCTGCTTGGAATTCAATACAACATCTTAAAATGGTCTAGCACAATGAGACGAGGTGCAGTGTTCAAGAACCATAACTCTGTCTTGAGTATTTACAGAGTTATTGCCCTTTGTTACTTTTCCTTGTCCGGAGCATAACTTGAAAACTGCTGCTTGGAATTCAATACAACTTCATACAATGGTCAAGTACACTGAGAGGAAGTGCAGTGCACAGGAACCATAACTCTTTCTTGACTCATTACAGAGTTATTGCCCTTTGTTGCTTTTCCTTGTCGCAGAGCATTACTAGAAAACTACTGGTTAGAATTCAATACAACTTCATACAATGGTCTAGCACAATGAGAGGAAGTGCAGTGTACAAGAACCATAACTCTATCTTGAGTATTTACAGAGTTATTGCCCATTTTTACTTTTCCTTGTCGCAGAGCATAACTTGAAAACTACTGGTTGGAATGCAATACAACTTCATACAATGGTCCAGCACAATGAGAGGAAGTGCAGTGTACAAGAACCATAACTCTATCTTGACTAATTACAGAGTTATTGCCAAGAACAATATCTCTATTTTAGTTTTTTTTGCAAGGTATTCTGTTACTACGAACTTCCTCAGTTTATAAAGCAGTCTTTCGGGGGTATTAATCACATTTAGTGATAGCTCTAGTTTTCAATATAGAATGAAATATGTTTGGCCTTAAAATATAAATCCAAGTGCTAACCTGAGGTGTAAACCTTTTGCATAGCTGGTTGTCCTTGGCATCTGTGACAATAATTAGTGTGTATCTCTCTCTCTAATCCAAAGCAATTTTAATAAAACTTGGCTATCAAAGATACAATGGTTCAGTATAGGTCAGGTTGGTTTGCTATGTTGTTTTCATACTTGTTAGTGCTTTGAAAACTGGTATACATCCTGTTTTATATACTATAGGGTCTGTTTGGTGTTCTTGAAGCTCGATCAAAAGCAGTCAGTCAAAATGACGGAAATCAAAGGCTAACATTATTTGCCCCTATTCCGCTGAAGAAATGGTTCAAACTCTACTCAAGATGTGTATCCCAAACTGAACTGAATATAGAGTGAGTATTCTTTAATTCTACTCAATTGGGGTTAATGCAGTCTGCTTTTGTGACTAGTGACGACCATGATCAGCCTGCATGTAGCAGGGGAGAAGTAATTGTTCAGTTAATGTTGAGATATTACTTCACTGCTGATTGACTAAGTCAAGTTTAGAAGAAAATTAAACACTATGTGGAACACACGACCAACACAGGTTAAGTTGAACTAAGTTTTTTATTGTTCAACATTTCGACCTCTCATAGGGTCTTCATCAGGGATAAGCCAGGTTTAGTGTACTTAAGTGTGTACATCAAATAATGCCATACATATAAGCATGTCAAATATTGACATCATACCCATTTTTATGTTTAGAAAATCAACAAATAGTGAAAGGTGAAAATCCAAAGAAAATTCTGTGAGAAGATGTCGATACGCAGAGTTACATAAACTCTCAAGGTCGCAAACTCGTTTTGTTGGTTTCAAAGAGCATTGCTTGTGGTTTTATATTATTGTGTTAATAGGGTTGAAAGCAGGATAAAATCCATTTAGCAAATAACGCTTTGCATTTATATACATTCTGTAATATCTAGTCAATGTTAGAATCGTGATAACATCCTTTTCAGCATTGTAAAATGTCTAATAAACATGTCTTTATCAATTTTATGTGCAGTTATAAACCACTCACGCCTACAGCCTTCGTAGTTAATTGCAACATATCAGAACTCCAAATGATTCTTATCAGACGATGAACAATGCTGGAACAGATAATTGTTATTTCATGATTTAATTATCAAAGTTTATTTTAGCAGACAAGTCATTAATTTTGCTATATATTCTTTTTTTTGTGTTTCAGATTTATTCCAAACCACATAATTTATAATTCTGTGAAGACAGGATCTGAATCCAATTATATATCAGTTGCAAAAAGTGTGCTAAATTTATCAGAGGTACTATTATGGGAATGGTAATAGTGTTTATTTTTGTTCATATATGACACGGTGACAAACAATTAACATGAGACAGCCTCACAATCAAATTGCTTGACTGACCAATCAGAAATCAGTATTTTTACACACCTCCAGCTATTGCATGGTCTACAGTTTACCTCCGACAAATTATCTGTTTGTTGAGGTATAAGCTGTTTAAAATATATTTTACCTGAATCACAAATATCAGGACAAGTAGCGCTTATGATATCAAAGCTTTGTTTGTTGTTTGATGTGTTATAAATAGATTAATACTTTCAGATAAGAAAGAGATAGTTAAGGGAACAAATTCATTGTAAAGACATGATTTTCTCTTGAGATTAGAGTAGGGTATTTAGCTCACCCAAGCAAAAGTTTCCATATAATCCAAGAATAAAGTTGCAATTATATCTAAAATTCTAAAGATGTAGTTCTACCTGACAATCAAACCATTTTTGAAATTATTTGCATTTATTTCAGTTTGTAGTAATGCCAGTAGTTCATACAAGTAGCTCCTCTGGTCTTTCTATACGGCATAAAGATGGTTGGAAGCTGGTTTATTCTGGGGATACCATGCCTAGTCAAGAACTTATCAGATACGGTTTGTAGGTTTTACTGTTGAATCAAATTGACCAAAAACAAATTTTTTCAAATAATTAATTACTTAAATTCTTGAAAAAGAATCATTAACAATCTTTTTAAGAAATTAGAAACCTCATTTTTGTCGAGCCGCTTGCAAAAGCTCGATATAGCTGTCCAAATGGTGGTTCGGTGTATGTGCGTGCCTGCGTGTGTCCGTCTGAGATTAGCTTGTCCTGGCTGTAACTTATCCATGGATCAAGGGATTTTTAAATAACTTGGCACAAATGTTCACCATCATGAGACGGAGTGTCATGCGTAAGAACTAGGTCTAAGGTCAAGGTCACACTTAGAGGTTAAAGGTCAAATTCAAGAATGAAATTGTCTGGAGCATAACTTTTTCATGCATGGAGGGATTTTGATGTACCTCGGTCCCTAGGTCTAAGGTCGAGGTCATACTTAGAGGCCAAAGGTCAGATACAAGAATAATTCAAGAATGACTTTGTCTGGAGCATTTCTTCTTCATGCATGGAGGGATTTTGATGTTACTTGGCACAAATATTTACAACCATGAGACAGAGTGTCATGCACAAGAACCAGATGTCTTTGTCTAAGGTCAAGGTCACTTAGAGGTTAAAGGTCAAATTCAAGAATTTCTTTGTCCGGAGCATTTCTTCTTCATGCATGGAGGGATTTTGATGTAACTTGGCACAAATGTTCACCACCATGGGCTACCCTTGTTTTTAGAATTACTTCCCTTTTTAGTTATTATAGAAAGCTTATATTGTAACTTTTTTATTACTGGCCGTAGAGAAAAATCGAGACCACTTTTCTGTGGTACAACATGCATGTTACATCCAATATTTAGGTGTATTTTGACCTATCTCTACTTGGTAAGGAGTTAGCTCTTTTGACATATGGCGGCTCGACATGTTGCGCGTGGGCATCTAGTATTTAATGTTCTTCCCTTAAGAGTGTGTACTCATACTAGTCAAATTGTTTGATTTTTAATGGCCATGACTGTACCTTGTGCAGAGCCAGACTGCACATGCGCATTCTGGTAAAATTTGACCCAGGCCTAGGGATCACTTTATTTTACAAAGGTTTTGATAAGGAAGACTTAAAAAATCTTCTCTGAAACCTCAAGGCCCAGGCTCTAGGTATGTGGCATGTAGCATTGGCTAGTGGACTTCTGTCATGGCCCTCTTGTTGTGCATTTATTACGCATACTCCTTTAGAGCATATGTTGAATTAGTCATGTATTTTTTGCTTTGCAGGTAAAGATTGTGATATTCTAATACATGAAGGAACATTTGATGATCAGTCGAAGGAGGATGCAGCTTTGAAGAAACATTGGTAAAGTATTCTGTGATACATGTTTGGTGAATTGAAAAGGTATTTTTCAAGTTAAAACCCTGAGGGTAGGGTTTGAATCCCAGCAACTGCATTTGACCGTGACATCCACTATCCCATCTTTCAGTCTGAGTATGGAGATCTGTACTCCAGAGAGCAGTCATGAAGAGTAGTAATACAAGATGCAAAACTTGTTCAATGATTTAACATGTAAAATAAATAAGTTTGCACTAATGCATGTATTTAGTATAACATGAATAAAAGAAGTGCTTTTTGAAATAACTGGTATTTTCTTTCTCTTCCTTGTAAACTGTGGTAAACGCTAACACAGTATTGCATTTAGCTGGTACATGTACCATGTTGTAGGCTTGCTTTAGACGCTCTGATCATGTGTTGCAGTACTTGTTAGTCAGTCATTAAAATATTCAGCAATTGCATCTTTGAACAGTCGGTTGAAAGATGGGCAAGGTCATTATAGAAACAGTAGCTGGATGAGGGGTAAACCTACAGTAATTGTATTGTCGTAATTGTCATGCAGTAATTTAAATTTTTTTCCTTTTATTTCAGTACAACTGCTCAGGCATTAGAAGTTGGGAGGAAAATGAATGCTAAATATATACTGCTTACACATTTTAGTCAAAGATTTAGTAAAATTCCAATGTTTACTGAGAACTTCACAGAAAATGTTGGCTTCTCATTTGACTTCATGCAGGTAAGATCATCAGATGATTATGGTATTGTTTCCATCATTAGAAGGACTTCTCCTGCATTAAAAAACTAACCCTCTTCTCCCCACCCTCTCTAGCTTTACTTAGTTGGGAGGGGCACCTGTGTGCCTGGATGTGACAAAGTGTGTCGGTGCAACTCTTCTTACACAGCTGGGTGGATTTCAAACTTCAAACAAGTGGTCAGTCCCAGGCCAGTTTGTGCATGTCATTTTCGGATCTAGATCACTAGATTAAAAATCAAGGTCTCGGGTCTGTAAATAGAAAATCTTCAGTATTTTCCCTTTCATAAACATACACTTATATTCTCTCTGATTACAGTCATGGCTGTCTGATTACAGTCATGGAGGGAGACATCCTTTTTCTTCACAAAAAAACAGTTCTAGAGTATTATGTTGTGACTATTGTAACTCATATGCCTGTTGTCTGTTTTAGTTACGACCAAGTCAGTTGCCGCTCATTCCTCTGTTCAAACCAGTTCTGGATTTAATGCATGGAGCCTATGTACAATCCCGTAAGATGTCATCCAGACAGTACTTACAGATGGATGCTACTGAACGACAGGAGTTTGTAGACCAAGCTGTTACTGAAAAGGAATTTGCCAATAAAAAGTTTGTTAAAAACAAACACAGGGACATGGAGGAATGGTCAAAGATGGGAGAAGAATTAAAGTCAAAATTGCTAGACTCTCAGGAAGAAATGAAATCTAAAGAACGAACTAGTAGAGATCAAAGTGTGGCAGATGAAATGGAAGAAATGAGTGTAGAGAAGACAGTAGAAAACAGTAGTAAGAGAAAGGTTCCTACACAAACTGTAGGGGAAAAGGCAAGAAAAATAGTAAGAACTGATGATAGTGCTGCATCTACCTCTACTGAGACTGAAGAAAATATTGTAGCAGAGAAAGGTGTTTGATATAGAAGAGGAGACTGTGGTGTAGAGGTAAAAGGTTCAGAGGATTTTGAGTATCTGAGTGACAGTACAAAGAGTGAAGATGATTATTCTCTTGAGAGAAGTTATGTCATTATCAAAGTCTCATTGAAAAGTGCATCATCAAGCGCTTGTCTTTGCATCAATTGGGTAAAGATAAATGTGTTACATTTGGAACAACGATAGCTTTGCTTTCAATGCTTATCAGTCTTTGCATGTGTAGTTTGAAGAATTACATAATCCTTGCAGAAAACTTCAAGACATGGGTTGCCTTCCAGAAACTTTAAACAGTAGATTCTGTAATGGGAAAAAAACAATGTCCCAGGTAAAATATTTAGGTAGGCAAGCATTGCAAAATATTCCATCATTTGATTGGTTAACAGTAAAACTTGCTGGTTTAATGACGTTATGAAGCGGAGAATATACCTCAGTTAGAATATGCCCGATTAAAGTGAAATCTCTCCACAAGATCTGTAACATCACTGTAGGTGGATCGTTTAAAGTTCTTTAAACACATGACTAGACCAGTGCTACAGTTAGGCATTTTAGAAGAGGACCTTCCCTCTAAAATTTACTGTTCATGAATCAAAAACTGAAGTGTTGCCTGTAAAATTACAACCAATTTCACAATCACAAAAAAGCTCAGATAAACAACAAAGAAGGTAAACATATCAAATAGTCACTTTAACTCATGAACAAATAGTTTTTAGCTTGACTTTTCGAAGAAAAGGGGAGCTATCCTACTCGCCCCAGCGTCACACTTTGGTTAAGTTTTTCGTACCACCTCACTTTATTTCAAAACCATTGGAGGTATTGCTTTGAAACTAACCATACTTGTTTACCATCATGACCTACATCAACAGACAAGAGTACATAACTCTGTCAAGGTTTTTGTCAGAATTATGCCCCTTGTTTACTTAGAAAATTCATTGAATATGGGTAAAATCCACTTATTGCCTTAACCCTTTGAGATATTGCTTTGAAACTTTGAATGCTTGTTTACATCATTACCCCCATCTGTAGACAAGAGAAGGTAACTCTGTCAAGGATTTGTTTTAAAAATTAAGGCCCTTATCAACTTAGAATCTTGGTTAAGTTTTTCGTACCAGTCCACTTTTTGACTAAACTGTTTGAGATATTAATTTGAAAGTTGGAATACTTGTAAACCATCATGATCCCAAAACATGGGCAGGAGAAGGTAATTCTGTCAAGGATTTTATTTGAATTATGGCCCTTTTTGACTTAGAAACTCAGTTAAAATTTTCATTCTTGTCCACTTGTTGACTTAACCATTTGAGATATTACTTTGAAAGTTGGAGTACTTATGTACCATCATGAGACCTATCTGTAAGCAAGAGAAGATAACTCTGTTTCTTGATTTGTACTCAGAAATTCCAAGCTAAAGTCTTGTATGCAACTGGCACTGTCATGCACATATATCATTAACCACTTGAAGTATTAATCTACAACTTTGCTGTAGTATTCAGGGATATCAAACATTTAAGTTTGATAACTCTTGACTTAATATCTTGCTACTTGTGGCCCTTGTTTATACAGATCCTTGTTTTGCCTTTAACTGTCAAAGTTTTGTTTTATTGGCAAGCACTAAAAAAGTCGAGCGCGCTGTCCTACTGACAGCTCTTGTTATGATACTAATGGCACATGCTACATATAAATGTATGTATGTTGAGCTAAAGATTTTACTGCCCCAAAATGACCAGTCTGCCCTCAAAGAAGTGCACTTCTCAGCACTAGCTCCCCTCTAAATTTAGAATTCTGACTGCAGCTCTGAATAGTTTAAAGTTGCTGCCCTGCAGGTCAATAGTTGAATGGTTGTACTTTACTGTTAAAATACGTTGATATTTTGAGAGATTGATAAAGTTATGTATCCACTCCCTGAAAAAAAACTGTAATTGGCATTGCATGTAATATACTTTGTTCAGAGTATTGGCATTGAGAAGTTGTAAAAATGCTGAATTTTATTGTTGAATTCTTTAATTTCTGGAAAGCCTGTGCTACGTATTGAAATATGATGTTTGCTTGTTACATGTTGAGTAGAAAATCAAGTTATGATTCAATTAAATCTGCAACTAAACATGAAGTGTTGATTATCTTGTATTTTTATTACCTTAACTTTGGCCATAGTTTTAGTTTGAGCTACACCCTACAGTGTCTGTCTTATAACAGTGTATGGGCATCTTAATGCTCTAAAGCTTTCTAAGGTAATGCTTTCATGATGTTGAATGTTTATTTCATTGAAATCTCAGAAAACATTGATATTTTAAAATCAGTAGTCAGGCAATTGAACAACTTCATTTAAATTTTATTCTTGATGAAACTTGATCAGTCCATTTGAATATTCAAGTTTGGTTCATATCCGGACTGGGTTCAAATACTAAGATACACTGTAATGGAATAAATAGAAGAACCTTCTACATGCTAACTTTAAGACACAATCTGTTTCCAGGATAGAATTATTATGGAACAGTTTTGATGCAAAAATTACATTGAGCCTTCTGACATCCCATCTTGCATTGTTATGTGTGTGTATTTGTCCATCTGATATTACATGTTTCTTTTTGATATGTTCTATGCTTAAAACTGGAGAAATGATTACACCTTTCTGAGAGATGAATTGTTGTATTCTACATTATTTCATATATCAGTGTTCTGTATTTGCTATTCAACTGAACTTATATTTAAAGATGATTGAGTAAACAGTCGAAATTAAGTTGAACAACTTGACTGCATTGCTGGCTGTCATTCATACCCTCATCATAACATTCTATAAATGATACTGGATCGAAATGTATTTCTTAATAACTGCGCTTGTCATACTTGAAATGTATGATTTTAACGTCTTTTAACATATTAGCCAACTGCTAATATAGGCCAATATATCTACGTTATACTGACATAGGCATAATGAATCTAAGCTAACACGCATGCCAGTTAGAACAATGCATGTCATCATGCACTGTTGAAACGTGCACTCGCATTATTACACCAGATGGCGCGTTTGCATAATCATCGACAATTTTCGGCACCTACGTCATAATCCGTACTTTAAGGAGAATTATGTCTTGGGGAGATAAATTGATTTTGTCATGTCTGTCTGTCTGTCTGTCTGTCCGGTAAAACAGTGTCCGCTCCATATCTCCTAAACCCCTCGAAGGATTTTCATGAAAGTTGAGTCAAATGTTCACCTCAACTAGACGATGTGCAGAACCCATGAACCAACCACGCCGACTCAAAGTCACAGCTCAAGGTCAAAGGTTTGAGCCTTGTATTTCTTGTCCGCTCCGTATCTCCTAAACCCCTCGAAGGATTTTCATTAAACTTGGGTCAGATGTTCACATTAACTACGCGATGTGCTGAACTCATGAACTAACTGCGCCGGCTCAAGGTCAAGGTCACAGAGATCAACGGTCATATGACTATATCTCATGCCCACTCCATATTTTTTTAACCCCTTGTAGGGTTTAAGAATAACTCAACACAAATCTTCACCATACTGACACGTTTGCAAAGCGCATAAAAACCACATTGGTTCAAGGTCAAGGTCACTGTTTCTAAAATAGAAACATGGTTTCTGCTCAATAACTCCAGTTAGGAGTAACCAATTGCAATGAAACTTGGTGTGTATGTAGCTTACATTGAAAGGAAGCTTGGGGTTGAATCGGGGGGCCAGGCATGTGTATCCCCCATGGCAGTTTGTCAATAATCATGCTGAAACATGCTAAAATAACACAAAAAATATTTTTTTTTTAAATGTGTTTTTTAGTAACAGTGATTTAACCTTCAAAGTATTTTTGGCTTAAAACACTTAAATAGCAAACATATTTTTTTAAACAAATTTATTTTTAGTAGCAATGACCTTGCCCTTGACCCCCCCCCCCCCCCCCCACAAGCTTCCTTTCAATGTAAGCTACATACAAACCAAGTTTCATTGCAATTGGTTACTCCTAACTGGAGTTACTGAGCAGAAACCATGTTTCTATTTTAGTAACAGTGACCTTGACATTGAACCAATGTGGTTTTTATGCGCTTTGCAAACGTGTCAGTATGGTGAAGATTTGTGTTAAGTTATACTTAAACCCTACAAGGGGTTAAAAAATATGGAGTGGGCACGAGATATAGTCATATGACCTTTGATCTCTAACTGTGACCTTGATCTTGAGCCGCGCAGTTGTTCATGAGTTTAGCACATCGCGTAGTTAATGTGAACATCTGACCCAAGTTTAATAAAAATCCTTTGAGGGTTAAAAAAAAAAAAAGCGGACAAGAAATACAAGCTAAACCTTTGACCTGTGTGATTTGAGTTGGCGTGGTTGGTTCATGGGTTCTGCACATCATCTAGTTGAGGTGAACATTTGACCCAACTTTCATGAAAATCCTTCGAGGGGTTTAGGAGATATGGAGCGAACACTATTTTACCGGACAGACAGACAGACAGACCAACAGACATGACAAAATCAATTTATCTCCCCAAGACATAATTCTCCTTAAAGTACGGATTATGACGTAGGTGCCGAAAATTGTCGATGATTATGCAAACGCGCCATCTGGTGTAATATTTCAACAGTGTGTGATGACATGCATTGTTCATCCAACTGGCATGTGTTGTTTAGCTTAGATTCATTATGCCTATGTCAGTATAACGTAGCTATATTGGTCTATATTAGCAGTTGGCTAATATGTTAAAAGACGTTAAAAATCATACATTTCAAGTATGACAAACGCAGTTATTAAGAAATACATTTCGATCCAGTATCATTTATAGAATGTTATGATGAGGGTATGAATGACAGCCAAACAATGCAGTCAAGTTGTTCAACTTAATTTCGACCGTTTACTCCATCATCTTTAAATATAAGTTCAGTTGAATAGCAAATACAGAACACTGATATATGAAATAATGTAGAATACAACAATTCATCTCTCAGAAAGGTGTAATCATTTCTCCAATTTTAAGCATAGAACATATCAAAAAGAAACATGTAATATCAGATGGACAAATACACACGTAACAATGCAAGATGGGATGTCAGAAGGCTCAATGTAATTTTTGCATCAAAACTGTTCCATAAATTATTAAACTAAATTTCTGTCTCCGAAAAATCTGATTTGTACCTCCGGTATGAGCAGCAGACACCTTAACCTCTACACCAACGCTCCTCTTAAGGAAATGTTAATAGCCAATTTAACAGGAATGTTTATTTCATGGATATCAAATTGTAATTTTACTCAGTTGCTGCAAGTGATATCCATTAGAGCTAATCTTGTGTCACAGAAGTTTTCTTTTAACTCAAATGAGTGACATGCTATGATAACCCTCTTTTTAGTCACTTAGCGGTCATGACCAGATCGGGAATTACCCATACCACAAGGGTCCTGGATGTGTCGCAAACAACACCCAGCCGTCCACTTTTAAAGTCAAGGTTACACTTGGGTCTTGTATACTCCAAATCCAAAGAAATGCAACACATTTCATTTTCTTATTATAACCCTGAAACAAAGTTTAGGGGGGTATATAGGAGTTACCCGGTGGTTGGTCGGGTGGTCCGTTCCATTTTCCTTGTCCAGGGCATCTTGCTCTCCCTTTTGACTAATTACAGAGTTATTGCCCTTTGTTACTTTTCTTTGTCCAAGTCATAATTTGAAAACTACTGGTTGGAATTCAGTATATCTTCATACAATGGTCAAGTACATTGAGAGGATGTGCAGTGCACAGGAAACATAACTCTATCTTGACTCATTACAGAGTTATTGCTAAGAACAATATCTCTATTTTATTTTTTTTTGCAAGGTATTCTGTTACTACGAACTTCCCCAGTTTATAAAGCAGTCTTTTGGGGGTATTAATCACATCTAGTGATGGGTCTAGTTATTTACAGAAAAGTGTTGGTGTATATTTTCTCATTAAAACATGTATACTAAGTAGTAAAGTTTAATTCTCCCGCTGTCTATCATTTGATAATTCATTCAGAGACATTTATTATTTATTAATCTTTTTGAAATGCACTGGATGTTAATTGGTAAATTTGCGTTTGTTTTGCGGGTCAGTATACCTTGGTTTTATATAGCTGTATCTGTATTGCCACTTGTACACATAAACTTAAAAACATAAGATCTGTAACTTACACATTTTTTTCTGTCTTTTATAAATAAGTATGAATCTTCAAGATTACAAATGTAACAAGTTACAAATATTTACCACATGCAGATTGGATAAAGTTCTGAACATTTTTTTCAACTTTCAGCTGCCAGTACTTCAACTTGATATGAATGGTCTGACGGTATATTTATAACTTCTTTGAAAATCTTAAAGTCCATGATGTGCTAATGCATGTGTGCAAGAGTGAAGACATACTTTGATTGAGTAAATGAGAACATTGAAGAAAATGAGTCAATTAGCTTCACCAATTACCTTAAATACTATAGTAATTTAGGCCTTTTTTCTCCAGTTTGTACTTTTGTACAAGTAGGAGGTAATGTCCTTCGTCTTATTTAAATCAGTAATGTGGTGGCTATGTACTTTTATCTTACTCTACATGTTAAACAACATTCAACCAGTTTGTGGAGTTATTGTAGCACAGTAGTATCATGTTTGTGCAAGACTTGAGGGTCAAAGATTCGATCCCAACCGTGCCATGGTGGTAATATCCTAAGGTTTGGCACAATAATTCAACATTGTCTCTTTATCTTCCAGGTTGATTCAACATTAGAGCTTCTGTCGTCAAGTTGTACCGATGTGTGTGTCGAAAAAAAAAATTACAATAAATTTTCAACACACACATCAGTACAACTTGACATGTGACGGAAGCTTAGTAGATTAGTTAATTTATAAGTCAAATTATAGAAATATGTGAAAATAACCATTCTTTTATTTGCAGCGATTCTAGTGTCGGAGTAAGAAATTTGATACCTACATAGAAAAAAATAGTGTCTGTGGCAACATATCATTATAACCCACGCATTTACAAACCCCTGGTAATTACAAAAGCAAACATACAACTAATTAATGTTCAATCTAATCATCAGGAAAATGACTGGAAAAACATTGAAAATAGAAATAATCACAATTAGTGACTGCCTAAACAAGAAAATGCATACTTAATGCCCATGTAAAGTGTCGTGACACATAAAAAACAGTGATTGATCCTATAACAAGATATCCCAGACATAGCAGAAAATGCATAGAGCACTACTTCATTCCAGCATGGAATCAGTTATCTACTGTCAAAAAAAACACCCAGATCCAAAAAACCAAACGCACCCCTGTTCTAACTTCATCCGGTTCGTGCGCACTAAATGTTGCAGTAGGTCACCCAATTCATTAAGTAGGTCAAGTCAAGTAGTACATACACCAATGTTAATCTTAAAAAAGCACATCTTACTGTCGCAATTATACTTTCGATCCATTATAGATGTGAAATATAAGATCCAGGATAAGAAGTAGTAGTGCACCAAGCACCTGTCCGAGGACCGAGTCGGCGATCATACAAATCATGATCAATTATGATAAGCAATTTTAACTGAATAATTTTATTAGAAAAATAAAATGAATTTCTCATAGAACCTTTATAAGTATATACCTTTTTATCCAAAAAAAGAAGATATACATCAACATGAACAACCTTCGGAAACCTTTTGGCATTTCATTTTTAATATAACAATGTAAATAAAACATAAAAATAAGTAAATGACTGTGCTTTTTGAACAATAGTAGACCGAACTGGCTGCCAGTAGCAACCTTTTGTCCCTCCAGGCTCCATTGGTTAGTTTACTATTCGATTTTTGCAACATGTTCCGGTGGTAAACTACCAAATAGTACTAAGTCTTTTTTTCCCTTTGTAAATTAGTATAATTAAAGAAGTAAGTTAGTAGTAGCCTGTTAGATGTTTATAAAATTTATTTCCTTATAAGTAAATTCTTCTCAGTTTAAAAACACCAACTCGTTCAAACTTATATTAATAATCTTATACTTTAGAGACACCTATATTTTCATTAGTACAAATAATTTCTATATATTTTTAAGCAAAATAGGTATACTATTTTTGGAACTCTATCCGTAAATTATTCTTTCTTTTATGTAAAGTGGCTAAATTATTATATTTCTTTATAAATTTTTATACTATATCAATTCGACTACGCGAATCTTTTCTCAAAATTCCTTTACTATCCGATTTTTGCGTTTTTTTTCTTTTTGGCTAATAAATTATTATATTTTCTTTATAAATTTTTATACTATATCAATTCGACTACGCGAATCATTTCTCAAAATTCCTCTCTTTCGGCGGCGTTTTTTCTTTTTTTTTGTTTGTTTTTTTTTTTTTTTGGCTAATAAATGGCTTTTACAATTTCAAAATTTAAAAGTAGGTGAAAAGGTTAAAATTTCATACATATATTCTATTTTATAATTTAAGTAACATATCTTTCGGCACACTTTATTCTCTCCTTTAGACCACTTAAATAAAAAAATTTAACTAACATAATGGTAAGTCAAATAAAAGTAGGACAACAATTCAATTTATTAAAAAGGGGATTTTACATTACAAAACTCAAATGCATACTTCCTGGTATCAAAATTCCAAAAAAAAGTTAGGCTTCCACGATCCAGACATCCAAACTAGGTCAATCGCACTCACAGATCAAATTGATCTCCGCGATTGGCCTACTTTTTGGCAACCAATCAAATTCAATCTTTGGCTAAAACTGACTGGAAATTGCAATCAGGTAAATCTCTCCTCTTTTCGGCTTCAAAATTCTACTTTTCTAGGGTTGAAGGGAGACATGCTGGGGTCTCATCCAAAACATAAGCTAAAAATTTAGCTTTTGGACGGACCTTGATAAAATCTCTTTCAATTCAATTCAATTCAATTCATTAGAGCACGGACCTATATACTGTGTATATAGGTCCGTGACTAGAGTGATCTCAAAAGCAGTCTAATTATAGTTATAATATAATAAATTAAATCTTTCTTTAAAGTCGGAAAGATACAAAAATCTTCAAACATAAGCTAATGTGAACTTTTTAAATGTATAGTTGCGCATATGAAAAATTACGCCCTGACTACAGCCTAAGCTTTAAAACTCTAATTGAATATAGTTGACTTAAAGAAATTGTTAACTGAAGAACAGATTAGTTTAAAATCCAACTAAATTCTTACTCAACTACTTCTGTAGCAATTTAACAATGAGTTTTATTATGGTGCGTTTTGAAATATAACGAAGTCATTATTAATGAAAGCTAACCAAGTCTACCAAATGTTATGGTGAATGGAAAAAGTTACAAAACAAACTTAAATAGCTATAAAATCTACAAAATTCTTAAACCTGTCAGAAAGAAATCCTGCATACTGAATGATGTCTTTTCTAATCACTAAGAATACATAATTATAGATAAGTATCTGTAGATTATGGAAAACCGTTTTGCTATTTATAGCATTATTACACGCCGCCTGGAGGTGGCGTGTATATTGGAATGCAGTAAGTAAAATTTCCATGGGGTGACGTAACTACTTTTAGACTGTAGATTGATTTCACAGTGTGTTCTTTTGTAACAAGCGGTCTTTTGATTTGAGATCGCGAACCAGTCTAAATTTTACGGAAATAGCCGATTTTAAACGAATGACTGCTAACAGATATTTGAATATACTTTACGAAACTACAAAGTTTATGGTGTGTCCACTTCTTATTTAAATGTCTGGGAAGTTAAATTCGTTTGTTTACATAAATTTGTACCGCCATTCCGAAACAAACGTCTGTATTGGTGAATAACGAAGTTATACGCTCTGAAACTCGATGCCTCGATAGCGCAGTGATATGCATCCCCGCTTAGCACGCGGGAGATCAGAGATCGAAACCTCGCCGGAGTAAAATTAACTTTATTTATATAGTGGGAACAAATTAATTTATATCTTGGAAATATTTTTTCTTTCGTACAAGAATAATATAAATTGAAGCAAATTTATATGTTAGAATTCGGAACTTAGGAAAATAAAAAAATATTATTATTATTTCAATGATTTGATAATTCATACAGAGGAAACAATGCCTATAGACTTGACGTAAATTCATCTTTTTTTAGCATTAAACATTAACAAATGGTCAGCCATATACAAAATTAGAGTGCAAAAAGATTAGGTTTGGTTAATCACCATACATTAAATCCAACATTACTACTTATCGCAACCCCCACTCCATTTGGCGGCGTTCAAACATTTGACTTGTATAAGCATTCTGCATGGCAATAAGGTTTTAGATTACACAGAATACCAAGCAAAACGTGGCTAAAATATTTTAAGACAACCAAAATCCAGGGTTTATTTGGCTACTTAATAAGTGATAAACAAAACTAAATACATGTACTGTGTTTTGATATACTAAAATGAATAATAGAACCAAAATATTTAAAAATAAATCAAACTAGAAAATCAACAAGAGGACCAACATGGCCCTATATCGTTCACCTGCGACTTACGACAATATGTGACCAAACATCAACTCTAAACTATATATCATAACACAAACATTTTCTTTGACCTTGACAAGGCAAACCTTTTGACCAATTTACATGATTGCAGATGTCACCTGTATGGCATACTCAATGTTTTTAACAGGATGACCTAGTATTTGACCTCAGATTACTCATATTCATACTCGACCTAACTTTCATCAAGACAATCATACTGACAAAGTTTCATGAAAATCTAATGAAAAATGCAATGTCTATTGCATCCACAAGCTTTTTCTTCAATTTTACCCTGTGACCTAGTTTTTGACAGTAGATGACCCATTTTCGATATTGACCTGTATTTCATCAAGGCAATCATATAAACATGTTTCATGAAGATCCAATGTAAAATGCAACCTCTATTGAATACACAAGGTTTTTCTATGATTTGACAGGGTGACCTAGTTTTTGACCATATATGACCCATGTTCGAACTTGACCTAGATTTCATCAAGGCATCATACTGACTAAGTTTCATTAAAATCCAATAAAAAATGTAACCTCTAAAGCATACACAATTTTTTTTTATGATTTGACAGGGTTACCTAGTTTTTTACCCTAGATGACCCATGTTCGAACTCGACCAAGATTTTTTATCAAGGCAATCATACTGACCAAGTTTTATGAAGGTCCAATGTAAAATGCAACCTCTATTGAATACACAAGGTTTTTCTATGATTTGACAGGGTTACCCAGTTTTTTACCTTAGATGGCCCATGTTCAAACTCGACCTAGGTTTCATCAATTTTATCATACTGTCCAAGTTTCATAAAAATATAATGAAAACTGCAACCTCTATTGCATACACAAGGTTTTTCTATGAATTTACCGGGTGACCAAGATGGGGTGACCGTAGATGACCCATATTCAACTCTACCTAGATTTCATCAAGGCAGTATTACTGACCAAATTTCAGAAGATCTAGTGAAAAATGCAGCCCCTATTGCATACACAAGATTAAGTGTGGGCGGACAGACAGATGACGGACACCAGACGATCACAATAGACCAACTTCGAGTACTTCGTGCTCAGGTGAGCTAATAACAACACACAAATACACAAAGAAATGACACTTTTACATTACGTAAGTCTCTACTTCAAAGCAAGGAATGTGCCAATTTTACCTAAGGTAAAGCAGGATTTGTACTGAATAAAGGAAAAATGTCAATTATTAGTCTTTAAGTGTTAAAATACTGCAATAAATATTTTTTATACAAATGAGGTGTTCAACGTGCAAAACATTATTTAAAAACTTAATTGTTCTGGAAATATCATGAAAAATTGCTTTTGAAATGTTGACCTAGACAACCTGAATACCTCAGTCATGGAAATAATGCAAATAGTTCATTTGTTGACTTCTTTATAGGTCTATAGGTCCACTAGGCAATGCAAAATATCTTAGCTCAAGGCCTTCCTGTTACTGAAAAGAAAATTTTAAAAGTTTTTCCTATTTGTTGCCATAGCTACCAGAGTTATTCGGACAACTATGAGAGGGCTTCATGCAAGGAACATCCTTGACAAGTTTCATCAACATTGGCCTAGTGGTTTCAGAGGAGCTGTTGTTTAAAGGAAAATGTACGACGCCAGACGCCGGACGGTGAGCAATCATAATAGCTCCAGGCTGGGACGAATGTGTTAATATTATTGCTCCAGCTCCAGCTCCAGCTCAAGGTAAGCTAATTATGGACACGGAATCTGACAGCATTAGTCATTTTTGGATTGCTTGAATTTTCAATCGGTCCAATCTTAACAGAGTATAACGAGGGATCAAAACAAAACTAGTCTTAGTGTATATGAAAATAGAAGCAGATAGGATCGTTTCGTGTAAGCTTCCTTACGGCCGAACGTTTTACATACAAAAATGAAGTTCCATGCATTCACTTGTTTCGAATTAAACTGTCTTCTGTTTTAAAAATTATATAATAATAGATCTAAATAATGTCAAAACATTTCAGAATAGCATAATATTAAATTGCTGTTTTTCTTATAATTTGTAACAAAAAATCAACGAGGTATATCTGTTCTGTTCTATAGAACTATTTTCCTACGCGGTCACAACAGTTTTCTAATTTTCTGTTTTCTAGTTTTCTGGTGCGCACCCAAGATAGATTGGAAATAAATGAATTCAGAAGCTACACGTAGATTTAAAACTTGCATTTTGATTCAGAATGTTAAAATCTTTGTATATCTATCCAATTCAAATGTCAAAGTAGAAATTATATTGACATAAAAAAGAAATACTCAACGTTTTAAATACTTTCATATTAAGGGGGAGTAATAACAAAATTTAATAAAAGTTTAAAAAATGTAAATTTCTGATAGGGATCTAACTCTATGTAATGGTTCTTTTTGTTCATTAAATAAATCTCTAACAGAATATACAAAAAGTAAAAATTGTCATAAAATGTTGCTTACAAGTAATTGACCACCTTTAAACTTGGCACAAATGTTCACCACCATGAGCTTCCCTTCCCTTTAGAATTACTTCCCTTTGTTTTACTATAAATAGCTTATATTGTAACTTTTTTTATTACTGGCCAAAGAGAAAAATCGAGACCACTTTTCTGTGGTACAACATGCATGTTACATAAAATATTTAGGTGTATTTCGACCTATCTCTACTTGGCAAGTAGTTAGCCCTTTTGACAATTGGCGGCTCGACATGTTGCACGTGGGCTTCTAGTTAAATTGTTTTAAGCAAAAAAAAAAAACC
Source organism: Saxidomus purpurata (assembly GCA_022818135.1). Taxonomy (NCBI): domain Eukaryota; kingdom Metazoa; phylum Mollusca; class Bivalvia; order Venerida; family Veneridae; genus Saxidomus; species Saxidomus purpurata. Next base: position 26,987,839 of record JAFMSR010000002.1, on the reverse strand, counting down.
TTTGCAGGTGGGGTCTTGGTGACTGTTTTTTTTAATTCTAAAATTTCTACAAGCGCCTTTTAAACCTGCTTTGGTGGCATTGCCGTGACTTTTTGTTTTGTGTTTTACTTGAGAGATATATGTTATTAATACATTCTGATCTAAATTACTCAAAAGTCTGGTACACAAAAACAAGGATTTACTAATATAAGTGAACTTTTTTTTATTTAATTTCATATGTCAGGAACAAAAAAGTATCATTTACCTTAAACAATTGCTTCTATAGATCAATGTACATAGCCTCAGATGATAACATTTCTACAGAACAGTTTAATATTATCATTTACGCAGTCTGCTGCAATCTCCCACTGAGCTCCAGTTATTTATAGGGAAAGACAGCCTTGATAGAAGCATTTTATTTCCTTAAAGTAACCAATAGCTGTCACTGGATAAAACCTACACACTTATATGAAACGAAAATACCCTTTTCACCAAAAAACAGCCGTATCGTCAAAATATTTCATAATACACTGGTCAAAAACTTTCCAAAATGTCTGTCAAGTGGTTCATAGTTCTTACATTTGAACGTTAATCGTTAAGACAGCTGGTTAATGGTACCAAAAGAACTTCCTGGTGCAGAAATTCTGCCTAAGAGTTGATACCAAGTTGCATTTTTTTGCATAAGAAGCACATGACAATATCTTTGCAATTTATATTCAACAGCTTTCGCTTGAGCTTTAGGCGGATTCCGTCTAAGAGTTTCATGGCCATTAGGCAGAATTTGAGTTTTCATATGGGTGGCCTTAATGTGGGAGGAAACCAGAGAATCCAGAGAAACCCACCTGTCTGATATAGTGATGACCTACCATCTCACCATACTACAGAGGACAGGGATCAAACCAGTGTTGCATTGGTGGGAAGCAAGTGCACGAACTACGTACTGTACAAGTCTAAAGTAAGAACTTGTTTGGCATATTGCCAATTAAGAATAAATATATTACAAAATGAATTTACTTTGATACTTTCTTCTTATGTCAAATGTTGCGGCAAGACAACAAATATGTTGACATTATCATGCTTAAATAATTATGACTGATAAAAAAAATGAGTAGAAAATCTAACCCGACTCACTTGATGAATGAGTACTTCTTCCAATGAGGTAATGGAACAGGCTTTGAACAATTTTTACGTACACAAAATTTAAAAAAACTGAATGGTGACAATGATTTAATAACAAATAATCTATCTTTTGAGAATTTAATGATATTCCACTGAAATATGATAGATGGCTGAAAAATATAAACACCATCACTGATACTTAATTGTTATTTGAAACTTCTTCATACAGATGTAAGTGACCGCTAAAAATGCAGGCTGTCTAATCCTTTACTTATCAGATAAAACATAAAAAATGACAGCATAAAATTTTGTAGCATGCTTTCTTTTTATGATTTTATTTTTCTGTTAGAAGCAAGAACACAAAACAAAAGCCAAATTGAGTTTGAAAGCTATACATGTTTCAAATTTTACAGTAAATTCAAACATCGAAACGCTAAGCGCAGTAGTGATGGAATTGTGTTGTACTGTTAAAGTACAATATTACAAGAAATCGAAATAGTTCAAACTCATTATACCGTTATATGGGTGAAATTAGACACTACTTTTTTTTCAAAATATATCTACGTGTAATCTTTGTTTCGCGGGAAGCTTCTCCTGCATATAATGTTATAAACTGCAATTTATTTGATTTATTACAATCTGATATTACTACATTGAATTTTGTATTTATCAAAGTATTCGTACAGTTTTGGTATTCCCCGATTATATTCAATTTGTCTCTTGGAATGAGACTTTACACTTTGACCACTTTGTTCCCGATAACCCTTTAATATGCACCTCACTCGGTACATGGTTCACAAATATAAAACTTATGCAAATCGAATGAACGGTAGGTTAGAGACCACTATTTCCTACAGACTACACTGGAGCCATTCTGTACTCGCGATTTTAATAGATTTTCGGCCCACGCGGTACTTTACTTTTGTATAGTAACAAACAAAATTTATATCAAATGAAAACTTTGAAAAAGAAAACATTCAAATAGAGGAATTGTTCAATTACTTAAAAATCTTAGCTATAATGTTACGCGTAACGAGAACGGTGGTATATTGTTATCTGAAGCTCCATAATCTCCCGGGGCAGAGAAATTACTATACAGTAACTTGAGTAATAACAGTTATTTTGAAAGACTCGTTCGACTATGAGACATACCTTGATTTACTAGATAATTAGACAAACAGATATGCATTAACTATTAACTAAGTTTATTATATATTATGCATGTGATTTTTAGGCACATTTTGCAGGGTTTGATATTTCGAACACATTTATTTGCAGAAAACTAATTCTCTGACTTTAGAGAATTTGTAAACGATTGTGAAATTTTTTATCAAAATTAAATATTTTGTTTAAGAAAGATATATGATAAAATGCAAATTTTCTACATATTATTACACATTAATGTTGTGCCCTAACTATTTGTCAGTAGAACTCACTAAAATGTTTTTTGTTTCTTTAAAATGGAGTTAAATAGGTTTCTATGACTAAAATCAATAATTTGTTCATGGAAGAGAAATTGTACAATTTTCTAAGACTGTAGCAAAAGTAATTTTCTTGAGTAATGTATTTACATAACGCAACATGTTACTCAACTCAAAAGAGAAAGTTCATACCTAAATATAGTATTACACCGACAATGTACTTACCTCCATAATTCTATTCAATAGCTGTATATGAAAAGCAGAAGCTAGTTTGTCATTTGCGAGGACCCTACTGTGAATACACAGGTCTGTCAAGCACCCTGTGTCTGATTCTCGCGTTCTTCAAGTTTTCAGTTGTCTTTAAACTTTTTCTCGCGTGATCCCCTATAAACGAAATGTTTAATAAATAAATATACACCATCTCTATCCTGAATAATTGCAGTAGTGTATTTTTCTCCCTAGGGCTATTGGATTTGTCCCCGTACATTAATCTGCCCAGTTCTTCGTGACTGCTCCGTAAATTGTTAACCCATAAATGGAGTTAAACCCCACTAACACGATCTGAGGATTGTACTTTCTAAAGTAGGCAAAATACAAGAGTTTTCTCAGAAGTAGATCTGCATTTACTTTCACAAAAGTACAGTAACAGATACACTATAAATGCGGAAAAAGAAATGAAATGATCTATAGAGTAAAATGAAATTTAAAATGATAGTAAACCTTACATCTACGTCTTACAAGATGTATAAGTTCTCAATAGACACGAAGCTAAAATATTACGCGAGTAATGTAACGAGAGGCGCCATGGTGTAGGGCTCCTGACCTAGAGGTCGCGAGTTCGAACCCAGATAGCGGAATTTGGCCGCGACAACTACAATGTCTTCTTTCTGTGCGAGTACTAGTAGCAGACATCGAGAAATGTTAATATAAGCTGCAAGAACTTTACTGCCATCGATGTAAAACAAATAAGTTTAAACTAATATAAGGAAATAACACGTCGTTCAATGCCAATGATATAAACATTGCCTCCTGACTGACTGCCAGTGTCTTGTATCGATCAACAAAACTGTAAGGAAACCCTATAAATAATCCGTTCTCGGGCAAAGGGAAGTATTAACTAAAGCACAGTGTACAACCTTCGGCGTTGACACCAGTTGATTTCATTGACAACAGCTTCGAAATAAAACGCGGTAGGTACTTCTGTATTTGTTGCCTTTTCAGTTCTTTTTGTGAGTAACGGAAAACCATAGATCAAGGAATCACACCACAATCAACTTTACCCATTCAAAGAGAAAATTTTGCCAAAAGGTCGAGTATTTCCTCTTTTCGGCATTAATTGTTAGTGACAATTTTCAGAAATTAAACACTCTTCAATTATTTCTCTATACGTCTGCCGGCTGCCATCTTGTAATGTGCAGTTTTAAAAGAATTTAAGTCATAACAATGTGGGTAGAGGTCCACTAGGTCATGCCACATGCTAACTATCTATACTCTTTTTTTTGGTTTCAGAAGGGAATATTTTAAAAGTTTTACGACGGACGCCGGACAGTGAGCGATCCTAATAGCCCACTCTGGCATTTTGTGTGTATGTGCTCTACTTACACCATTAAAGACTAACTTTGAACCCAAATTAGATGTAGATTATATACAATTTTTAGTAATACTGAAACTATATGGTTCTTAGTAAACGTTGAGTGGTATTAATTATGAGACAAAATTACTTCTTGATAACCTACGGAGAGAACATCGCTTCAGATGAATTAAGTTAATTCATAAAAAAAAACTAGAACTATAATATAAAAGCTTTTATTTGAAGCCCTTTTACGACAGAATTTGATCAGCTAATCAAACAGATCTCTCCGATAATTTCCATCCCGCCGAATTATGCGTCCAGACCTGCAATTTCTTAATTTTTATTAAGCTGTATGCACTTACCATTACTTGTTAAATGGACGCCTGTGTGAATAAAATTCCTTATGTATTTACCATATTGTCAACATAAAGAAGATACGTATACCTGGTTCCAAACGTATTTTGCTTGATATATAAGGCGCAGCCGTATTAAAGAGACATTCCGTAAATCTACAAATGTACATGCTCTTTAGTCCAAGTAATTACTGCAAGAAATCAATTCTCTTAGTTTTAACATATTTGGCCAATTATATGTTACAGGTTAAAGTACGATCACTTAAAATATAGGACATGTAAAATGTAATGATATTTATCACCGAGGTCTCTACAGTTTGGACAATATCTTTCATTTGCAAGGATGATATACCATCTGCCGGTCTGAATTGGCAAATGATGATTTCGTGATGCAAATTGTGTTAATGTTTCGGAAAAGTATTGCGGCAACACATATGGTTCTTGAATGAAATTAGTTTTTATGTGTTTGTAAAAGTTACTATCAGACATTTTTGCAATGTCAGAATACCATTGTTGCATAAACATATCTTTAATCTTTTGTTTACTTGAAAGCATCCACCATTTACTTTTTAGAAATACTCTGGCTTTACCATATTCCTGAAAAGCCTCGAAAAATGAATAACGGATTAATAGTCAATATTCATAGTTACATATTTGATAAATAGACAATAAGAATTGATAGCCATATTCAGAGACGTTCCTCGGTTCAGAGAGATAGATGATTTGGAGGAAATAAACAAAACTGAAGAGGTCTATAATCTCTATATACAGGGTAGCTGTAAGGGACACGGACAATCTTTTTAAAGAAGTTAGCCATGTGTTTTATCGAGCTGTGGATGACAGAGTTCAAGTTGAAATTGAATTACTAAAAACAACCTGAAATTATTATGTATGGAACTAAGCATTATGTATGGAACTAAGCATCAGTTAGCTAAGATTAAAGCTGCTCGCTCTCGGACTTTGGTAAAAAAAATCTTCAAACTGTATGAAAATTACGTATTTTAGAACATATAGTCATAATGAAAAGGCTCCAATATAAATTCCTGTCACGTATATCTGTCCATTTCAAATAATACGCTACCAAATAATAACGCTTCATCGTATTTAAAGCTGCTCGCACACAGTTTCCGGTGATTTTATTTTCGAAAAAGATATTCAAAATTATATAATGTAAAAGAAATGGCTATAGTCAATTAGTACTAGCGATATAATATTATTTTTAGAAAAACAAGTTGTTTTCGGTCGGCAGTATTCGTTTTTCTGTCTTTTATGGCCATTTTACTTGATTTGTAATACGATATTTATAATTTTCTTCGCTGGTCGAGAAAGTATAATTACTCTAAAGTAAACTCATAATTTACATTAGTTTGGAGGTAGCAACATTCTATATTGAAACATTAAAATTATTTACCTCTTCATGGGGTATTATCCAAGAAGAAATTGCCATACATGTACGTAGTAAATTTTTCAATAAAAAAGTGTTAAACATTCTACTTGGCATTTTATTGTCAGTTGGAAGGTTCCCAACTTAGCGAGCTTAATACAGCTGCACCGAAATAAACGTGAATTCTGAAAGACAAATAGCTAGTTTATGAATAAGAAAATCTTGGAACGGTCAGTTGGACTGTGATGAGTCTTTGACTCTCTTGTAATGAATTATTAACATTTTTTTAAATTCTGTTCTGTTTTGCTAAAACTTGAATAATATTATGTACGTTTTCTGAATGAAAGAGTCAATCTATATTTAATTCGTTTCAGTGACACGGTTCGCTATCACAGGACTATTAATTTATTAATTCGTATAATGATCTCTTGTAGCAGTGATAACACGTCTGCTGCCACAGATTCCCCTTCATGCGGGAATTATATCACTATATCGCCAGTAAAACAAGAGATCTGGAATTAAATCTCTGGGGGGGAAATGTGTTTAATTTCAAGTTAAGGGTATCTGTTTTCTTTTTTTTCACAGGCCAAAGACGATAGTGTGCTCCAGGGTCTCTCACGGGAAATCATAGTCTGTAGTAAAAATGGTACGGCTGAGCATTTTCGACATCTTTTTCTTTATTGGTTCTGTATCACAAAATGTATGGGCCTTCTCTGAATTTCCTTGTTTAAGTTACGTTCCCTAAGAATAAGAACACGAGCACTGTAAATACATTTTCTTGTTTGTACAACAAACATATTTAATGTTTATGTCACTTATAGGTAGTTGCTTGCGCTAATGTTGGACATTTTGATAGTGCATTTGTTTATTCTTCAAAGCTGTGCAAATGTGTCTCGAATCGATCCAAAAATAAGATTCCAAGAAGAAATGTTCGGCAAAAAATGGTAGCTATCAGATTTTTTGCTGAGACTAAATATCTTTGCTTTAAGCTACTTAACAGCTACCGAAAATGCGAAATCCATAGAAACAAACCTCATTAATTCATGAACAGTCGTGTCTATCTATCAGCAAATTTTATTCTTCAAAACATTTATGGAGGGTGTGGGTCTGTTTGTTCATGGATGTTGTGCATTTGAACATGAATGTTAAATATTCACCACAGGGGTCCAGCCAGCCATGCGTTTTCACAGCAGGGGTCAATTAACATGACTGGTCACTTGTAGACTAACTTCTTTTTATCATATTCAGCTACTGAATAACTCCCTTACATTTTGAACAGATAATGTAGAAAAGGGATGTTAGTTCTACATGAATTTAAAGACCTTTAAAGATGTGATTATTTTATTTGATCGGTTACCTTTTAACTATGTAATTTCCTAATCAAATTAAATTATAAAATCAGTTACTCAAGCAAATACTATCACTATAAACAAATGACCACTTACAGTTATTATATCAAAAGCTTTAGATAATTATCAATAAATTTTCTAATGTGTTGGAGTAATTACTTGAGTAAATAACACATTGCTCTATCTCACCATGAAACCACTGTTATTCTGCAGTATTTTAAAAGAATATTTTTTTTTATGTTTCAACTTTTTTTTTACTGTGACATCCATTTGAGTTTTAAACAAAGTGATAATGGGTTTGCTGTAAGAGTAATAACTTGAGCATATTAACATTCTCAATATAACTTTAAAATCACAGTTATACTGCAGTCATTTAAAAATAATTTTCATATCCTGCTGTAAAAGTAAAATGTCATAATTACATAAAACTGTTGTATAAACTACTTAGGAAATAAGCTATAAATCAATTATCTGTACAAATCAATAAAACTTATGGTCCTAGTATTGTACTACATGTGAGGTCTACAGACACATTGCTGGACCTAATCAAACAGGATTATAACTGATAAGGGGCAATAAAACGATGAAGATATTTGACCACCTGCGGTTTGGGAGGGGGTCACTTATGAAGGAGATTTTAATTGTCTTTAATGGTGTTCAGCTATTTGTAGCTTACCTGAGCATATGCTCAAAGTGAGCTTTGTGGTTCGCCTTTTGTCCGTCGTCTTATTATGGTGTCTGTTAACATTTAACTTCAAATGACATTTTCTACAAAACCGCTGGATGGTAGTTTATCAATTTTGGTGTGGATATAGTATGTGCTGCCTATATTTGGTGAGAAGATTCTTTTGCATATAATGTTATAAACTGCAATTTATTTGATTTATTACAATCTGATATTACTATTTATCGAAGTATTGATACAGTTTTTGTTTTAGGTGATATGAATGGTAGAATCGGTCTTAAAACCGATACGATTCAATTTGACTATCAGAATCTGACTTTGGACTTTGGCCACTATGTTCCCGATTACCCTTTAGTACGTTCCTCAATGGATAAAAGTTCTAACGCACATGTATCACAGGTATTAGACTGATACAAATCGAGTGAATTGCGTATTTGTAACGATAGGTAAGAGAGCACTTGGCCATATACTTACTATCGACCAGCTGGTTATTCCATTATTGACAATCGGCCAGCTGGTTGTTCCATTATTGACTATCTATTATGTAAAGAAGACTTCTCGCGCCTGAAGTCATTTTGTATTCACAATGCTTATAGATTTTCTGACCATGTAGTATTTGACTTTTGTATAGTACTAGTAACACATCAATTGATATCAAATGAAAATGACAATCATGAAACGCACATTTCTGTTAAATCGAGATGAATTTCGTAGGCGTATCATTGCGACTTGCCAAATTTTAATTCAATCTTTAATTCTGTTGAAAGAAAAATGCAACTGTAGATAATGCAGTCAACGATAAATAAGCCAGCTTCTACGTTTCTTTTGTAAAGAAATCAATTATAAAGCCTGAATACAGTAAAATGGAATACAAAAGTGCTTTAAGTGCGTTTGATAATGTTAAAAAGTCCTGAAAACCGGCTTGCATTGATGGCAAAAAACAAACAATATAAATGTACCATTGCACATAAAAAGAGAAACCGTTGCTAATTTAAAGTTTAAATTTAAGAAGGTGAAGGAAATTGAAACTTTGAAAAAGAAAAGTCCACAAGATTCCTGGAAGTGTTTTGGTAAAAACAAGTCTTCAAAAGGAGAAAGCATTCAAATAGAGGAATATTTCAGTTATTTCAAAAACATAGCTGATGGAATCAACGTTACGCTAAAGAGGATGCTGAGAACACTTTTTCTAAAATAATAACATCTCATGATAACGTTTTTGATAGAGAAATGACTGTTCAGGAGATATTGAAATAATTAAAGCGTGGCAAAGCGTCTTCCTGTGACGAACTCATATGATATTTTTGCATTTGTCTGATTATTTTAACTTGATTTTTGAAAGTGGGTATTTCCTTAACGACTAGATAGAAAGTATAATCATTCCTATATTTAATAAAGGAAATGAAGATGACGTTAATAATTAAAGAGGAATAACTCTCCTCAGTTGCCTTTCAAAAATCTTTACAAACATAAAAAATAAGAGGTTATCACACTGGTGTGAAACTTATCACACAATTTCTGATGCACAATTCGGTAACCTTGAGGCAACGTATTATGGACTGTTTCATGCAAGACTGGAAAAGTAACTTGAGTAATAACAGTGAAATGTTTATCCATAAACATTTGAAAGACTTGTTAGAGTATGAGAAATACCTAGACTTATTAGATTATAAGTCAAACAGACTAACTAAGTTTAGATTATCAGCACATAGACTGAGAATCGAAACTCGACGTTAATTAAAAAGGCACGAAATACTTTGTCACATTTGTGAAAATGGTGATATTGAAGATAAGTTTCAAATTTTTGCGATTATGTTATCAATAGAAACATTGCAGAAAGGGCGCAGTTATTTATTATTCTCCCGGCAGATGCGGCTACATGATTTGTCCTCGTACATTAATCTGCCTGCTTCATAAACTTTCAACCCATTAAAAGTTTTCTTTTAACTTTGGTGAAATTCTCTAACCAACACTATCTGAGGATTGCGTATCCCTGTTGGACTTTCTAAAGTAGGCCACAGACGAGAGGTTTTTCAGTAGCTGATCTGTATCTACTTTCACAAAAGTTCAGTTCCAGATACACTGTTAATGCAGAAAAAGAAATGAATAAATGCCAGAGTAAAAGAAAATTTGAAATAAGTGTAAACCTTACATCTACGTCTTACAAGATATTTAAGTTCTCAATAGACAGGAAGCTAAAAGATTACACGAGTAATGTAACGCGAGGCGCCGTGGCTCCTGACTTAGAGGTCACGAGTTCGAACCAAGATAGCGGCATTTGATCGCGACACCTACAATGTCTTCTATCGACGCGAGTACTGGTCAGAATTCCAGGAAGCAGACATCAAGAAATGATAATGAAGAAGTTGAAAGAAGAACCTATTCTACAATCGGTATAAATTTATAAAATAAACAAGTATAACCTTATTCAAGGAAATTACATGTATTTCAATGCCAATGATATAAACATTGCCTCCTGAATGACTGCCATGTATTAATCAACACAACACGGGCATTCCGTCAATTTATAAAAGGGTGACTAGACGTCGTTATCAAGCAAAGGAAAGTATGTACTAAAGCATAGTGAACAACCTTCGGCGTTGACAGCAGCTTACGTCATTGACAGAAGCTTCAAAATAAAACGCGGTAGGTATTTGTCAGTTCTTTTATGAGTGACGGCTATCCATAGACCACGGAATCAGCACATACAATGTTCGGTATTGTCAGTGATAATTTTCAGAAATGAAAACACTCTTTAATTAATTCTCTAAAAGTTTTGTAATGAAACACAGGCGTTTCTTAAATATGACAAGGCACATGTATCTGGCTAACGGGAATGGCAGTTTATATTTGAATGGTTGAAGGTGACAGCAAGTTTAATCAATGTTTATGTTAATACTGCATGACAGCAGTATCGCAACATCCGAAAACGACTGAAACTTGCGTGTTTCATTCGTTTTGCATTGCCTGTTTGTTACTTTTTTCTGTCGCCGTTTACTGTTGATGAACGAATGAAGCTATATACTGTTATACTTGAAACAGTTGTTGAAGCTGAAAACGTGTGTGTTAGCCACACAGACCCTTTCCATCTTTACATAAATTTGTGATTTGAGATAGTGTTCGAGAAATGAGCGTCACGCGCTTTTCTAAATAACCACGGATATATAAGTTCGTGACACAGTTCACTACCATGGTCGAGTGGTTAGAGTCGCTGACTTAAAATATCCGTAACCTCGCCTAGATTGAGGGTTATTAATTCAAGCCATGCTACCGACTATGTCTCTTTATGTGAGAAGGTTGGTAGTTCCTTACGGAAGATAGGGATCTATGACTGGTTCTTGCCAGGAACGATGGTTTAGGTAGACTGTCCGCTTGTTGGCCGAAATAGGGTCAAAACGGGCATTAAACTCATACAACAACACCAGGTCTGTGGCAAGAGCAAAGTATTGCTTGTGTATACTTCCGTGATCCGTGTCCGATAGTACCTTAAGGTGAAATAGATAGCTATGGGAATTTAGTTTACTACCCAAACTAGATCTATCCAGACGATGTTGCACAAAGCTGGTCTCCGACCGAGAAGAGTATTTCGCTGTCTCAGAACCACCGGTATATACGGTATGAATGGGTCATGTTGGTTAGACTAGAGAAGTCTGATGATCTGTTCTTTTTGTGGACTAGTCATGGGTTAGCCTGGACTACACAGACAGTCGTTTTACTGGGAAGGCCAGGAAAGGTTCAACGCAACTGATATTGATGAGAATGACCGTTATTTAAAGAGCATAGTGATAGTTTTTGGCGGAATCAGCTGAGAAAGGCACATTTCACCATGGCACACTGTCTTCCAGGTATATATATGATATATTTATTCTGATGTACGATAACGCCCGTCTCCATGTTGCCAATACTGTTCGGAATTTATTTGGGGAGCGTGTGGACTGCATGGTAAGCCCGATCTCCCGACTCGAATCAAACAGAGCATGGCTTGAATAAGTTTCAGCTTGAAATTTCAGACCATCAAGTGCAGCCTCGGTTTCTTCAGGAGCTTGGTGACATGCTTGCTGAAGAATGGCACAACATGCCACAATGGACCACCAGAAACTTAATGGGAATAGGGTTACATACTAGATAGTAATTCCATACCAGTTTTCTCCGTCAATTTATTGGCATATTTAGAAATAGTTCATCTTCTCTCAAAAATATCTATCTTTAGTGCTATTCACATCCAAAAGTTAAAAAATGTCAAACAGACGTAATTTTTTATGCTCTACTTAAATCATTAATGAATAATATTGAACCAAAATTACATGTATATAAAATTTTCATAATAATAATTATTATTGCTTGTAAGACGAGAAAAGGAGAAAAAATAACTTCTTTATTACCTACAGAGATATCATCACCTCAGATGAATTAAGCTAGTTAATAAAAACAAGAACTCTTAAAGCTGCTCGCTCACAGTTTCCTCTGAAGACAATAAATTTTCAAAAATGATACTTTAATAGATTACTGTAAATGTAAATGTAATGCCTAGAATCGACAACACAGGTAAAAATCTAGGAAGCAATTTGAGAAAATCTTTTGGAAAGGTTGATGAGCTTGGTGTTTTTCGGCACAGCCACACTATAATGTATATACTGAAATTTCAAAAGCGTTTGTAACGCTTTATAATTTGGAAGCGTATAATTTCAAAATAAACAGACATACTGTACAGGAATTTATACTGGAGCCTTTTAATTTGACTTTTCGTTCTAAAATATGTTATTTTCCGACAGTTTTGAGGAATAAGAGTGAGCAGCCTTTAAATGGCTTCTATTTGAAGCTGTTTTACAGCGCAAATTGATGGGCAAATCATACAAATCTCTGGTAATTCCCATTCCGTCGAATTATGCGTCCAGAGCTGCAATTTCTCAACTCTATTTAGCCATAGCTTTGCACTTACCATTATTGTTAAATAGACGTCAATGTCAATAAAATTGCTTATGCATTTACCATTTTGCCAACATAATGAAGATATACTTGGTCCCAAACGTATTTTGCTTGATTTGAGCCGTATTAAATAGGCCTTCCCTAAAACTCGTGTCAACTTAAATACCCGGTATTTCTAAAAACATAAACTGTAGAAAATTTACAAGTATTACTGAAAACTCCTGCATCATCGGTAAAATCAGCGTTTTAAAATATAAAACATCCAATAATCCGTATAAAGTTGTTGTACAGAAAATGGGTGTATAGCGATTTATTACAGCAGGGATGTATGTTGATTATTTGTGCTAGAATGAGGCAATTTTCAATATATATCATTCCTTAAAAATGAATTTATTTCTCATTTTACGTTCATTACTGAACAGTCGTATACAGTCACATCGAATAAAAAAACTGTTCTTATAAATACTATTCAGGGTAAAGCCCGTGCACTATGCAGTTATAATAGAAACACATGTTAAAGAAAGACCACCAGTATATAAAGACGATTTTAAATCCTTCCAGTCAGAGATTTTTGTTTCTCCATTCCGTTTCATTCCTTAAATGCTAATAATGATTATTTTATTTATCGAATATTTGCACAGGTGAATATTGCGACGCATTTTCTGTTGATATAACCGTAAGTTTGTTTTCCTAATGCACACAATGCACTATTGGTTTGCTATATTCAGAGTACGCTTATCTTCCGATTCATGAAATAAACAAGACATATCTTTAAAAAAGATGGACGACGCAGAAAGAGGTTTAGAAGGTGATTCGAGGACAATAATTGCTATTAACAGGTCCCTGTGACATTGACCTTTGACATAGAATGACCCCAAATAATTACATACTCACCGGACTTCATTTACTGATGCTTTCTGCTAAGTTTTATTAAAATCAAGCAAGGTGCTTAGGAGATACAGTTCAGTAAAATTCAACAATTCTTTCATAAGGCGGGAACTACGTAGTCCCAAACGTAGCGGCCGAGGTTGCTGCTATTTATGCGACTTAATAAAGGTCTGCTCTCCAAATCTAGGTCTTTCTCATAAATCTGAAACACAAAAATGCAACACCCCGTCGGAGAATTGAACCTCGATCTCCCGCGTGACAGGCGGGGATACTTACCAGTATGCTAACGAGGAGTGTTGATAACTGACTACAAAGTATTATCAGAATGGAAATTACCGAGTTGCGTTAAGGTATTGAGAAAACAAAATTATTCCTCGTTTTTATTATCAAATATGTTACAACAAATATTTACCGTATTCACCACAGACACTTCTATGGAAAGTGACCCGCTGGTTGGCAGAATTATATCACAAGGTACATCTAGGTCCATACAGCAATCGTACAAAATGTATGGTTGTCATCTAAGCATGTTTTTAAAATTTCAATTTTTCGCTAAACAGCCTTATAATATACAAGATATAAATCTTTACCGGTACATCGTGAAAATCAAGACTATGCCGAAGTTATCACCTCTTTTTTAAGCCATTTTGCAATTATTATACATGTAACCTGTGTCTATCGATGCAGAAGGTATTTATCGTCAAGATGATAAACATGACAACACTTTATCTTCTCTGGTGTTGGTAGAATTTCTTTTGAAAAAAGTCTACCGAAGGCAGGAAAATTGTCACAAGGACACTCGTGTTCGAAACGTGTTTGTCTGGCTACCCGTTTGGGAGCCTTTTGTATCCATACCGCAATTGAAACCAAATCCGAACATTTTCAAGTTGATTTTACGAGATGCACTCGATTTATCTGATACTTGGTTCCTACGTGCATTGTGGTGTCGATACTAAGGATGTAAAACAGGTAACCAGACGAAACACGTTTCGAAAGCAAGTGTCCTTGTGACAATTCCCTGCCTTCGGTAGACTTTCATGAGAAATTCTACCGACAGCAGAGAAGATAAGGTGTTGTCATGTTTATCATCTTGAAGATAAATATCTTGGGAGGTAACAACATTTTATGTTTATACTATAAGCTTTTAAGCTCTTCATGGGGTACTATCCGATTAGAAGATGTCTTACATAGTAATTTTTTCAATAAAAAGTTAAACATTCTACTTGGCATTTCATTGGCGGTTGGAAGGTTTTATTTGTGTTTTTTAAGTCTTTTTATTTCATTTACCATTTTTTTATTTTCATGCATTTTTACAAAAATAAGTCATATAAGACATAACTTAAAAAGCAAAACAGACTTGTTTCTAACTATTATACACTACTAGTCGGAAAGAATCGTACAAAAAAGAGGAAATAATAAGAAGAATAAATTACTGCTAAATAGAAGACACATACAAGCTTATAGACCAAAAATATCTCATCAACATATTTGCTCACGAACTCTGTCAATATTGATTATTTCCTGTGTTCATCTTTTAACCATTTAATATACAAAAAAAAGAAAAACGTATGGGTGTTCTTTATGTCACCGATGAGATACTGATTCCTCAGTTACAAATCAGTAACGGAAGTGGCAGTTGGAAGGTTACCATCTTCAGCGGAAAAGCGAGATTAATACGGCTTCGCTGATAAACACGTGAATTCTGAAATTTAATTGAAAAATGAAGTTAATTTTAGCCACTTTATGAATAGGAGGTCAGTTGGACTATCATGACTCTCTTGTAATGAATTATTAACAAAAAACTTTCATATTATGTTCTGTTTTGCTAAAACTTGAATAGTATTTGTAAGTCTTCTAAATGAAAGAATCAATCTACATTTCGTTTCAGTGACATGGTTTGCTATGACAGGACTGTTAACTTAATAATACGTATAATTATCTCTTGTAGCAGTGATAAAATGTCTGCTGCCACAGATTCCCCTTCTATATCACTATATCGGCAGTGAAACAAGAGATCTTGAATTAAATCCCGGGGGGAAATGTGTTTAATTTCAAGTTAAGGGCATCTGTTTTCTTTTTTCACAGGCCAAAGACCATATTGTGCTCCAGGGTCTCTCACGGGAAATCATAGTCTATAGTAAAAATGGTACGGTTGAGCATTTTCGACATCTTCTTGGCCTGGGGACTGAAAGTCCCCTAGGCCTAAGTGACCATGCCAAATTTCAAACACTGCTGACAATTTAACTGTGCTATGTGCGAATAACAACTGTAAACATGCGCTATGGGAAAGTAGTGCAAGACAGACCAGATCAATCTTCTGTTTGAATGTCGCATACGATAAGAACACATTACAAATAAAAACAGTACATACAACTTTAGACGATTGCAGAAAGGTCTATAGCTTACGGGCTGCATTACACAATTGTTTCTGTTTTAGAAATTACTGCGCTGTTAGCTGATTACGGAAGATAATCATATGCATATCACGGAAAAGTACGGATATTTACGGATATTTACGGAAATTTCCGGAAACGTACGGAATTCGATATAAGATTTTGTAGTTTGATTTTCAAATTTCTGATGTTATTTCATTGACAACTTTCTCATTTACGAACGATTTCATATATATTTACCTAAAAATAAATTTCTTAAAAAAAAAGAAAGATACAATTTACGTACATTCCCGAGAAGGAACTCACGTGACCAAAATCACCCGCCATTTATCGAGGACGCTGCATGTCAAGGCCCAGTGAACGGTTTCACCGATTACAACTACAAGGTAACCAAGAATCATTTTTGGTTTTCCCTGTTATACACATTGTACAGTACTGTATTTATATTTCATTGTTGGTATTGCTTTGTTTATTTCTGTTTCAAGGTCTTGTCCCTGGTACACAATAATTTTCGATCCACATCATCAGATATCGCTTGAAGTTGAACAAAGCGCAGATTGAATTATTTTTATTGTTCTCTCAAACAATTGATATTGTTCTGATAGACACGAGTTAGTTTTGGGTATAAAATTAGGAAGTTCAGTGGTAGAGTCGTCAATGGAGGATACCGATACATAATAGTCGTTAAGTGTATTTGCCTTTTCATAGTCACTGAATGCGAATTGTCATTGTTGCGCAACGGCGGAATAGATTCTCCTTTTAATGAATTTTCTTTCATAAGAGTCTTTACTAATTTCCAATATTGACGAGGGTTTGAAGAGCTTAAATCGTGTAATAAAAATTCAATGGAGTTGTTAAATTGCTCCCTAGCATGTTTAATCATATTAGTTACTTTTTTCCTGAGAAATTTAAATTTGTTCCAATCACATTGTCTGCCAGAGTTAATGACTGTACGTCGTTGATGGTCACGTTTACGAGAAGCTCTCCTAATTTAAGTTGTATACCAAGGTTTATCGTTCGGTCTGATAGTACTTGTCGGAATGCACATCTCTGAAAACTCAATAAATTTATTGGTAAACTTTAATAGTAAGTCGGTGGCATTATGTATACTACCAGTTTGCAAGGAAGACCAATCCATATTTTTTATAAGTTCATTTAAAAGCTCAAAATTCGCTCTTTTATAGTTCCAAACTTTTCGTTTATAAGGTTTGTCAGAATGAATATCAATTTTAATATGTACATATGTTCCGAAATGGTCACTTATATTTCTATCAATGTGAAAAATTCCCGAATCAAAATATGCAGCATTGTGTGAAACAGCAACTGGATCGATTAAAGTTTGAGAGGAGTCTGTCACTCGAGTTGGTTCCTGTATGATATTTTGCAGATTATTTAAAGTAAGTATATCGCGGAAATAATGATTTGATAAGTTAAGTTGGTCTTCGTTTATATCACCTGTTTTTATTAGATTATTATTCATTTCATAAGCTTTTTCAATGCACAAGTTCAATCTATCCCAAAAACTTACTGGTGAATTTGGTTTTCTGTATACTGTACAAATGAGGTACGTCTTACTTTGATCTTTAATTTGGATCCATATAGATTCTGGAAGGTAATTTTCAAGTTCAACGATTCTTTTCGGTCGAAGATTTGACATTGTATATGTCAGGATACCGCCTGAATGAGCTGTTTTGTCTTTACGAAACATAAAATCGAAACCCTCTATTTGTAAGATTTCGTTACTCACGTCAGAAGTCAGATGTGTTTCTGTAAAGTATAAAACAGCATTTGTAAATTCGGCAAAATTGTCTTTGACATACCGCATTTTATTTCTTATGCTACATATATTAAGATGAAATATTGTAACGCAGTCCAACATTACTGGGCCAGGATTTAACTCGACGTCACCCGACAGCAAAAGCAGGAATTCTATATTATACATGTAATAAATACAGGAAGCGAACGTCTCCGTGACATCACTTGGCTGCTCATTTATACATGATGTATTACACACTAATAAACAAATTGTAAATGTAAGCTTATTATATATATCAAATAGACACCGGTATATGCTTAACATTAAGAAAATCTTAACATATTCAGTAATAGGAACGTTTACTCTTAAAGCTCTTTTGGTTAAAATTTGTCCCTTTAAATTGTATAGCCCGATAGCCTGTCTCCATGAAGATAAATCATTACCCATTAGGGAGAAGAAAAACATTTGATGCGACGAAGACAGGGCATCGAGCCGTATCTGGAGCAGGGCCAGGCACAGGGTCCGGCATCAGCGAGAATGCATACACAAAAAGACAGTCAAACAATAAAGTACGTACCCAAAAAAGAATTAACATTACTTGATAGTGATATACAGTAAGGATTCCAAGAAAAGGACACTATATAGAATTTCATCCAGTACATATTTATGAAGCTGACGAGTTAATCTGCTTATGTTTTGATATTTCATTATCCTTCGTCATCTTGTAGATCGAAATCATTAATACTTGAGTGTTGTGTTGGTAACACAATTTTATTGTAAGTATTATTACTTTTTAATTTATCTATCTAATAACTCTATTAACGAACTTACAAAACTAGAAAATTATGCATATGAAAAAAAAAAAAATATTTACCTCTTAATTTCCTTTGAAAGGAGCTATAGCAGATGTGGGAATAATACCCAATATCACGTCACTACACACTTATGCCATGTTTATAACTGAATGGCCTAATGACATGGATGGACACTTTTGAAACAGGCTATAAAATCATGGGAGTATAGTCCCTGGGAAATTCACGGGCTAGTACTGTTTACATTTATGGTTTGACAAGAAGTATGGTTAAAAATAAACCAAAAAATAAATAGAATCGTACAACCGAAATACTGCGACTTTTTGAAAGAGAAAAAAGTACCCTCGGTTTCAATATAATATTTTAGAAGGAACATTGCGTACATGTAGCTATGAACTCTTGCTAGAATAAATTTCTCTACTGTAAGAGAAAGAGTAAGTATATAAGTAAACCAACTTAGTGAAAAACGTAGTGAAAAACGAAGTGTGTGACAATTTACGATCATGTCAGTGTCAACAGTGTTATACATTTGCAACACAATATATTATACGGTATTATATACATGACAAATGAGGTATTAGACACTCGTTTTAGCAATGAGATAGCACATTAGACGATGCAATATTGACAAATTCATATTATACTAGTAAACTCTTAGGAATACTATAAACAACAATCGTACAAGACTTGGACACTATATACAATTGTACTTGTTTTTGTCAATAGCATGTATTTGACGGGAGTATTAATTATTATACGTATGGACCTCCGTATACTTTGAAGTAGATCACTTTTTATCATTATTATTATACTAGTAGCTATCACTTCTGTATGAGAGCTATAAACAATGTAGTTTTGCGATAATACTGTGATCATTTCTATATGCTAAAAGAAGCCCATTGCAGAAATATTCCTGGAATGTATTGACTTTTTACGGCAACAATTTAAATAATTTCTGTTATACATTTAGAAAGGTAATGTATTTAAGTCTGAAACTATAATACTGCCATAGAGCTCAGTAATGTTTTAGTGTAAAGGACTGTCTGAGGACTGTATCATTTAATATTAATGTTAATATTTTAACAAGTTTATCTAATATCAGCATGTAGTTTGTACAACAAAAGGTTGTCAGTAACTATTGCGGTCTGATTACTTATATAAATCCCAAATCAGTGAGGTGTGTTATACTTATAACGAGTGTAATTGTTAACTATATTTACTGTCTCTAACTGGGCAAAGCAATGGTTAGTCAAATTTAACCCGTTGAAAACAGATGTAATGTTTTTTTCACTTTCAAATATGCCTACGCCAACAATTTGATTTGAGAATACTCCACTGACATATGTTGATAATCATAAACATCTTGGTTTAACTTTCAGTCATGATGGTACTTGGCATACACATATATCTAACATTGTTTCAGCAGCTTCAAAGGTCTTAGGGTCTATGCGAATGCTTAAATTCAAAGTCAGTCGTAAAACACTTATTCAAATATACATAACATACTTACGTCCCCAACTAGAGTATGCATCCCTTGTTTGGGATATCTGCACCATTTATGAAAAAAATATTCTCGAAAAAATGCAATACGATGCTGCCCGAATCGTTACCGGGTTAACAGGATCTGTCTCTATTGAGAAACTTCTAAAAGAAATAGGATGGGTGTCTCTTACAAACAGACGTGAAATTCAAAAGCTCACCCTTGTTCATAAATTCAAATATGGCAATCTTCCCGATTATTTGAGAGAGCTTTTCCCACCCACTGTTGAACAAACTAATGATTATCCTCTGAAGAATAGAAATAATTTTATATCTATACCAAGAAGATTGGAAATCTATTCCAAATCAGTATTACCTTCAGCCGTAAAACTCTGGGACGAACAAGATGAAGAAACTCGTAACATTGATACCCTATCCTCCTTTAAATGTCATCTCAAAAATCGATATCAACTTCCGGGAGTTCCTCAGTATTTTGTTTTTGGTAATAGAACGGAACAGATATATCATAGCCGCATAAGAAATAACTGTAGCAATCTAAATTCTGACTTACATAATAACCACATAAGAGAAATCCTAGCTGTAATTGTGGATATGCGATAGAAGACGCTGAGCACTTTTTTTTCCAGTGTCCATTATTCAGAAACCATCGCCTAACACTATTTAGAAGCACGTGTCTTTTCCATCCTCTAAGTACATATAAGCTACTGTTTGGTGTTAATACCCGTACTGACGAGGAAAACTGTAACCTATTTACAGAAGTACATAAATTTATAAAGAGTACGAGACGTTTTAATGATACATAAAAAGGGTGTCATTGTCCCAGTAAATGTTATAGATGTATATCAGTCTGGGGTGTCAGGTGCGGGGTTCCCATTGAGCGAGGTGTTTGTTCGATCACGGAAGGCAGTCAACTTTTTCAGCGTTTTGTTTTTCTTCAAATTGTTTAATGTATTTTTTTTCTTCAATTTGTTTCTCTCTCTCTCTCTCTCTTTTCATTTTGTTTTCACTTAATTATTCTAATAGTTCATTTGATTGATTCAATTCTTTCTTGTAAAGATGTATAAGCGATACAGCTATCTTGTCATTTACTTAAAATCTGACGTCTTCTGGAGAGGGCCGTTTCTGATGTTGTGATAACTCGTGGCCCGATCCATTTGTTATAGTTCAACATATCTTGCATGCCTTTATACATATGTATATGTAACTTGTACAATAAAATAATATTAAATCTAAATTGATATTGTTGACCATGTGATTATTTTTCATTTAACGTACGTTTTATAATAAAACAAACTTCCTTGCCACCCATATATTTGTAAATCATTCATTCTGTGTCATATACTAAATTTCGCCATATGCACATTCCGACCCGCGCTTTAGGTAAGGTTCAGCGTAAATCACGAAGGTCAAAAGTTGTTTTTAGGGGAGTTTATCTATAGCCCCCAGGCCTTGGGCGCTCACAGCGCTTTGATGCAATATTGGTTCTATATCACAAAATGTATGGGCCGTTTCTGAATCTGCTTGTTTAAGAACACGTTCACTGTAAATGTTTTTCTTGTTTGTTATTATGAAAAGTTCCTTAACTGAATGGTTGTTCTAAGATCGTAACGTAGATGTTTTGTTGGTAAAATGTCGGGACATTCCTGTTGTAGATACACATAAAAGAACAAGCAGATTTCGTTTTTATGTCACCAATAGAGAGAGTCGTTGCGCTAATGTTGGACATTTTAATATAGTGCATTTGTTAATACTTCAAAAGCTGTGCCAATTATGTCTCGAATCGATCCAGAAATAAGATGCTAGAGTGATAAAATTGTCTTCCAAGAAGAAATGTTTGAAAAGGTAACTATCAGATTTTCTTTGCTGAGGCCAAATATCTTTGCTTTTAACTATATAACAGAGAACGAAAGTGCAAAAACCATAGACACAAACCTCATTAATTCATGAACAGTCGTGTATGTAATAGCAAACTTTATTCTTCAAAACCTTTATGGAGGATGTTAGTCTGGTTGTTCATGAATGTTCTGCTTGATTGAATTCAAATATTTTAGCTTACATGAGCGTATGCTGAAGGTGTGTAGGGTACAGGTCATGGAGGAATAGTCCATTTAATATAGGGGTTTGTGTTTTGTGAAGAAGTGATTTCCTTGTGCATTCATGTGTTTTGATCTATTTCCTAGTTCCATTTGTTGATTTGTCGACATTTTGATTTTATACATTGTGGTTTTTGTCGCTTAACGTACACAGTCTATACAACCGAAGCGTGTGTTGGTTCATTTGCTTTTGAGGGGCTAAGCGTTTTATCTACATCAGCGTATACGGGCAGACGCTTCATATAGCCAGACGCAAAACCGGCGCAATATCAGTAAAGGTAACCTTATATACCGGCGTAAGCCGGTGATTTGTGCATGGAACGTATAGCCAAAGACCTAATATCGCTGAAATTTCGGCAGCCTTTTGCAATATATTCGTTAGGAGAATTACCGCATGTCAAGATTCGCAGCTCGCTCGGTATTTGAAGGTATATATGCTACGCACTCGTATGATCCGACGCACGACTCGAGCAAATCTGGCATGCTGGATCACGTTACTATACTATTAACCCTATTTTATTAGACTTTGCTGTTTATAATAATATAAGAACAGAATTGCATAGCAATTTAGTCGAACCTTTCTAATATCAGTAAGACTGACCAGCTTAGTTTCCTGTTTTCTAGTCAATCACTGAATATACATTGTGCCAGCATGTTTTAATATTTTTAACGACGCTTATATTTGCTGTATTTCTTTATTCGTATAGGCGACATTACCAAACTGATCAGTCGTCGATAAGGAAAAATTGTACATGCTTGTAAAGATTTACCGTAAAGATGTCCTTTTCTCCCAAAGAATTACTCAAACCGAATAAAACCTCTGTTATAACATTTGGTGGTACTGCCGGCTCGAGCATCCTTCAATAGATCTGGGATACAACAATATCGAGTAAATCATCTATATCGTCCGACGTCACAATAACTGAAAAAAAAACATATTTGAACGTTAGCATACATTCATATACTAATACTGTTTATAATTATCATTTCTTCTCGCATAGTATCATGGCTTGTCAGCCTCCATACATGAAATATTAAATTGACCAAAGTTATCATAGAAGCAGCCGCGCACATGATGCGCTGTAAAATTATTTACATTGTATGTATCACATACATATATTATCATGGCTTATCAGCCTCCAAACATCATGTATCACATATTATCATGGCTTGTCAGCCTTCATACATGGTAAATTAATATCATCACAGAATAATTATCTACAGTACAAAATGATATGCATGTATCACATATTATCAAGACTTGTCAGCCATAACATATAATTATATATGTCTAGCAATTATACAGGCAGCAACGCCTTAGCAAATTTATTTTTAATGCAAGTTTCGAAAATACTTGCACCATTTTTACATTGAGTGTAATTTTCTTTATTTGTGATCTACAACATTGGATATAAATCTACCACTCACGCACAACTGCCAAAATGTTGCCGAAAACCATAACGGTAAAATATAAACACCGATAACATGGGCGGAACAAACAAACCCAATTTGTCACCGTTTTATCCACATCTGAACAACTGGGAATAAAATATAGGTTAATTCACCATTACCAGTTGAAGTGAACCGATCTACCTCTAAATTATCCCACTTGCTTTCAATCAAGTGTAAAATATGAAAAGATCTTCCAGAAAATCTTTGACAAATGATAAGCTCTTTCACTACTTTCCTCCTACAACCAAAACATTTCTGTGCTTTGACCAGTATCAACATTGCAAATCAAGATTCATACTGCTACTAGTACTGATTGTCCGTAAACCACTTGTGTCTTCGTAGTACGTATGCGAGGGGCTGCATCGATTTATAAACCGCACCAACTTTTCTACAAGTTGAGGATCGAACACTTTCGTCATTTGTCAACAATCATTGAGCAATTCCATTTACAGATTCTACTTCATACCATGCAAACCCCGTTCCAGAAACATCACTAAATACAATTTTAGTGAAAAAATCAGAAACATTGATCTTGCGAATGTTCAAAACTCGTAAATTGTCTACCCAAAATTTGAACTGAGCTATATACTATCACAACTTAACTGTATGTGCATGTGATGCCCGTGAAAGCACAGAAGCTATATCGATTCAGATACCTGGTATCATACTATCTGACTATATGACCTAAACTGAAATTATCTTAAAAGTGTTCCTTAATACATATACTGTACCGAGATTTGCACCTGCACCAGCCTGAAATTCAAATTCCCTTAAATACATAAACTGTACCGAGATTTGCACTTACACCAGCCTGAAATTCAAATTCCCTTAAATACATAAACTGTACCGAGATTTGCACCTGCACCAGCCTGAAATTCGAATTCCCTTCAATACATATACTGTACCGAGATCTGTACCTGCACCAACCTGAAATTCAAATTTTCAAGATTGTTTCCATAAATGCTTATTACAGGTCTTAAATCTAGTATCAAACGCTTATTTTCAGAAAACTGTAGGCCTACTGGAACAGTTAACCTATTACGAACAGTGGAACTATTATCACACTTTTCAAGCAAACCCATTCAATTTTGCTTCACGTACAAAAATTGAAATCTTGTATCGCCGACCCGATATTTTTTTCAGAATTCAAGCAGACGGCAAATAAATAAAAAGGAATATTATACCCACTTTTGATTGCATCCAATATAAAATCGTTAACTCCAACTGTTAACAGTTGCACTGCTTTAATCTATCTTAAATTGTGGCTTTTTTAACCTTGTTTATATTCAAAATATTCAGGTAAAACTATTACCGTGTAAATCATAACAATTACAGCTAAAAATAAAATACTCATCTGTCAAATGTGATGACTCATTTTCTGTTCTGGGTAACATCGACTACTGATTGACTCTGCTATGTTCGAAGAACCCTGACGTGTAAGGAAAGTCTTTCCTGTAGTGCGTTAAGTCTCCACATGCGAAACAACTTTCAAACGACTCTTGAGTAGTGACGAAAATTGGACGCATCATCCTTGAATAGACCTGGTGTTGTCGGCTGCATACCCCATGAGGGAATGGGATATTCCAAACATCTAGATTAAGATGGGAAGTAATGTTTGTTTCCCATGCTGCATTCGACGCATTATCCAAAACTGAATTTAAAGTTCGATAAATTAATGTCTGAATGTGTATTATTGCGACACGGTGAAGTACGTGAAACATTTTCATACATAAGTAGCGAAAAATAATATATCTGTAAGCATTGATGCCCAAAGCTGAATGAACATACTACAATTCAAATCCTTCAACACGTTGACTCGCATAACTCGCGTTACTACGAAAACCAACAAAACAAACAAGTTTTAGATTGGTCTGTACAACAAAAGATCTATACCTATTCAAGGAAAATATTTCCCGCCTAATTCACTGCGCTTAACCGACGAAAAATATATTTATAAAAGGCGGGCGGTACGATATTGAGTTTATGAAACAGATAGCTAGTTAGACTTCATAGTAATACTTCCTGACAAATTTTATCACGTAGTAAGAGGTTTAGAAGACGAAGCGAGGCTTAGATTCTCAAACTGTGACCTTTTCCTTTGAGTTATAACGACCCAAAATTATTGCATGCACGACAAAACTTAATGTACCGATGCTTTCTGGCAAGATTTATTAAAATCTAGCAAGGTGTTTATGAGATACAGTATAGTATAGAAAGAATTCAACAATTCTTTCATAAAACTGAACCTACGTAGTCCCATATGTAGTGGTCAATTTTGTGTTATTCTGTCTTGTCTCCAAATCATGATCATTCTCATCAATCTAAGCAACACAAAAATGTTTCTTTCGATCAAGGAATTTACCACGTTTTCACGCGTGACAGGCGCGAATGCTTACCACTGTAGTATCAAGGATTGCTCACAACAGGTGACAAAAGTATTCACGCATCATTGAGGGCTTGTGTTTCTCCTCTTATCAAAAATTACACTACACTTATTGACCGTTTTTCACTGGACGAGAAAGTATAATTATTCTTCACGGTAAAATTAACATAACTTTAAAGGTAACAACATGATGTTGATAGATATGAGCTGTTTACGTATTTGAATTATAAAACCATTCACAAGAGACTGAAAAGGCGAGAATATTTTAATTAACTTTTTCATTCGTTATTATCGAATCAAACGGAACCTACATAGTTAATTGTTCAATCCAAAAATGTTATGTAGCGTTTTATTACAGAAGGTCTCTATAATGATAATTTGTGCTAAAATGTGACATTTTTGCGATAAACAACGTTCTTTAAATATGTACTTATTTATCATTGTACATTATGTTTAGAGAATACAATCCGCTAGATGTAGGGAGTATTCCTTTAACTCAGAACTCATATTGGTCGGTACTCCAATAACAAAAGAAAAGTAACACATATTTGTTTTTTTACACAATTTTAAGTAATGTAATATAAATGAAACTAAAATTCATTTTACATAATTTTAAGTAATGTAATATAAATGAAACTAAAATTGATTTTACATATTTTACAAAGAAGGTAGAATGTTTTCATTTCTTAATAAACTTTCAAGGAAAATCGAATTTGTTGCAGATCAGTGAATTACATGCACCTCAATGTAAGACATGTTGGGTTTCCTATTTCAATTACAGGACAAACTTCAATTGAGATAGCGCGTAACAGAACTTTAAAGGGACATACCCTATAAATATAGCAGAGTATATTCTCGAAACATAGATTATGTGTTCAATGAACGTAAAATGATAAATAAATACAATGTGCAATTGCAAAGACGAACCTATGACGAAAAATGCCTCGTTTTACCACAATTAATAAATAAAGAGGCTTTCTGTAATAAATCGCATTCACCCATTAATTGTACAACAACAACTCTACATAGAATTGAATGGTTTACAGTACTTCAGCATATCTTAAACCGGCATATCTTAAACCACTGATTTTATCGATAATGACTGGAATTGGTCGAGTTGTTCGTCCGTCTGTTCGTCACAAACCATGTCCGCTCAATATCTCTTTAACCCCTTGAAAGATTTTAAGTTAACCCACTACAATTTTCACCATATTGAGACGATATGAAGTGCGCATTTTACAACCACTTTGGTTCAAGGTCAAGGTCATAATTAGAGATCAAAGGTCTTATGACTATATTTCGTGTCCGCTCAATTTCTCTTTAACCCCTTAAAGGATTTAAAAATAACTCAAAATCAAATATTTAAGCAAAACCTTATTTTGGCGGGGGGGATTTTTGTATTTTTATAGCTTTTAAATTGTTTAAAGCAAGCAATTTTTTTTTCGTGGCGGCAATGTCACTGTCATTATGAATATATAATGATATTTTTTCAGTTTTCAAATTGTTTTAAGCAAACAATTTTTTTCGCGTGGGGGGAGGGGGGGGGGGGGGTTGGTAGTGGGATGGGGTCAATGTCAAAGTCAATGTTACAAAAATAGATTAAAAATATTTTTTTTTATTCTTTTCAGATGAATTTTCTTTTTACAATTTCTCAGGCACCGTTGAAGCCTGCTTTAGCGTTTTCTTGTTTTATTTTAATATTCTGTTTCAGTATTACAATCATTGACAAACTGCCATGGGGGAGACACATGATTTATAAAACAAACATTATGTTGTCTGGATGTTGTTCTTTGCACAAGCTAGATTATATGAGAAACAACTTTCAAAAAACCAAATGTATCTATATATAAGTCGTGCAGTGTTTGTTGGTGCTAAGGGAGATTTAAAAGTATGGGTTATTTTAACTTTGCCAAATATATATCTTTTTAACCAATCTTTTATGAAACATTAAGTTGTCTGGATGTTTTTTTTACACAAGTTAGATTATATAAGAAACAACTTTTTAAGAACCAAAGGTATCCTAACAGATTTACGTTTTCTTCACAAATAAGTTCATGAGTTCATTGTTGCGTTTGTAGGTACTGAAGATTTTCATTCATTATTGTGCGTCTTCCATATCGACATTTTTCTGTAAAGTGTGTTCTACATGACTATTTAAACATATACTAAACGAAACTTCTAACTCACAAGTTACGTATTTCCTTCTTTATTTAATTAACAACTCTTCCAATATATGGCAGCTTATTTTAGCTATGTATGCACTAAATATATCACGTTTCGCTTATGAAGACACTTGGTAAATACTTCCGTTATGTGGATTTCAAAATGATCGTGTTATACAAATTTCATACGGAAGACAATTATAAGAGTGGGTTTCCAAGGAAGAGCGTCAATGCAATTACACATGTCTAGTCTACAGAGGTTTAAACGTTAAGTCAAAATTCTCGGCGAAATGATTTGTACCACTCTATTATTTTGAAAGTCTTGTATCGGAAGTATCTACCCATCTTCATTAAAGCTGTTGTGCACCGATAGTTAAAACTAGGCTGGCAAATATTGGAAGGATTGATAATGAAATAAAGAAGGAAAAAGATGCGTTAGAAGTTTCATATAGTATATATCATTGCAGAAGGTGACCAACAAGAACCCCTATACAAATCCCCTAAAAAGATGTAGCTTAGTTTAAAATATCGCATTATCATCATCATACTATCGTATTTTCGCGTTTTCGTTATCGTACTATCGCGTTATCATCATCGCGTTATCGCTTTTTCGTTATCGTAGTTTCGTGATTTCGCGTTTTCATCATCGTACTATCGAGCATCGCGTTTCAGATCAACATATTCAAAGACGATGGCATTAACGGAGTTCCGTAACCGGTCCAGCTTAATTCTTTATTCGCAAAACAATTTTAAAAACTGATATTATATAATTTGTGTTTATGCAGTATTGATATTTTTTAAATCGTGTTTATTTAGTATGTAAGCCTAGACATTTTTGGAAAGCTATTAGCAAACAACATATTGAAAGGACTCATAACTACAAAAACAACTGCCTTGAAATAAAACAAAGGTTCTTACCCCTTGGAAATATTTTAGTAGGGATAACTCTTTATATATAACAAGAACTATCTTTAAAAAAAAGATGGTCGGCGCTATTTTGAGTTTTTTAAATTAAACCATTAACTTGCCCTGCTGCTTGTAAGTAATTATGCTCTTGCGACCAGTACCGATCTTTATTTGTCTGCACGTCTGTGTGCGATCTGATCATGTTTTCAGTCAGTAACTTTTAAAGGGGCACTTCTAAAACTGGTATGAATTGACATGGCGCCGACTGTCAATCAAATCGTTCGACTGACCAATAAAAAAACACTATTTTTACACACCTCCACGCATTCTGTTTTCGAGAGTTTACCTCCGACATGTGGTAGAAGAGCTTGCGTATGTAGGGTCATTGTCTTCGTGGATAATTGAATGTTTTATGTAAAATAAATATATAAAAATGATGAAAAAGTAAATTTAATTACTACGAAGGGCTTTATATCAAGTTAACACCAAGAACTGAAAGAAATTTAAATGATACTTTGCTTACAGAAACAGTTAAACCGGCACTAAATCGTGACCACGGACCTAATGTGTATATATGGTCCGTGTC
Source organism: Saxidomus purpurata (assembly GCA_022818135.1). Lineage (NCBI taxonomy): Eukaryota > Metazoa > Mollusca > Bivalvia > Venerida > Veneridae > Saxidomus > Saxidomus purpurata. The sequence continues at coordinate 26,958,122 of JAFMSR010000002.1, read as the reverse complement.
GTGAACCATGTTAAATGTTTCGGTTACTTTTGTCATATTATATTAATTCATATCTAGATTATTTAAATTTTTTTTGCAAACGCTTTAGTTTTTCACGGTAGCTTTCAGCGAAAAGAATGTGTAGTTTAGTTTTAATCATATACTTCGTCTATGGAGACTAAAAGTATGCTTTGTCGATGAGTATCATACGAAACCTTAATTTCTAGGAATAATATTAGAATTAATAATTATAGTTTTTAACTAATATTAAATATAGATAGGCAGAGGGCAATTGTTAAAAAGTTTTCCAAAAAGAAATGTAATCTGCACTAACTGTACGCATTACATATCATGTATGTTCTGACACAAATATTTTGTAAATTGCGACTTCAAACATACGTGCTGCATTTATTCTTGCATAACCGATGGCTGTTTTCTATGTCATGGACCTATAAACAGACACGTGTCAAGAAAGATGATACATAATATACAGTGTGACATCTTGCCTTTGTTTCGGTAAGTCACCGGGAGATATGTTTGTCATGTATCTCAATGCCGCCCTGCTTGACTGGTCGGATTTGATGGTACAATAAACATGTATGATCCATCTAATTAAAACTTGAATGTTTCGTTTGTATTTAATAGGTAATAATTGTTTGTCTTCTGACATCGCTATCACCATTATAAATGCCGCTTTGCCAATTAACTTTGAAACTTCATACTTTGATATTTTGATACAGTTTGAGAACAAAATACCACGATACATGTAAATACTGACCACGGCGTGCAAAAAGTACTATATATGAACGAGTATATTTTCTATGGTGGTGAAAAAATCCCTGTGAAAATGCATCGTAAATACATTTTTTACATTACTACATATAATATTATTTTTTTTAAATATATATTTAAAATATTTTCCGTTTCGAGATCCTTTCGGCATTTTGTGCACTCATTTCCCCTGTCTTGATGGGTTTGTTTAAAATGTATGTACATAATGCGTGATATGTATGTTGTTCTTTTATAAAAAGGAAACATAAAATTTCGATAAACAAAACAAAAAATCCCTTTTAAATATGCTTCTATCCCAGTCAAAATGTGCAAGATCAGCATGTAGATACTGCCTGAACACTAAAGCGTGTCGGAGGTATTGTTATCTATCGCTCGCGTGGTCGGTAGGCGGAGCGATCGATACTTTCGCGTCATGTCAATTACATAACCGCAAAATCATAATTAAAGAATATATGCAAGTACGATAAAGCTAAATATTCCAGACACCATCGGTTAAATATGTTTCAGAACAGTAAAAATTAAATGATCTATCTGAAGTTGTTGTTGTACAATTAATGGGTTGATTAATTGTGCTAAAATAAGGCATTCTATATATATATATATATGATGTTGTCAAAATTTTTCGTACACATCATTGTTACTTTTTTTTGAGGGGTGGGGGGGTTTGGATATGATCTGCTAGAAGTAGGGGGTGCCACTTTAACTACGCACTCCTGTGAGCAATAAATGGTGGGCCAGCACTCAAAAAAATAGTAGAAATTACACTTCGTGTTTTACACATTCTTAGTAATGTAACAGAAATGGAACTGTGTTAGATACTCTACAATGAAGACAAAATACAGCTGTGCATGAACTTGCAAGTCATTTCTTAATAAACTTTCAGGGAAAATCAAATTAATTGCAGATCAGTCAATTACATGCCTTCAATTTAGGATTTGTTGGGTCTCCTATTTCAATTAGAGGGCAAATTTCAATTAAAATAACGTGATGCAGAACATTAATGACATAGTGTGCCATGCCGAATGATTTGTAAATACAATTATACATGTAAATGAGATTTTTGAAATGTATAGTGGTCAGTTTAAGTATTTTTTGGGAGAAATCTAGGACAGCTGTTTGTAAAAGTGCTTACCCTTTATACTCTCTCATTAACCTATTGTGCTGTTTTATGTCCGTTTTAAATAGAAATACAAATGAAAAGTGTCCAATAAATTAATTATAGTTAAAAGAGTGTTTTATATAACATTTGCGTTTTTAATATAATTTTTCTACCAATCTTTTATAAAACATTAAGTTGTCTGGATGTTTTTTTTGCACAAACTGGATTATATAATAATTAACTTTCGTTCTAAAAGCCAAAGGTATCCTGACAGTTTCCCCCTTATCTTCACAATTTAGTTCATTATAAAGATGTCCAAACAAGGACCTCCAAATGCATCCCCTAAAATAATGTAGCTTATAGTTCCCTGCTCTGTGACAAAAATCTACCTGCAAAACGGTTGGACAAAAGAGCAAAGATTACCGACTAACAAGATTATTCCAAGTCAAGAGAAGATGACATTTAATGCTCTCAATGATCAAAGTATGCATGTCGCACGCACATATGCTACAACGTTTCCAGATATAACGTGATGTCTGTCAACTATTATAGCTCTGTTATCATGCCATGGAATTTCAGAAGTCGAACTTATTTTCGTGTAGACAAATTTAGTATTATTAGTCAGGTTAGCAATCGGATATAGTTTTTCAAAATAGAGATTTTGAAGACAGCATTCGCCCATGACACGTAAGCTGTATGCCAGTGATGTCTAGAACATTTTAACAATGGTAACGCCAAACAATAGGTATCACAATTGACAGCATTTGATAAATATGAATGATGATAATCAAGTGAAGTATAACTCGCAAAAGTCTCCATAAATATATTTGATTATTTGATAATAAAATAATACGGATTGCGTTTTTCATATCAGGATCTAGACGAGGTGAGTGAAAGCTTGTTGTTTACGAAATTCAATTGATTTATCTTACTACAATTCAACCGGATCGTTAATCTTTTATTTCTAACGCATCGAGAATTATGGCACCTTTTCAACTTGAATTTCTGTTAATTTGTGATTTCTGATCATTATCTGAAAATTCTCAACATGATGTCGGGCTAAAACAAAGTACAAACAGAGTACGGCATGAAAAACTTTCTGACTCCCTTATTCTTACTTGTTTGTTGCTTCATACCCTGAGCTGCTCTTTCTTTCAGATACGAAAACGCTCAATAATTTGTGTCCCACACAAAACATATTGTTTTCGTGACCCACAAAAAACTGTTTTTTTTTCTAAAATATTGCCTTTCCTGACTTTTTTCAGCTGTTATATTAGGTAAAATTTACGTTATCCGCTTCTGATACCTTGTGATAAGACACAATTTCAGATTTATGCATCGGAGTCCCACATGTAGTACATCAATTTTCTGCTCGAAAAGTGCGCGGTTACACCCCTTGTCAAAAGTACGAATTTATTCTACTGATATCGATAAACATCGCTGACCAGACTGTCGTCTCTATTTGGTTAAATCTATGGAAGTATAAGAAAAATATCTTGGAAATTACCTGAAATGGAGTTTTTCACAATTCTGCAACCCACACAAAGCCGTAAAAAGCGAAGTGGGACCGGTACTGTGTTAAAAGAGATTTTTATTAGTACGGGTGTCTAACAACATTTTGTGGTACACCAAGTCTTTAGATTGCTAACATTGAGCTGAAATACAGTGCATTCTTTGCCTTGAGAATGATATTATCTGTATAGAATAAAATACCGACAGCTTTTAGGCTTATTTGTAAAGATTACGTAATAAAGTTGCTCCGAAGACTGATTTATGGTTTAACTGATGCAGTAAGTTTGCCGATGACAGATATTTATGGAAACAGATCAGTGTAATAGAAATTTACCCGAACTGGAAAATACATGGTCCATTGTATTTCCGTAGGGAATATTTAATCTTTTTTAAAAGTAATACTGTACAACACTTTTTGAAAGAAAGCAGTATCGTTATCCCGTATAAATTCATATTGAACGCACGTTACAACTCATAACTATATGTTATAAATAATTCTTATTACTGCAATGTATTTTAACATGCTCATACAATGGTATAATCCAGAATGAAACGAAATACAAAACTGCTGAGACTTAAAACAGAGCATTTCTCCTTAACATAAAAACTCTTGCACTTTTCAAGATATTTTTAATCAATTAATTAATTAATTTTGTAATGTCAGCATAGTTTAAATAGTCAACAATTGTGAGAATATCACCAAATAAAACATTTGCATTACACAACGGATATGTGACAAGAAAATGCGTCTCTTCTTCAATTTGGTCATTGTTACATAACATACAACACTTGAACGACTTCGCCCACATACCGACCAGTCTTTATCCTTTATGGTAAAATACCACACCTGATTTGTGCGAGAAATGATCTTGCAAGTCGTTTAAGATACATTTTGTAAATTAGAAAGTACTGTTCATATTTAAATTGGGGGTAGAAAGTTCTATATGTTCATACTTTTGACGCATTTTCACAGTCTTGTCCCCTAAATAGAAGAAAAGTATTCAGTTAGTTTTATCACATGCAATATTCATATTCCCAACTGACATTATTATTGAATTTGCATTTTCAAACGGTTTCAGTAATGTGTCATAATGAGGCACCGTCTGCACTTGCTTGGAATCCATTCAGTCGCACTCTATACTTAAGAAATACTTGAATGTTGTTAATTTCAAAATTTAGAGAGTAATTTTCTAGTAAATATTAGTTTCACAATGTCTGTATCATTATACAATCCCTCTTTTCATTTGAGTAAATAACTGAAAACATTAAACAAAAAAAACTTCTTAAATTTGTAAGATGATTTTCTAATGAGCATTACCTTAAGCTTTCAAATTACATATATACTACATTTCGAGCATAGGGCTGTGAGTGCGTTTGAAGTTTATTGTAAAACAACGGTAAAAACAACGAAAATATAAAGGTCGCAGCTCTAGGGTCAATTTCAGACTATAGTTTCTTGTCGTTTGTCATTGTTCTTTCTGTTTTTTTTGTCTTGTGAGATGTTGTTATAGAATTCAAAGTTTCTAGTCTTAACAGTCTCGCTGTGTGGTGCCAAAGAAGTCTAAGGCGCTCTTACTTTGCATTGTTCGGTTGTGTTGCCCTGCCGTATAGGTTCAAATCCTGCCTTCTGTCCTGTAAAGTAGGTACAGAAAAACAGCATGTGCACTTTATCTGTTTCTCATTTATTTTAATTTGACAAAAATAATTGATATGAGAGGCGGTGTGTTAGTAATTCTAAAAAGGTCGACAACATTTTTGTTACATAAAACCCATGTGATATTTATTTATATAAACCATGATACTATATAAGTCATAAAACGTGGTATACTGTGAACGAGATGTTAAATATTATTATTTTGCCTCAATTTATTATCAATGTTAAATCCAATAGACAAACAGTTAACATTCATACTGTCTTTGTCAAGGCAACACGTGACAACAGAAATATACAGTTAAAATCTAGTGTTACACGGCAGAACGCGCGGTATCGTTTTTTTTGTGATTTTGCTTGTTATGAACGCTTGTCCGTAATAGTATGTCACGTACCCAATAATCTTTTTCGGCATAATAAAATAAATATCATACATCTTTTATGTTGACACTTTTACTGTTATACTCAATGCTGCTGATTGATATTTAAATACTGTAGTTGGAGTCGAAGAGGACGCACACACAATGTCTCGTATGGTATAATATTTTGTATGGGTGTAAAATTGTAGCAATCAACATGGTTTGTCATGAAGACAATTTGTTAAGACTTTGTTCAAGCAGCAATCTTCATATCAAGAAATATCCTTCTATTACTGCCGGCCTGAGTCTTTCAGAGAAAGCTGACAGTTTCTTACGGGCGCCTGGAGTCTAGTAATGGTTAATAGGAATAATGGTTAGGTAAACTGCCCGACTGTGAATTAAGTAATGTGGAAACAGAAAACAGTCCCCTCCCTCCATCATACGGTCACAGACAAAAAGAAAACTGAGATGACTATATAAGCACATTGTGCTAAAGTCTTTCAGGGATTTAACTCTATGTACAATTAGTTTGTGATGCCCCCTTCCAAACCAAGAATGCTTGGGCCTAGGATCTTGAAACTTGATGTGGAGGGTGGTCATGACCAGCAGATGACCCCTTTAGTTCTTTAGGTCAGTATGTCAAAGGTCAAGATCAAAGTTATCTGGAATAGTAAAACGGTTTCCGAATGATACCTTTTATATGCTGGGGCCTAGCATCTTCAATTTTGATGTGGAGATTTGTCATGACCAGTAGATGATCCCTATTGATTTTGAGGTCAGTAGGTCAAACTTCAAGGTCACGGTGACCTGGAATTGTAGAACGTTTTTCGGACGATAACTCGAGAACGTATGGGCCTAGCATCCTGAAATATGTGGAGGTTTTTTTTAGTCATTACCGGTAGAGGACCCCTATTGATTGTGAGATTAGTAGGTCAGAGGTCAAGGTCACAGTGACCCAAAATTGTAGAATGGTTTAAATAACTACAACTATCACTGAAGGTGATGAATACTCCCCGAACATCCCACTGGCACAGTATTTAAAATTTATGTAGTATTTGATGCTTTAATTATTGGACCTGCACATCTGTGAAATATAATTAAATTTTGACCAGCGGGTTTGGAGATTAAAAGCACACAAGATTTTACTATCTCAAGCCCCTGTGACCTTTGATCTAGTGACCCGAAACATGGACCATACACAACTAGTTATTGTACTTATCACTTCTATGAAGTATCATTAAATTCTGACCAGGGGTTTTGAAGACTTAGCGTCCACAAGATTTTACCATCTCGAGTCCCTGTGACCTTGACCTTTGACCTAGAGACCCGAAACCTGGACCATGCACAACTACGCATTGTACTTATCACTTGTGTGAAGTATCATTAAATTCTGACCAGGGGTTTTGGACATTTAGCGTCCACAAGATTTTACTATCCCAAGCCCCTGTGACCTTGACCTTTGACCTAGAGTCCCGAAACCTAGACCATGCACAACTACGCATTGTACTTATCACTTGTGTGAAATATCATTAAATTCTGACCAGGGGTTTTGAAGATTTAGCGTCCACAAGATTTTACCATCTCGAGTCCCTGTGACCTTGACCTTTAACCTAGAGACCCGAAACCTAGACCATGCACAACTACGCATTGTACTTATCACTTGTGTGAAGTATCATGAAATTCTGACCAGGGGTTTTGGACATTTAGCGTCCACAAGATTTTACCATCCCGAGCCCCTGTGACCTTGACCTTTGACCTAGAGACCCGAAACATGGACCATGCACAACTACGCATTGTACTTATCACTTGTGTGAAGTATCATGAAATTCTAACCAGGGGTTTTGGAGATTTAGCGTCCGTAAATATTTTACTATCCCGAGCCCCTGTGACCTTGACCTTTGACCTAGAGACCCGAAACATGGACCATGCACAACTAAGCATTGTACTTATCACTTGTGTGAAGTATCATTAAATTCTGACCAGGGGTATTTGAGATCTAGTGTCCACAAGATTCCGTCTATAGACGGGCAGACGGACGGACGGACAAGCTGAATCCAGTATACCCCCCTAACACTTTGTGTTCGGGGGGTATAACTATAGTTAGGAGTGACCAATGGCAATGAAATTTGGTTTGTATGTAGTTTGCGGGGAGAGGAAGTTTGGGATTGCATTTGGTGTCACTAGGGTTAATGTCACTGTTACTCAAAATAGAAAAATGGTTCTCGCTTAATAACATGAGTTAAGAATGACCAATTGCAATGAAACTTGGTGTGTAGATAGCTTGCATGGAGAAGAATATATTATTTTTTTTTAAAGTTTATATTCTTTAAGCAATAAGCAAAATTTTTAAGGGCAAGGTCACTGTTACTAAAAGTAGTTTTTTTTCAAATTCTTTTTAGTTTTAAAATTTTTAAGCAAAAGAAAAATATTGTCAAGGTCACTGTTACTAAAACTTTTCTTTTTTTAATTATTTTTTTAAAATTGTTTTCAGGAAGTGTATTTGCCTAAGAACACACCAGAAACAGTTTAGGTGACTTTTTTCACTAGGATCAAAGTCAGTGTTAAGTTCTGATATTGTTTTATGGAGATGACTGTTTTATTTGCTTTTTAGAATTTTCTTTTTTTAATTCTGCAATTTCTACAGACGCTGTTTTCACGAATTTTACGGTGACTTTTACTTTAAAAACTGTTCCTTGCATAGTGCAACAAAGAGGTCAGATGAAACCGTTTTGTAAAAAAGTCTTGAATTGTTCCTGCGTATCGTAAGTGGACGATATGTTATCCAAAGAAATAAGTGAAATCTCCAATCAAGAAACACTATTTCAGTTGTCGCGTTAGCACCCGTAACATTTTATTGATCCAAAACTGGTAAAAACCAAGCTATTCCGAATAATCTATAATAGCGTATAAATTTACGCATTTAGTCATAAAAGTGGCTTGGTCTGACCTCCAGGATCTATGGAATTTGTTCAGCTGACCGTGTCACTTTGTGCAATGTTTTAATGTAAACCGTATTTCAGTCAGGTTTACTGATGAAAATCTTAACTACGTTGTATAAACATCGTTCCTGGAAAGTTATCAATGGAGGCGGTGGAATATGCAGTCTGTCATTAGATCGACAGTTACATAATTTAGCAGTGAAGTGATCAGGACGAATGTATTCGGATGAACACGAACGAAAAAAGGGATTTTTGGTGCCATTCTCGTAATGACATTATATATCTACATGTACTTACAAATATGCTAATCATAAGATGTGAGAAGTGTATTGTACTTATTTGTAGCATCATTTCATCAGGACTAAATAATGTATAATTTTTCATTTAACGCAAAGGATACATATGATTACATCATTTTGTAATTAAGATAGACCCATAAACATATGCACCATCACGTCTTATTTGAAATTCGCGACATATGTACGAAGGTTGTCGCAAAACATTGCGGACATTGATATTTGCTTAATACTTATTATGAAAAGAACTTTAAGTACCAGGATCTTTTTGAATTTACTGATACAGTTAATTAAATTTGCTGACATGATAACGATAGAACCATGATCTATTTAATCTTAAACAACGTTGACAAATGCCTTTTTGTATTCAAGTAGTTTCGTCATGAGAAATAGTTGTCAGAAAGCCTTTGTTATTTTTTCGAATACCATTGAAAAAGTACTGTTCAATATTTCTATTTGGACTTTCCGATTCAAAGAGCAAAATGAATGTTTCCGGTAAAAATAAAGGTCATTTCTGTCGGTCAGACAACTTTCTGGTTAAAATAAGAGCTATTTGTAATTCTAGTCCTGGGTCTTTAACTTCTATTGGCGTTTAATATAACATCTTATTAAAGTAATGACAACGTTTAAAGACCAGATTTCTTGTAAAACAGAGATTATGTACACAATTCACAACTGGGTAAATTTGATCGGCGCATACAGCTTTGCCTCATTGACATCATGTACTTTATTCTTTTTCAAAATATTCCCTGCTGTGAGTCATAGATATCCCAAGACGGTATACCCATTTACTTAATACAAAAAAAAATTCTTTATTTAGAGATCTGTTAACTTTGTTCACAGCTCGTATGATGTCTTTACTACTTGCGAATTTATCCCTCGCATGATTGATTTCAAAAGTGAAAAATATTCAGAGTCTTTATCCTTATTAGTTCGCCCCTTCGAATCGTTAGTCCAATCACCTTTAACACGCTTATGTCATATATATACATGTGTTCTGGCTATATAAAAATTTGCATGGCATGCGGTGAAGGTATATAATAAAAGAATCACTATAACAGTCGGGTGTAATATTCCTCGTTGGCTGAACAGCGCTGGATCAGACGAGATACAGGCAACCCATAAGATACGACCCAACAGATCAACCGACTCTTATAATATTCTGTTTTTATTGGGTTAAATCTATGCAAAATTAGGAAAGATTTAAAGAGAATGTTACCAAGGTTTTAGTATTGCTAACATTGAGACGAGTTGGATAAGAGGATAGTTTTGTCAGGACAGAGAAAAAACCCGACAGGTTCTCGGCTAATTTGTCAAGATTTTGTAATAAAACTGCTTCCGAAGATTAATGAATGGTCTTTATGTTGTAGTAACGTTGACGATGGCAATTATCTACGGAAAACAGATCAGTGTAATTGCAATTTACTTGACTGAAGAGTACATAGTATTACCGTTATGAATATATTTTGACATGCCATTTTTGAATGTGATCTCGATTTACAACCAGAATCAATTCATCTACAAAATGTTTAATGCTTATCTTTTTTAGAAACTAAGTTGTGGGTACAGTATCTGTTTTCTTTTTTCACAGGCTAAAGACGATAGTGTGCTTATAGTAAAAATGATACCTTTGAACATTTTTGGCATCTTTTTCTTTATTAGTTCTGTGGGCTTTTTCTGAATCTCCCTAAGAATAAGAACATGAGCACTGTTAATCTATTACTTGTTTGTAAAATAAAGTTCCTTATATGAATGATTGTGCTAAGATCGTAACGTAGATGTTTTTATGCTTTTCCTGTTGTAGTAGCGTTTAAAACGACTAGAAGATCTCGTTTTTATGTCACCTTCAGGTAGTTGCTTACGCTAATGATTGACATTTATTAGTGCATTTATTCATTCTTCAAATCTGTGCCAATTGTGTCTCGAATCTATCCGGAAATAACATGATTTAGGATAAAATTGTCTTCCAAGAAGAAATGTTCGGCAAAAAAGGTATCTATCAGATTTTCTTTGCAGAGGCTAAATCCAAACAGCGATCGAAAATGCGAAATCCATAGAAACAACCTCATTAATTTAAGAACGGTCGCGTGTATCAGCAAACTTTATTCATCAAAACTTTTCAGGAGGATGTTGGTTTTGTTGTTCATGGGTGATGTGCTTAATGGTGTTTAGAGATTTTAAGCTTACCTGCGTATATGCTCAAGGCAAGCTTTGTGGATTGCCTGTCGTCCGTCGTCTTATTATGGTGGTTGTTAACATTTTACTTCAAATGATATTTTCTCTAATACCGCTAGATAGTAGTTTATTATCTTTGGTGTTGATTATCCTTTCGTGGTTCTCTACAAAAGTTTGATTTTTTTTAAGGTTTTGTAAAAAGAATCTCTTAGAGAGGAACTGCTCATTTGTACATGTATATGTAATATGTTGGTCAAGTGAGGTTCTCATTTAAAAAGCATTTTCTCATGCCATTTTCAGGATATTTAAGTTTTTAAAATACGTTTTTTGTCTATCCAACACCTTAACACTTTAAGACGGTTAAAGCTTTTGCGTTGTTATGTTCTCATGCTGTATGCCCCGAGATGTGTATGGTATAGGCCATAGAGGAATAATCCATTTAACATAGGTGGTTGTGTTTTGTGAAGAAGTGATTTCCTTGTGCATTTATATGTTTTATTCATTTCCTAGTTTCATTTGTTTATTTGTTAACATTTTTATTTTATACATTGTGGTATATTAAAACATAGTACTTAGGAATGTTTGTCGCTTAATAGACACAAGTATGGGGTTGGTTCATTTGCTATTAAGGGGATAAACGTTTTATCAGCATCGGCGTATACGGACAGACGCAATATCAGCAAAGGTATCTTGATATATCGGGTAAGCCTGTAATTTAAGCATGACCCCTTATATCGCTGAAATTTTGGCAGCCTTTAGCAGTATTTTCCACATGTCAAGATTCGCGGCTCCCTTTAAATTTGAAGAATTATGTGTTTTGATTGCCGATTATTGTCACAAAGGTTGGTAGGATTGACAAAACTGCTTGTGTTCTGTTAGCAGAAGTGTTGTTATCAACATACGGTAATTAATGCGATCGCCGATTATTGACACAATGGTTGGCGGGGTTAACGTAAATACTTGTTTTATGTAAGCGTTTAAATGTTTTTGTAAAGTATCAGTTCTTGCGGTGTAATAAATTCCGATTTCCTACTGGCCCAAAATGTCACTTTATAATTCGTTTTAGTCTGAATGTCATGGAATTATTGTTTCCCATAGTTTTTACTCCTATAGGTTAAATGAATATTGTAAAAGCGTCTGGACGACGGATTAGTTTTTCAGTTTGCAACGGCTAAACAGTTCAGTTCAAAAGGAAATCTAAGTTATTTATGATTGTAATACTTGTGATACATTTCCTTCGCTGATCATTGCAAGACGCATGTAAAAGTTTTATCAAGCTTAAAGACTCTTTGTAGTAAAAATCATTAGACGCTTATTGAAATAAGATTAGTCTGAAACTAGGTACGTTATGACAGTTTGGATACGCTTAGGATCTGATGAAAGTTCGATATGTTAGTCTGGGCCTTGGCAGACCTGGAAACAGAGAGTCCCTCATACTTGCAGTGTATACTCACACGTGTAGGGTTCTCTTATTCCTAATACATGTTTACCTGACAAGTTTTTACATGTTATTCTTTAAAGCTGCTCGCTCTCAGATTTTGGTAAAAAAATAAAGTTCTTCAAACTGTATGTAAATAACGTATTTTAGAATATATGGTCATATAAAAAGACTCCAGTATAAGTTCATGTCACGTATATCTCTAAATTAAAAAAATACGCTACCAAATTCAAAAGCGTTGCAAACACTTTTGAAATTTCAATATGAACATATAGTGTAGCGGTGCCGTGTAACCGACCTTTTCAATCGATTTCTGCAAATTCCTACCTAGATTTTTGCTTTTTTTTCATTCTAGCCTTTAGTTTTATATTTATGAATAAGAATGTCAATTTTTTGGAAAAATATTTTTTTCAACGGTAACTGAGAGTAAGCAGCTTTAACTGATTAAATTTGATAAAGTTCCAAACGCAATCATTGTAGTAATCATTTGTATATAATCAAAAGCAAAGCATCCTCATACATCAGTGGTTTGCTAACCTTTCAGACAAATAAAATTATGTAATGAATGCTCTGAATGTACAAGAATGAAGCAAAGAAGCTTGAGGAAAATATACTATCGCGTTTTGAAATCGATCAAAGACAAAGTAGTTGAAAAAAATTGCATTTATAACGCCATCAGAAGTTCTGATTGTAAAACACAGAAACGACTCGGTACATGTTACAAAAATCTACACTCTTTAACCAACATTTCTGAAGCATTGTTAAACTAAAAGTAGTATATGGTTGCATTTTCTCTATGGCTTATTTCTCTATGCAGAAACCAGCATGTCCTCAGCGAATTCTCCTTAATGACCTAAGCTTAGTACGTGCTCATAATGAACTCTTGTGACCACTTATCGTTTGACGTACGTTCAAATCCTTTCAAAAACCACTCGGCCAATATATGAACTATTGCACTCAAATTGTCTTTAAATAATCCTCGTCAACGATTTTTTTTTACAAGTAAATATGTAAAAATATGGTCGCCGTAGGTGAAATAAATAAAAACTGCACCTGTAACTGCTAAAAGGAACACTGGTATATCTATTGAAATGGTCTTCTATCAATTGTTTTTCCTCTGTCGCATTGACAGTTGTCCTAGTCAGATGAGCGATTCATGGCCATCATAAATGATTGTATTTGTTCAAAGCAACTAAGATGTTCCTTAACGTTATCACTGACCCCATGTGACCCAGGTTTTAGCTCAAACTTTCAATACACACATTCAGACTAATCGTAAAGATAAGTCGGTATTAAATGTAACTTCTATACTGTTCATAGGAATTTCTATGATTTGATCCGGTGACCTAGTTTTTAACCTGACATGACAGAGTAACATACTTGACTTAGAATTCATCAAGACAAATAGTCTGACAACTTTTCATGTTAATTGAATACAAAATGTGACATCTAGGGAGTTCACAAGTTTTTTCTATTTGATTTAACATGGTGCCCTAGTTTTGACCTCACATAACTCAATTTTGACCTTGACCTCGACTTTATCAATACATAAATTCTGATTTTCAAGATAATTGGGTACAAAATGTGTCTTCCCGATTGTTCTGGCCATATTCATTAAAATCCAGCGAGGTGTTTATGAGATATAGTACAATGTATAGCATAGACAAAATTCAGCAATTCTTTCATAAGGCGGGACCTACAAAGTCCTGTATATGTAATGCTGTTATACTGTCTTCTCTCCAATTCATGGTCATTCTCATTAATCTTAGCCACACAAAAATGTTTCAATCCATCAAGGAATTTATCCCCGTTCTTCCGCGTGACATGTGGGTATGCTTAGAACTGTAGTAACGACGTTTGTTCACCACAACAGATGACACACATATTTATTATGTGGAAAAGCATCATCAAAGACATGTGTTTCTTGTCTTATCAAATATGTTACTACAAATACCGTATTGACCGCTTTTCACTGGTCGAGTCAGTATTATTATTCTTCATGGTTTAATAAACAACAACATATTTTGTTGATAGATAGAGCTTTTTACGAAGTTGAATAATAAAACCATTCATAAAAGACTGAAAACGCGAAAATATTTTATTGACCTTTTTCATCCGGTATTATCGAATCTATAGGTACCTTACATAGTCAATTGTTCAATCCAAAAATGTAATAAATTCTACTTGTCATTTGATTGGCGGTTGTTTTTGCACAATTAATGCGTTGATAGCGATTATTATTGAAAATCTCTATGTTGATACTTTGTGCTAAAATGCAGTATTTTACAATAAAGACGATCTTTAAATTTGTATTTATCTATCATTGTACATTATTGATGTTTAGAGAATAAAATCCGCTAGATTTAGGGAGTAACCCTTTAACTCAGAACTCATGTAAAACTTAATAGTTGGTCAGTATTCCAATAACAGAAGAAAAGTAACACAAATTTGTATTTTACACATTTTTATGTTATGTAATATAAATGAAAGAAATAATAATTCATTTAACATTTTCTACAAAGCAAGCAAAATACATCTGTGCACGGACTTAGCCGGTACTCCAATTACATAAGAAAAGTAACATAAATTTGTATTTTACACATTTTTAAGTAAATAAATGAAACTAAAATTCATTTTACATATTTTACAAAGAAGGCATATTTCTTTTTTCATTTCTTCATAGACTTTTAAGGAAGATCAAATTTATTCCTGATCAATCAATTACATGCACCTCTATCTAAGACATGTTGGGTTTCCTATTTCAATTAGAGGGCAAACTTCAATTAAGACAGCGTGTATCAGAGCTTTATGACATGCGCTATGCGGAATAATTTGGTAATATAATATGACTCGTAAATAAGATTTTGGAAAAGTATGAGTCGGTCTAAGCACCTTTTTGAAAAAACCCCAGGACAGTTGTAAACAAAGCTTACAGCGTGCTGCACCCTCTATACCATCTATTCACCTTATGTGTCTGACCAGTTATCATTTGATGTAAAGCCACTTTAAAGGGGCACTCCTTACATCTAGCAGATTATATTCTCGAAACATAGAGTATGTGTTCAATGAACGTAAAATGATAAATAGATACAATTTTAAAGAAAAACCTATGGCGAAAAATGCCTCATGTTACCATTGATAAATATAGAAGCTTTCTATAATAAATAGCATCTACCCATTAATTGTACAATAAAAACTCTAAAAAGATTATTGAATTGTTTACGGTACTGCAGTATATTTTTAACCGCTGATTTTATCGATAATGATTCGGAATGCATAGCTGAAACTTTTAGGTTAACTTATAATACTTTCAAAGTTTATATGATTTATGTTTTGGAGGTTATCTTGTTTGACATCAGTTATAGGGTATGTCCCTTTAAGACTGTCCCTGTTTTATGTCCGTACATAATGACAACAAGACAGTAGCTGTTATAAAAACGAAAGTGAACATGTGTTGTATGGAAGGATTATACTAAAACAGCGGAATCAAATGTCTATCAGACAAAAATCAAGCAGTGTCTCAAAGAGTCGGACTGGCTCGCTGTTTCTAAGACAAATCATATTACTGCTCGCTATTAGATTTTGAACAAAACAAGGTTCTTCGAATTGTCTGAAATAAACAAAGTTTAGAACGATGGTCCATTATATCACACTGTATCGGCAAAACGCATTCCCTCCAATTTAACGATACTACTCCGACTAACGTAACGACAAGGCTCCGACGAAAAATGGCTGATTTTGTAAACAAAACTCGAGTCAGTATAGCAGATCCGTGTATTTTAACTTCTCAAGAAACGAATACTCTAACGGAATGCTCACTTCTGCCCTACATGACCGTTTCAAACATCGATGCGTGAGAAAGTAATGCGAGTTGAACGCAACGGTAAAAAGTGCAAAACAGACCCAAAATGCATGGATTTTGCGCAAAATTATCAAAGTAAAGGTGTTTAGCATATAAGATATGCATTGGCATGAAATTTTGGGTCAAATGCCGAAAGCATATTCTAACAATTAACCATTTTGGTATTTCTACAGGCAAAATTACTTATCAAAATGCAACGATTCAGGCCTAATTGACGATACGTATTTGCTTACGACATTTGACATATTGTTTTTTGTCGAGTTGTCCTTCCGTCCGTCCGTCCGTGTGTCCGTCCGTCTGCTCAACACAAATTATGTCCGCTAACTATCTCTCGAACCCCTTGAAGGATTTAAGAATAACTCATCAAAAATGTTCATCATATAGAGACAATGTGCAGAGCGCATGGTACAACCACCTTGATTCAAGGTCAAGGTCACTGTTACTAAAGAAATAAAGAAATGGTTTACGCTGAATGACTCAAATTAGGAGTGAAACTTAATATGTGGGGAGAGGAAGCTTGGGATTCCGTTGCAAGTCACCAGGGTCAAAGTCAATGTTATCTAAAAACAGATTTTATATTATTTAAAAACAGTTATTTAATAACTTGTTTTAGCAAATGTTTTTGGGGATTGGGGGAGGTCAAAGTCAAACATATTTTTTTTTCGACAGGTGGTCCAGGTCATTGTTAATATAAATGTATTAATGTTTTAGTTTATAAATTGATTTAAGCAAATAATTTTTATTTTCGAGGGGGAGGGGGGTACAATGAGGTCAAGGTCACAGTTACAAAAAATCGATTAAAAAAATTAAGGTGACTGTTTTTTTCTTTTCACATTTAAAAAAAATTCTCGGGCGCCGTTGAAACATGCATTGGCGTTTTCTTGTTTTATTCTTATATCCTGTTGCAGTATTACAATCATTGAAAAGCTGCCACCAGGGAGACATATGTTTTTGTGACAAAGCAACCATCTAATTCCCATATTTTTTTCCAACACAAATTTCAAGAAAGACCATTATAGATTAAACTGTGGGTTATATTAACTTTGCAAAATATATATAATGTATTTTAACAATCTTTTATAAAACGTTTTGTTGTTTGGTATGTTTTTGTGCACAAGCTAGATAATATGAGAAAAACTTTCTAAAAAAAACAAAATGTGTCTATATATAAGTCGTGCTGTGTTTGTTGGTGCTAAGGGAGTGTTAAAAGTGTGGGTTAAATCAACTTTGCGAAATTTATGTATTCTTTTACCAATATTTTATAAAACATTAAGTTGTCTGGGTGTTTTGTTTTGCTTGATTATATGAGAACTATCTTTCGCCAAAAGGTTTCGATCCTAACAGTTTTACGTTTTCTTTACGAATAGTTCATTAGTTCATTATTGCGTTTGCAGAATTTAAAGGTTTTCATTCATAATTGTTCGTCTTCCGTATCTTTTTTTCTGTAAAGTTTGGTCTTTATGACTTTTTAAACACATACTCAACGAAACTGCGTATTTCCTTCTTTATTTAATTTTCAACCTTTCCAATATATGTCATCTTATTTTTAGCTATCTGTACACGAAATATATCATGTTCTACATTTATGAAGATACTTGGTAGACACTTTCGTAACATGGATTTCAAAATGACCGAGTCATACAAACTTCACACGGAGAAGCTTTTAAGCATCGGTTTCCAAGGAAACGGCTCGGATAATGTAAGTCTAGGCGGGTAAAATATCCCCATATACCTCTTCAGAAACCAAATAACATATAATCTATTATTGCAAAAAATGACCACACAAGAACCCTCCTACCCATCCACTAAAATGATGTAGCTTATAGTTCCCTGCTCTGTGATAAAAATCTAACTGCAAAACTGTTGGACAAAAGAACAAAGATATCATTATTACTAGAACAAGATTATTCCAAGTCTAGGTAGGTTGACATGTAACGCTTTCGATGATGCAGAGTATGTATGTCGCATGCACATACGTTACAACTTCGGTTTAAGTCAGTGCTCTCCAGGATCCAGCTTAAATCTTTATTCACATTACATTTTCAAAAATTGATATTTATATAACTTTAACCATTAACTTGCCCTGATGCTTGCAAGTAATTATGCGCTTGCGACAATTATCGATTATTATCTGTTAGTACGTCTGTGTGCAATCTGACCATGTTCTTTAGTAACTTTTGAAGAGGCACTTCTAAAACTGGTATGAATTACATAACTTCAATATCCTAATAATGAAGAAATAAACCATGGCTTTTAGTGCTTTATCGAAATTGAAGCATTCCTCGGAGATGAGGTGCCTGGCACATTACCGTCAAGAAATGTTTCTTTTGCGATAAAGCACTCCAAGAAATAGATTATTTCGATTCTTAAGCCGAATTCATATAAACTATCGTTAGTACTACGGACCTTTTTCAATACGACGGTAATGTGTAAAATCTCATTAAAAGTGGCTGTTGGAGTTCTCTCCCCTATTCGGGCAACTGTTTTAAAAATCATCCATAGCTATATTATACAAACTCATTTTAGTTTAACCATCTAATACATAGAAAATATAAAATACCTCGCTGTGACAGTATGCAGAAGACGTCTGACTTTAGAACTTATCAAAGCAGAAAATTGATTTAAATGCATATCGCTAAACTGAGCTGTACAACGTTTTAACGTGGAATTGTGACGTCAGTGTGATGACGTAAACGTTTTCATTCATTGTTTTGTCACCCGAAATTAAATCACTGCGTAACGCTTTATCCTGAATTTTCTTGGCCTTTTTAAAGGAAAACAAGGTGATGGTATTCTAATATTTAACTGTCGCAACCAAAAATAGTACATGTATTTAGGTTCTTAATCACAACTTTTTCACGTGACTTGCTGCATTTATACAGATATTATTTCTATGTCTTTATTTTTATAATCTACAAGGTAGTAAATTATAAAAGTCGGAAGGGGCTACTTCCATGTCCGGAACTCCGCCTATTTTTCAGAGTGCTTAAATTATTCTAAAATTGACTAAGACATATACAATAAGCATATTAGAATAGAGTACTAGTATATGCAAGTACGGTTGATTAACCTAAAGGTTTAAGCTATAAATTTCAGTCACCAGCAGTTAAATATGGTACAGAACAGTAATAAACCCATAATCTATCTAAAGTTGTTGTTTAGGAAATAGATTTCACTTTTGAGTGATATACCGGTTAGTATATCACTGTGGGGAGTGTAAATGCGTAGTAATCTAATCACGAAGGCCGAAGGCATGAATGATTAATTACGAAGCATCTACACGACACACAGTGATATAATAACCGTATATTACTCAAAACATAAAATCTATTTCCATTCTAACACGTTAATCTAAACAAAAACATGTTCGATGGGGTACTATTTGCTGCGCTTTCATGAAGTCGCTGTCTTGAAACTTGTAGTTTTCCGTGCATTCCTTGCATTTCGTGAAATGTTGGCTGTTCTTTTTTACTCCTTAAATAAAACGCTATTCGTCTTATTTTTGTTTCTGATATTACTGGCGATACCGGAAGTGTAGAAAATTTTACTACGATTTGTTTTACATCACGTGAATTCATTCACAACAATACTAATCCAAGCGTATTAGCGCATGCACACTCGTAGATGTTGTGTGAAAATTACGCGGGAGGGAATTTCAGCAGTCAAAAATAGTTCCGGACGCCTAGCGTGATATACTTAATAGTTTTATCACGCTCAAATCCTTCTTTGTGTATATAGGAGAAATTTCCAATAGTGTTAGAATGAACAATAAATGGGTGGATTAATCGTGCTAAAATGAGGCATTTCTAGTTATATATTATGTTATTTAAATTGTTCCTACTCATTAGTGTTTTTTATCGGAGAATATAATCTGCTAGATGTAGGGGGTGCCCCTTTGACTGATCACTCCTGTGAACAATAAATGTTGGGCCAGCACTCAAAAACCAGCAGAAATTACCCAAATTTGTATTTTACGCATTTTTTAAATAATGTAACAGAAATGAAACTACAACTCCATGTTAAATACTTTACACTGAAGACAAAAAAAATTAACTGTTCATGGACATGCACGTCATTTCTTAATAAACTTTCAGGGAAAAATTAAATTTGTGGCAGATCAGTTAATTACATGCACCTCAATTTAGATTTTGTTGCGTTTCCTATTTCAATATTAGAGGGCAAACTTTCAAAAAAGAACGTGATGCAGCACATTAATGACACGGTGTGCCATACGGAATAATTTGTTTGCACAGTTATACTTGTAAATGAGAATTTGGAAATGTATATATGAGTCAGTTTAAGCATTTTGGGGGAAAAATCCCGGACAGCTGTTTGTTAAGTTTACAGAGTGCTCGCCCTTTATACTCTCTATCAACCTAGTGTTTGAATATCTTAGTGCTGTTTTATGTCCGTTATAAATAGAAATACAAATGACAAGTGTCAAGTAAATCAATTATAGGTAAAAAAGAAAAGTGTTTTATATAAACTTTGCGTTTTTGATATAATTTCCTTATAATCTTTTATAAAACATTAAGTTGTCTGGATGTTTTTTTTTGCACAAATTGGATTATATGATAATTAACTTTCGGTCTAAAGGCCAAAGGTATCCTGACAGTTTTCCCCTTATCTTCATAATTGAGTTAATTATAAAAATGACCAAACAAGAACCTCCCAACCAATCCCCTGAAATGACGAAGCTTATAGTTCCCTGCCCTGTGACAAAAAAAGAACCTGCATGTTAGAAAAAACAGCAAGGATATGATCGACTAACAACATTATTCCAAGTCAAGGTAGATTGACATGTAATGCTTTCAATGATGTAAAGTATGCATGTCGCATGTACATATGCAATATCGTTTCCAGATATAACGTGATGTCTGTTCATTGTTAAAGCTCTGTTATCATGGTATAGGATTTAAGGAGACGAGTTTGTTATCGTTAAGACAAATATAGTATTTTTAGTCAGAATAGCAATCGGCTATAGTTTTTTTTCAAAATAGAGATATTGGAGACAGCATTCGCCCGTGACACGTAAGCCGTATTTCAGTGATGTCTAGAACATTTTAACGATGGTAACGCCAACGAGATATGTCTTAAAACTGACGGCATTTGATAAATATGAATTATTACAATCAAGTGAGCTATAACTCGCAATAGTCTTCATAAATTTATTCTATTAGTAATAAAGTAATACGGATTGTGGATCTAGACGAGGTGAGTGAAAGCTTGTTGTTTACGAAATTCAATGATTTATTTTATTACAATTAAACCAGATAGTTAATCTTTCATCTTTAACGCACCGAAAAAAGTGTTATCACTTCTGTTATTGTGAAAATTCTAGATATTTTGTTAAAAAGTTACAATAAAAAGTGATACTATACAGTGTTGTTTTTTCAAGGTTCGAATTTACGAATTGATTTTAACTTGCATCGCTTTAACGCCTACTAATTCAAACGAATACAAAGTGTGTTTTTTCATGTTTTTTCTATTGTTTACAGATGAACTCTGTCTCATGTAGTATATTCCAACTGCTTAAAAAATATATATTGAACAAAGCAAACGGACTATCTTCTTTTTATACTCAAATGCAAGACAGCCATGAAAGAAAATTATTTTAAATTTGTACTGAGTACCTGCCCCTTTCCCCCAAACAATCGGTCAATACGCAACAAACATGAGTATGTACAAGATCATTGTTTTGATTTTGAAATAATTTGATTCAAGGAAATATATGAGAGCGATACTTTCGAAGCAATTGTTCTAGTAAGATATGAAAAGTCAATGCTTTTACGGTACAGTATAGTGGTTTGTAAATGTCTGTGTCTAATTCTATAGATTCATGTAGAATATTTGAAGTAAAATGCAAATCTCAACGTAGGTTGAAATTAAACAAGAAAAATAAAGTTCTTGACAACCGCCAAGTCTTGGACAATAGACAAAGCGCTTGATTTTAACCCCATTGTATTCATCCCGGGTGACATACATGAAAATCAGTTTAAAAAAACTAAGTATTTTTAAACTGTCTACTTTTGTACGATTAAGAGAAACAATATTAAAACTCCTTCTAGAATTACAGAAAATTCTTTGACATTGATCGGCTCAATTATTGGTTCTGATTCATTATCATCCATACACAGTGAAACTTTTGCAGTTAGAAACAATATTAATGACCATTTTGCCACAAGAGAGATTTTAAAATGCCAATTTCTCAATTTAAGTCAAAATTTAGACTTGTTTGGCTTTATGTGCAAGGGGATGTTCCAAAATAAAAATAAAAATCTAATGAACTTATTTTAAACGAAGACTGGAGTTTTATCACAAGCAGTAATTGTTTCCGGTGCCAAGACGCTCATAGAATTCAGGGAACGGTGCTTCCCTCACAAAATAATTACCATAATTACCGTATGAAAGACCGTGGTGCAATTTAGTCACTAGAACTGTTTCGCAAAAGCAGGATCGTCAAAGTACAATTGCAATAAAGTCAAATTCTTTATATCAATGCAGTAAATAAAAGAATTTATTGTAAACCTCTTATCACAGAACAAATAAATACAAGGGGCATTTTAAAGCCGCTATGTTTAACGTTTGCGATGAAACTAAAATTCTCCAAAATGATATACTAAAACTTTAAATGTAAAAGTAATGGCAAGTAAAAACAACACAAAAAAACTGAATGCATCATGTCAAGAACATGCACACAAAACTTGTGAAATTTCATCGGTTTCCCAATCTTGGCTGCTAGGAAATAGCGCGCAAAAAATTGCTAAAAAAATCAAAGAGTCCTAACGATATGCACAAACTGGTTTGATACCAATCAATCGTGTAAAGTTTAATTTGTATCTGGCTAGTGGTTGGTGAAAAAAGCGCTGGAACAATGTGCACTGTATACTTTACAGTATACTCCCATAAACTTTGTTTCAGTACGGGAAAGAGAAATCATAGGGCTGAAATTAAATGAAATTATAATGATCTTAGGAAGCTAAGGATATCTCAAATTGATTGATACCAATCACTCCTGAGAGTTGCATTGGGTTGCTATGCAATTGGCCTTAACTCGAAACTATTTGAGCATAACAATATACATAAATACGTTCCAGTTTCATTGATTTCAAGTAAGTTGTTGCTGAAAATATCGTGGTCAACTTTTTTTGAAAAATCAATGACTGTAACTCCATGAAAAAATGTTTGAGCACAAAATGCCAATGATGATATTATGCACAAATAGGTTTGGAATCGTTCTCTCCCTTTGAATCCTGTGGTTGCTGAGAAATAGCGTAGAAAACATTTGCTAAACAAATCAAACAGCCATAACTTAATAAAAATTTGTCCTATTGCAAGGTGCCAAGGATATGCAGGAACATGCCCGCTGAGAAAATTTGATACAAAAAGGGCTGAATCTAAATGGAACTTTATCAGAGCACAGCACATATACCGACAAAATGCACATATAGGCCTTGTGTCAATCACTCATCTGCAGTTTCATCGAATTCCGAAAACTAGTGCGGACAAAATATGCCCGAAAAAATCAGAAGGCCGTTACTCAGTGAAAAATTAGTCAAATGCGAAGTGTTGACAATGTGCACAAATAAGCCTGGTATTAAACAATCTGGTGATTCATTGAATTCCAGTCAGAGGTGGCTGAGAAATTGCGCCGACAAAATATGTTGGAAAAATCAAGAACCGTTACTCAATGAAAAATTATATGAGCGCGACGTGCCAATTATATGCACAAATAGTCTTAAAATTTATCATTTCGCGAAGTTTCATTGATATCCAGCCTATGGTTGCTGAGTAATATCATGAAAAAATCAAAGGGCCGTAACTAAATGAAAAATTATCACAGCACGAGAAGCCAACGATAAGCACAAATAGGCTTTGTATCGATTGCTTGCGTGAAGTGTCATTGATTTCCTTGCTTTGGTAGCTGAGAAAAAGCGTGGTCTTACTTTTAGGAGTTTAATAAAGCGGCAAGATATAAAAAATAGTGTCAGGATTAACGAGATCTGTCTCTCTTTAAAAGCTTTATCGTGAAAGTGATCGGTTATACTTATGAGATCGCTGACGTTACTTAAAACTTGTTCTGAAGTATTTAGTGATTTAATAAAAGATATGAGTAATCTAAAATATCTAAAAAAAAGTTGGTATATACATTTTAAGCAGGCATGCAAAATTTTAATAATTTGATGCAATACTTAACCAGAAATCCCGATTTTTCATGTTGTTTTTTTTTTAATGGGGTTACCAGCAAGGGGCCTTCAAAACAACAAACAACCTTATACAAGTGTGCATAGCATGTCTCGGTTACTTAAAACAGTTGCTTCCAAACGAAGTTGGTTCAATTTTAATCTATAATCCAAAATTTATACTCATTCTTTTATTCTCTCTGCCAGTTATACTTTGAAACAATGTATCGGTTGAAATGCATAAAATAAACATTCATATACTACTTGAAATTCAGTTCTGAAGTGTATCGAAAAACACCAGTCTTACACACTAGGCTAAGAAATCAATGTAGCAAATCTTTAATAAAAATCTCTCGAGTTTCGAACTATGTTCATACGAATGTTGAATACATTGTTATACATGCGTCAAAAGAAAACTAATTCCGCGAATTACGTGTTTTTCATCTACTTTACTTCGAAATCGTTTTTACATAAGAAGAGAAATAGTAACTGCTGCGACAAAACCTTTTTCTTAATACATACACAAATATTGTAATTTCTACACACCTAATTTATTGGATAAGACAGTCATTCGTTTGCGTTTCCTGTTTTTTATTTTGTAAAATGTTTAAAGCCATAAGAGATATGTACAACACTTTCCTTTCACAATTCACCGTTAATATCATTTCAGCTCCATGATTAATGTTTTTACTATTTGATAAATGTAGAAATTGAATGTTATCATGTGTAATTATCAGG
Source organism: Saxidomus purpurata (assembly GCA_022818135.1). Taxonomy (NCBI): domain Eukaryota; kingdom Metazoa; phylum Mollusca; class Bivalvia; order Venerida; family Veneridae; genus Saxidomus; species Saxidomus purpurata. The sequence continues at coordinate 26,933,099 of JAFMSR010000002.1, read as the reverse complement.
GGAAGTTGGTAATTATTGTTGTTAGAATTTGTGACCTAGCTCTATTTCCATCCGTAGGCGGTTATAAGTGTTTTCTATTTAGTTATCTGCAACATCTGTTGCTTCATCTAAACCTAGATACCAGGCTATACTTACTGTTTACATTTGAGGTGAAAGTCTTTCAACAGCAGATACGAATTGTGCACTGATATTGATAAATTAAAATCATGGCAAGTCAATTTACTATTTAAACTGGCAACAATCCCTTCCGGGCAGCGAAATTCTGGTACTAACATACAGTGTGATTGTGAAAGAGTAAGAGTTAACCACGAAAAGCTTTCTAATTCCCTTATTCTTACTTGTTTGTTGCTTCATATCCTGAGCTGATCTTTCTGTAAGATACAAAGACGGTAAATGATTTGTGTCTCACACAACGCATATTGTTTTCGTGACCCACAAATAGCATTTAAAAAGTCTTTCCTGACGAACTTACTTCAGCTGTTGCTCGTACATTAGGTAAAATTTACGTTATCCGCTTATGATACCTTGTGTAAAAACACAATTTCAGATTTCTGTATCGGAGTCCCACATGCAGCACATCATTTTCCGCTCGAAAAATGCGCGGTTACACTTCTTGTCAAAAGTACGAATGAATTCTACTGATACTGATAAACATCGGTGGCCAGACTCTTGTCTCTGTTTGGTTTAAAGCTATACAAGTATTAGACAAATATCTTGAAAAATACCTCAATCAGAGTTGTTCATATTTCTGCATCACATTGTTCACGGTACTGTGTTAAAAGGGATTTTGATAAAAACGGGTGTCATTCCTAGTATTATCAACAGCATTTTGTGGTACAACAAGTCTTTAGACTGCTTACATTAAGCCGATTAAAATGCATTCTTTGCTGAGAGCATAATACTGTCTTTAAAGAGTAAAATACCGACAGGCTCTCGGCTAATTTGTAAATATTACGTAATAAAGTTGCTTCCAAAGACTGATTTATGTTCTAAATGATGCAGTAAGTTTGTCGATGACAGATATTCATGGAAGACAGATCAGTGTAATAGCAATTTATCCGGACTGAAAAATACATGGAACATTGTATTTAAGTTGGGAATATTTTCATCTTTCTAATGACTGTAAGAAAGCAGTAGAGTTATCCCGTATAAATTTATATAGGACGCAATATTCATATGGTGTGTTATAATAAATTCTTATCACTGCAATGTATTTTAACATGTTCAGTCAGTGGTATAATCTAGAATGAAACGGAAGACATAACTGCTGAGACTTATTGGACACAACGCTTCTCCTTAACATATAATCTCTTGCACTTCTTGAGATATTTTAATAAATAAATCAAATAATTAATTTAGAAATGTCATCATAGTTTAAATAGTCAACACATGTGAGAACACACATGTATCACCAAATAAAACATTTTGTGTAACTTTATACAATTGATATGTGACAAGGAAAAATGCCTCAGAGTCTCTGCTTTAATTTGGTCATTGTTTCATAATATACATAGTCTAACTTGAACGATTTCGCCCACACACCGACAAGTCTGCATCCTTTTTGGTAAAATACCCTACCTGAATTGTGCAAACAATGATCTTGCAAGTCGCTTAAGATAAATTAGAAAATACTGTTCGCATTAAAATTGGGTGTAGAAAGTTCTATATGTTTATAGTCTTGCACCCTAAATAGCAGAATAGTATTCAGTTAGTTTATCACGTGCAATATTCATATTCAAAACAATCATGATTATTTTAATTGCAATTTCACAACGAACATATTATTGTTATTTGAAGGACAATACCGTTTAACAACACTTATTTGTATTGTTTTGTTTTCTATAGGCTGGCATGAATGCACATTTGGTTAATTCTGAACTGTCAAGTTGACCAAATCGGTTCCAGTAATGTGTCATAATGAGGCACCGTCTGTACTTGCTTAGAATCCATCCAGTCCCGCTCTATACGTAGAAACATAATGTGGTTAATTTCCAAATTATAAAATGATCTTCTAGTGAAACTTATTTTCACAATGACTTTATCCGCAAACAATCCTTCTTTTTATTTGAGTAAATAACTGAAAATATGAAACAAAAAACCCTGTAAACTTGGGAGTTGATTTTAATGAGCATTACCTGAGGCTCTCAAATTAAATATATACTACATTTCGAGCACATAGCAGTGACTGCATTTAAAGCTTATTGTAAAAACAACTGTAAAAAACGAGGAAAATATAAAGGTGGCAGTTCAAGGGTCCAATTTAGACTATAATGACTTGTCGTTTGTCTTTGTTATTTCTGTTTGTATTTTTTTGGATTTGTGAGATGTTGTTAAAGAATTCAAAGTTTTGTATTCTTAATAAAGCAAGAGTTGTCTTAAGCGCTCTTCAAAAATAATTGATATGAGAGGCGGTGTCTAAGTATTTCTAAAAAGGTCGACAACATTTCTGTCACATAAAACCCAAATTATATTTCTTTTTATAAACTATGATACTATATAAGGTATCAAACGTGGCGTACTGTCAACGAGATGTTAAATTCTATTATTTTGCCTCAATTTATTATCAATGTTAAAGCTGCTCGCTCTCAATTACCGTTGAAAAAAATATTTTTCAAAAAATTGACATTCTTACTCATAAATATAAGGCTAGAATAAAAAAATAAGCAAAAATCTAGGTAGGAATTTGCAGAAATCGATTGAAAAGGTCAGTTACACGGCACTGCTACACTATATGTTTATATTGAAATTTCAAAAGCGTTTGCAACGCTTTTTAATTTATTAGCGTATTTTTCGAATTTTAGAGATAAACGTGACATGAATTTATACTGGAGCCTTTTTATATGACCATATGTTCTAAAATACGTTATTTACATACCGTTTGAAGAACTTTATTTTTTTACCAAAATCTGAGAGCGAGCAGCTTTAACTCCCATAGACAAACAGTTAGCATTCATACAGTTTCTGTCAAGGCAGCACGTGACCGCTAGAAATTTACTGTTATACAGCAGAACGCGCAGTATCGATTTATGTGATTTTCCTTGTGATGAACGCTTGTCCGAAACAGTTTGTCACGTACCAAACACACTTTTTTTATAAATAAATAATACAAAAAATATAGCACAGCTTTGACCGTATTGTCCTTATGTTGACACTAATACTGATGCACTCAAAGCTGCTTAATATTTATATACTGTAGCTGGGGTCGAAAAGGACGCACACACAATGTCTCGTATGGTATAATATTTTGTATGGGTGTAAAAGTCCACATGGTTTGTCATGAAGACAATTTATCAAAACTTTGTTCTAGCAGCAAACTTCATATCACGAAATATCCTTCTATTATTGCCGGTCTTTCAGAGAAAGCTGACAGTTTATTACGGGCGCATGGAGTCTAGGAATGGTTAATAGGAACAAAGGTTAGATAAACTGCCCGAAGTAATGCCTCCATCGCACGGTCACACACAAAAAGAAAACAGAGATGACTATATAAGCACATTGTGCCAAAGGCTTTCATGGACTTAACTCTTTTTTTACAATTGATTTGTTATAATATAGTTTCAGTGAAATAATATCCGACATAAAACTATATTCTCCTTTTGTGCGGGTTATATTTAACAGGAGACAACGCTCAGTTATTTTTACGCAGAATATACAGATACTGAGACTGAGTGTTGAGTGAGACTGAGATTACGAAAATCAAAATTAAGGGAACATACCTCAAAAACATAAATAATAGAATCCTTGGAAGTATTATAACTTAACCTAAAAGGTTCAGCTATGCATTCCCAGTCATTATTGATCAAATCAGCGGTTCACAATATACTGTAGTACCGTTAACCGTTCAATAATCTTTGTAGAGTTCTTATTCTACAATAAATGGGTGGATGCGATTTATAACAGATCTTGGACTTTTACTTCCAGTGGCGTTTAATAAAACATCTTATTAAGGTAACGACAACGTTTTTAGACCAGATCTCTTATGATAAAAGATATTATGTACACACATCACAACTGGGTATATATGATCGGCAAATATAGCCTTGCTTCATTCACCTCATGTACTCCCTGCTGTGAGTCATAGATATTCCGAGACTGTATACCCATATACCAAGAACCTAATAAAAACAACCATCTTTATTAAGACATCTGTTAACTTTGTTCACAGCTCGTATGATGTCTTACTACATGCGAATTTATCCCTTGCATGATTGATTTCAAAAGTGAAAAATATTCAAAGTCTGTATCCTTATTAGTTCGCCCTTTACATCGTTAGTCCAACCACCTTTAAAACGCTTATATACATGTGTTTTGGCTTTATAAACATTTGCATGACATGCGGTGAAGGTATATAATAAAAGGAACACTATCACAGCCGGGTGGAATATTTCTCGTTGACTGAATAGTGCTGGATCAGACGAGATGCAGGCAACCCATAAGATACGACCCCGCAGATCAACCGACTGTTATAAAATTCCGTTTTTACTAGGTTAAATCTATGCAGGATTAGAAAAGATATTAAGAAGGATTTTACCAAGGTTTTAGTATTGCTAACATTGGGACGAGTTGGCTAAGAGGATAGTTTTGTCAGGATAGAGCAAAAAAATCCCGACGGGTTCTCGGCTAATTTGTCAAGATTTTGTAATAAAGTTCGAAGATTGATGGATGGTCTAAATGATGTAGTAACGTTGACGATGGCAAATGTTTATTGAAACAGATCAGTCTTATTGCAATTTACCCGAACTGAAAAATACATGGTATTACCGTTTGACATGCCATTATTGAATGGGATCTCGATTTACAACCAGAATTCATTTCCAAAATGTTCAATGCTTATTTTTCTAGAAATTTTAAACATGGTCTACAGTGATATGGATGTTTTAATTATCCACCGTAAGTAGTTTGATGGTACAGTACTGGTATGTCAATTATTTCACGGCGAAAATATATCCTACCTTTGATGAAACGATAACCTTATGTCTTATCACCTATTTTCGCGTTTTCGGAATCGAATCATGTTAGAACGAGGCTCAGTGTAGTGGATTATTAGTGTTATTAAGTGATGTGAACACTTTTAAATCGCAATTAATTATAAATTAGCGATATCACTAAACCCACCAACATTTTAAATATATCAAATTGCTATGTTGATTTTCACTTGTGTTGCTGAATCTAGTATTTTTTAATACGGACTTTCACAGACTTCTACGCGTGCGTGAAATTAACGGATATCGACCGTATTCTCTACTGAGGGGGCAGTTACAAGCCACTGTATAAGCGATATGTACTGATATATTGATCTATCATTTATATTCCTTTCATAAAACACATTAACGACTTTGTTAAAAACCATTAACAGATGTTTAGTTATATTCTATTCTTTTAATCATTCAAATATATTTTAAGTTAATATTTAGAATAATCCATAAAAAAAGTAAACGACGGAAAATTAAGTCGACGGTTATTTCTTTTATATAAAATGGTACGGCAACAGTTTTAGATATAGTTAAAATATTTTATTTAAATCTATTTAAATGCATCTGGGTTATGGTTTAAGGATTATCATAACAATCTCTTTAATGATTAACAGTTTTGATACACACGTGCAAGCCATGGACCTATATACACATGTTTTTATGTGCGTGTGCAGGCGTAATAATGAACTGAAATCAAACTGCATGCACAACATATTTTGTGAGTAGTGTAAAATGTTGACTTTCGCGGTCATTTTGTTTAAGGATTATAGAAAATTAAAGATGGCTGCTTATCTCGCCATTTTTCTAGTGTAAAATGTTTACTTTCGCGGCCATTTTGTTTTGAGGAGCACGAGGAGCAAGCATTATGGCGTCAATAGGACGGGACATTTTGGCGGCTTTATTTCGCGGGCATTTTGAACCACAAGCACTGCCAAGATAACGGCTTCCAGTGGAAAAATGTTATAATGAAAATCATTCGTGATCAAGTTTCAGATTAGGTTGCGTGCTTTTGAAATTTGTAAGTATTTTAAACTTAGTGGGTATCGATTTTAATGTTTACTTTTAAATTGAAATTGATGTAGAAAATTTAAGTAATAATGAAGACAATGTTACTGATGAAGGGTGATAACAATGACAGTTAACTACATTGTATGGTACTGAGAATAACATATGAATGTGCTTTTTGAATATATACTTTCAGATATGTAATACATGGATGTTAAAGATATATTAAATGTTCTTATGTCTCTGTGTGTCGGTTCATTTATGTGTGTAAAAGAGATAAAGATAGTTAAATTAAATTGATTGAGACTGTTTCTGTACAATTGTTTCCTATTTGTTTTCGACCATGTTAAATACGTAGTCCTGAAATGATAAGACTGATCACCTGTCAACAACCTTCCGTAAACCAGCGTAGTATTCTTCAACACAAGTACTACCATCATATTTTGTATCGAAAACAATTATATAGTGCTGTAGAGAAGTAACAAGACGTTAAACAGTTGCTCATTGTTATGTGTCGAATCGACTTCATTTACAAAAGAAAATACAAATGAGAAATAAATTGAAAGCACCAGATCTTTAAATCCATCCAAGTATAAATCATAAGCTAAATTAATGCGCTGCAGGATTTCAGTTTAATGTTTAGTCTATTGAAACCGAACGCAGTGACATTTTGATCGTCTATTGACCTACTTTACATAATCACTTAATTGTTAAACCTAACGGTCTGTACATAAACGAAAATCCTTCGTGATTAAGTTTCAGATTAAACTTTCAGTGTTATGGCAACACTTTTCATTATTTTCATCAAAACTTTTGTTAGCCCGTTTTTTATCATCTGTTTTCAAACTGATTACGAAGCTATGCTCTTCCAGCCCTAAATGCTGTCTTTAAAATATTGTAATGACTTCTTTTAAGATATCTGTAAATAATCGTTTCATTGATTAGTAGATTAATTAAAAATTATCGCAGAAAGTCATTATTGATGTGCAATAAGCGGTAGTAAGTATAGGTCCGTGCCCATAGAAGTTGACGAGTTATACTCTGGTCACATTAACGCTATGAGCTCCATACGAGAAGGTTTTCAGTGAAATTTTACATAATCGCACGAATTCTGCGGATCGCAGGGGAGTCGCACGGTCGGCATACGATGTAAGCACGATACAACGGACACCGGTTGAGGAACGTGCGATGTCTGCATGAGGCCCGCAAGGCGTGACGTTCGCCGCACGGGCTCCGTACGACATCCATGATGATTCTAGCTAAATTGAGAAATTTTCAGATATCGCTGAACTGGCTTATTGTTTTCGTACGAAAATCATACGAGCGCCGTACGAACACACCTGCATTGTACGAGATACGTATGAGCTCCTTCCAAGCTCTGCACGACTTATCTGCGATGTCCGTACGGACATGACTCACATTGACATTATTCAAAACGTTCTATTGAAATTTACTTGATAAATTCTTCATTCTTTTGTTTAAGTAATAAAATGATTTACAGTTATGATAAATACACAAAACACGCTACAGAGGTGTTTCGGCTGTTTGAAAAAAAGAAAACTCCCACACAACGTATTTTCTTTGCATTCTTTTTTTAAATTTGAATACAAAAACAAATTTAATGAACTTATTAAGAAAACATGTTTGATATTTTGGTGAAATGCTGAAAGTACAATCTATTTAATTTCTGAAATCATTTATGCTCATTCATGAACTACATGTATAGTGTGACGAAGCTGCCTTCACCGGCGATTCTTTCTTTCCTTATAAGTTCATCATTTTCTACACTTTAAGAGACGATGATATACTTATGTAAGTAAAGATATAATCTGTAGGAGAAAAAAGTTAATAATTCAGCATTAAAGGCGATTTATCACGGCGCGAGGCGCTGGGGAAATCCCCGAGACGATAACGCCCGTATTTATTTATTCGTCTTAGCGTTAATTGCATTCACTAAGGCAGTTATTTTTCATGACTTCCGGTTTTTCTAATGGAATGTTGTTGTTGTTGTCGGAAATCGCCATGAAAGTAGATTGCTCGCATGCGTGCTTGCAGATTTCATGACACACGAAAAGGATTCTGGGTTACTTTATCAGACAGATACGTCACAGTCAAAGCGAGTGCACTGACGTAATTCCTGTCATCTGTTTATTTTTGATAATCAATATCAACAGCAACGTACATGTAGCTATTCATTTGATGAAATTGGAAAAAAAACACAACCTCTAGATCGGTGTCAGCACGGATAATTTCATGGTAGGTGGCTGTTTATTAAATGATTTTGTTCAAACTTAAAAAGAATACTCCCGAATCACCAGTTTTCGTGGTATCAAACAACTTTCAACTGTAAAACAGTTTTAACTACCAACACAATTATCTACGATACTGCAGAATATTCGTGCAAGTGATAATGTAGATCTAGTTGTGACGACTAGATTTAGCTGCTTACAAAATAAAATAGATCTATTTGATTTTGAACTGTTATTGTTTTGTTTTTGGAAATGTTACTGTAGATCTACTAGATAATTCATGTTTTAATGCTTTGAACACATGTGCATGGTTTGGTATGTGTTCGGAGTCCCTGTGCTTCTGCATGGTATGTTTTCAAAATCAAAATGAATGATTAGTTAAGTTGGGTTCAAAACTCATCCTCTTTTTCAGTCATTTTTTATGACTTTTATTAGCATGCCAATTTTTATAATCTTGACTCTTTTTCGCAGGACCAACCCGTTGATTCCCGAGATGGTGTTATTCTAGGTGCCAAAAATAGGTCCAAATCGCGAATAAATCCATGTGGACACTTAGCTGCATACATTATACTGGATCAAGCCCATCCCAAGAGGACCACATATGAGGGACAACCTTACTTGAATCACCACTGCTGTCTTCGGTACGTTGTCTTGTTTCGCTCTCAGTCAATTTTATATTGCCTTGGCTGAAATAACTACTTTTATACAATTGTACACTTCTGATTTAACTAAATATCATAATCTGTCTCCCTGTATTTTATCATCGAATAAAACATAGTCGGGAGTTTGGGTGCGAATTTACTAAATCACTTTTGATTCTTCTTTTCCTATCAAAACGACTGTTTTTCATTCAACGATAAAATTTACAGAACAAATTATTGTTTCGATTCTTCGGTTACATAATTTGTTTTGTAAACTATCTGAACTTTATTGAAATCATACGCAATATGTGATTTGACAGGCTTGTTTACATATGTTACATCATTTACGGCACAACATCATAGGAAAACATCCTTATCATAAAATCAAATACAGACTTCCAAATACGTTTATATAGGAAAAGCAATCGCTTGAATGTGTTTTTGGAATTTGTTACTCTAATAAAATTTTTTTATAGTTATGATTTGTATTTTCAATTTTAGGTAAATGAACTGTGGAGCTTACTCTGGTAGAATAGATTGTGAATAATATTTCGAAGATATTGCTCAAAGAAGATTTATTGTGAATTACTTTTCAGAGATTTTAAGACAATCAAGACATTTCTAAGAAAGTGTACATGTACATATTTATCAACTCTTTATCAGTGGAAAAAAATAAATACCATTTAATCTGTAAAATTTGGGAGTACAGCTTTGATCATCTATCAAGTGATAATCCTGAATTGAATTGTGAATTTCAACAACACTTGATGATGGACTATGGTGACCTAAATTTCATGGTAGGTTTTGTAAATTTTGTAAATTTCCTCAGCCGTTATTTGCTGTACGGTGTACAGTGTTTTGTTGACTTTTTAGATTTTTTTGTTGCTTTCTGCTGAAATTAACATGTTTAATTTTTATTGACTATGCAAATAAATATGCTAACTTTTTATAAATTTTAATATATTTTGGTAATACTGTAACCAATATAAACATTGTGAAAGGAGACCGACAAAAAGTAGGGGAACTTGAAAAATCTGTTGTCCTTGGACTTTAACATAGGTTTACACAAGGAAATTTGTTCGCATGTCACTAAATTGCTGTTCTCAGACAGGCTTTAACAGACAGTTGTCAGAGTGATGGCATGATACATATAATTTTTTCTAAAGGAAAACACCGAATTGCTGCCAGAGATAGAAGTCAGATAGCCCAGCATGTAAGAGTAACAAAGACATGTAGTATTGTACTTGATACATATTTAGTTATAAGGAGACTCTGATTCACATCTGTCTGTCCTTAAACATTTCTTTTGACTTTCATGAAACTTGCTCTCAGAATGTAACCTGCATCCTGAAGATGATCCTATTGTATTTGGGGTCAGTGGGTCAAAGGCCAAGGACACAATGATACCAATGACCTCCTACAGCATTTCACTGATATCGCTATACAGGTCATAATTATCATTAATTTTACTCAAAGGTTGCATGCAACATGTAAATGATTCTTTTTGTTTTGACAGTCAAAGGTCAAGCACTGTGACCACTGTAAGCCTTTCCTTGATAACACTCTAAAGGTCACAACTTAATTCAACTTTCATCAAACTTGCTCAGATGGTTGCCTGAAACCTGTAGATGATCCCTGGTTTTGAGATCAAAGGTCAATGTTCCAGTGACCGGAACTTTGAAAATAAGTTTTGGTCAATTTTTTGAGATCTAGTTATGAACAGCAGTTTTGAGACTTCTTAGGACGACTAGCCTTATTGGGTTGATTTTCCTTACCTTTTTAGGGGTCAGTAAGTCAATGTTTTAGAGACCTATTGTGAACGTACCAAAAGCAGTCCAGTCATGAACATATCTCGGTGTGTGGATAAATCCCCATTCTAGGCAGTGCCTTATTTCATATTACATGATCATAATAGTATTATCCATTCATGATACAGTATACGCTTTCACTATCGGACTGAAACTGCTCTCTCATTCGCCGATCGATAACTATTTGTGCTCTTTAACGCTGAAGAGTACGCAAGAACGGTAAGTCTGTGAAAAAAACGTATTCTAACGCTAACATCATTTCATCTCGTACAAGGAAAGACGGATTTGAGCGTGATATACAATACGGCATATCACTCGAATGGCCGGAACTATGTTCAGCTTTTGAAAATTACCTCGTATTTTAACATTATTATAACCTTAACAGGATTAAAACGTTAAGTCGCTCTTTGTTTTTGAACTGCAATATATATTAAATGTTCACTAAAACTAAATGCTTTTGAACTGCAATATATATTAAATGTTCACTAAAACTAAAGGCTATTCTCTTAGTTATACGCTGGAAGCATGGTTATGGCATAGTTTATATGTACGTGATACTGTCCATTACGCGGGACGTTGTTTGTGCTTCGGGATAAAATGTACCTCGTAATCAATCACACAGGCCTTCGGTTTTCGTGAATATGAACTCCACAGTGATAAACTAACCGGTATATTATTCAAAAGTAAAATATATTTCCTAAATATATCATTTTGAAAAAATATTTTTTTCACCAGAAACAGAAGGTGTGCAGTTTTAAGGGACATTGTTTGAGCCCCACTATCGACCTCAGTATTTGTTAAAAATTTGATAGTTTCTTAAGAATGACTGAAGACTAGGGTGTTTACAGAAACGATGATTCGGTAAAATGGCTGAGTGTTGAAACTGGCATTAACCTCACCAAAAAACAAGAGAAAAATGATAAATAACAAGAGCTTGATGCAAAAGTTGAACAATGAACGGAACAGATTTTAAAGTAAAAGTTAGTGTGAAATTCGTGAAAACGGCATCTCTAGAAATTATAAATAATAAAAAATAAATAAAAAAAATAAAATAAAAAATTCGAAAACAAAATTGTCACCTCCCAAAATTTTTTTTTTGCTAAAAAACAATTAAAAACTAAAAAAAAAGAAATTAAAAAAGTATTTTTAGTTACTGACCTTGATCTTGACCCCTAATTTTTTGTTGGTGAAAACAATTTAAAATCTAAAAAAAAATTAAAAAACTATTTGAAGTAGTGACCTTGACCTAATTTTTTTTCCGTAAAACAATTATGCAATAAAAAAATCGAAACAAATATTTATATAAATTTATAACTTAAAAAAATGAACAAAATCTATTTTTAGTATTGACCTTTTACTTAATTATGCGTAAAACAATTTTATGATAAAAAAAATCGAAACATTTTTTTTTAGTCACAGTGTCCTTGCCCCCCCACGCCCCCCGCCCCCCAATCCCACGCAAAATATTGCTTCTAATATAAAATTTTAAAAGAAAAAAATATTTAAAAATCTTCCTCTTCATGCAAGCTACGTAAATAGTTTCATTGCAATTGGTCACTCCTAACTTAAGTTATTGAGCGGAAACCATTCTTCAATTCCGGGCTACTGTGACCTTCTTATCTCAAAACCGATAGGGGTCCTCTATCTTTATGACCAACCTCCACATCAAGTTTCAAGATGCTTGGCCCAAGTGTTTTCGAAATTTCGTTCGGAAAATGTTTTACAATTACGGGTCACCGTGACCTTGACCAACTGACCTAAAATCAAAAGGGGTCATCTGCTGGTTATGACAAACCTCCGACGCTAGGTCCAAACATTTTTAAGTTATCATCCGAAACAGTATTATTATCAAGCGTTCTTGAGTTATCATCTGAAAACCATTTGGTAGACAGACGGACGGACGGATGGACGGACGTACTTACCAGACGGACTTTGTGAGGTTATCCCTTTGATCTTTCTTTGATCTTTTTCAACCCCACAATACAATTATTTAACCCCACAATGCCATTTTTAACCCCATAATGACGGAATGAACTCAAAGAACCTCACAATGCTAAGTTGTACTCAAACCCTAACCCCGTAATGTCTACTGGGCATGTACGGACAGACGGACGGACGGAGAGACATACCGACCGACATCTGCAAATCAATATACCCCTCTTCTTGGAAGGGGGCATAAAAATAACTCTTTACATGAATCGTTCCTTATACGATAAGTAAAATATCTTGTAGCAGGAATTCTTATTTATTTTGCTCGTTAATGTCGATATTTAGTAATTGAGTGTACTAGTAGTTATATAAATTTTATTTCTTATGCTATAAAAAGGATACTTGTTGGAACCGATGTATGATAAGGAACAAGTAATCACGAATACACACATAAAATAGTACATTGAACAAGATATTCAAATTCGATACTACGTAAAATCTTTGAAGTCAGACAAATTTGCAATTTTATCTTATTAATGATAGTATTCCTAAATTCTTAATCAGTATACAAATTTATGTAAAAGCGCCATAGCGTTTAAATACTGCATTTAGCGCAAAATTACAATTATAACCAAGCAAATAAATAACTTTTTCTTAATGTCTCGTACTTAGTATCACAGTGATAATACGAATGCATATAAGTTTTGTCTGAACCGATCAAAATAAAAAGGAAGTTACTTTAAACTTATCCAGTGAAATCGTGTGTTGGCAATACTATAACGTTTTTATACATTGTTGAGTACAAAACACAACTGTGATACCTATATTGGACGGGGTCAAGTATTGGTTTTACAGTTGTGTACGAGTCCAATACAATCAGTATTGACACAACGGTATACACTTAGTATAAGTTGAATTTATTAAAGCGACTGCACTCCAGATGGACAAGTTACGATAAAAAAAGAAAATTTTCAATTTCAAGAAAACAATTGTCATTACTGTATCAGGGGCATTGTATTATGATAACGTGACAAGTTTTCTAACAAAAGAAACAATTAAAATGTGTTGTTTTGCTTACTTTTATTGTAGAAAATATCACCCCGTGACTAACGGGGTGGGCTCTTTGGTATATCAATATTTTTAACTCGCATCAAATCAGCTGACACTGTAGTGTAGTAGGTTAAGCCGCTGTAAACTTTTTTGTAAGCGCAAAGATCCGAGTTCAAAACCTGGCTCGGGTAAATATTTTTTTCTACCTTTATTTTTAGCTCTTACACAAAGAAAATAATCTTGATGCTGACAAATTGAATATATATTGATTTTACCAAAAAAATAAAATTTACTAAGAATTTGGAGTGCAGTCGCTTTAAGTCAAAATTTTAACAATTAAGAAACCCTAAGGGAGCGAGCGGTAGCGAGCGACCGGGGTTTCTTAATTGTTAAAATTTGACTTAATAAACTCTAACTTACTTAGTGTTTAACCTCATTTGACCTTTTGCATAGCCACCGACCTGTATTGTGGCACCGACCTATGTGTATATAGGTCCGTGATTGTGGGCGGAGCTAAAGTGCTTTCTATTTAGAGCGAACTTTTAATAAATTAAGTGATTTCAGTAGGTAGTTTTAATAAACAAGAAAGACGTTTATTTGAAAATCTGAGCGGGTTCGATTGGTGGGCAAATGGGGTCAAACACTAATCTCTCTTTATTCTACACTATCTCCGTTAAAGTAAGTAATGAAATTCAAGTAAATATTACAAGTAATTATGTCTATCCAGGTACTGGACTATTATCGTACAACACTTTCTGTAAAAAGGCAGAAGAGTTATCCCGTTTAAATTAATATTGGACGCATGCTACAGTTCATATGGTGTGTTATAATAAATTCTTATTACTGCAGTGAATTTAAACATGTTCATACAATCGTATAATCCAGAATGAAACGATATCCAAAACTGCTTAATTTCTCGAGATTTTTTTATCAAATAAGGAAGTTTGTGAGCTCAGTTTTAAAAGTCAGAAAATATCACCAATAAAACATTGCGTGTTGCATTTTGCATCGGATATGCGAGGGGAAAATGTCTGACATCTTCCAGTTGGTCATTGTTACATAACATACGTAGTCTCTCTTGAACGGCCTCTCCCACAAAACGATCAGGCTCCATGCTTATAAACGTTTCTTGACCACAATATCATGCTCAGCACGAAATTATGCTCTAGTAATATAAGGTCAAGTAAAGTAATACTTAAGGTCGGGTTTAATATATAGATACATAAGCCCAAAAACAAACCTTTTGATTGTTGTTATGGAACAAGACTTTATGAAAAGACATTAACTGAATTAACTTCATATTAATTGAGCATGATTTCGTGCTGAGCATGAGATTGTGCTTAAAAAACTTTTATAAGCATGGGGCTAGGCTCTTTCCTTAATGGTAAAATCAACACATCTGAATTGTGCGAAATATGATCTTTCATGTCGTTTTAGATCAATAAGAAGGTATTGACCATATTTAAATCGAGTCTAGAAAGTTGTATATTTTTTATGCATTTAATGCCCGGTTGCACGAACCTTTTAACTCTTACTTACATCCTTGGTTTGAATAATCCGATTGCACGATGCCACGCGAACCTAATTGGGGTTTTAACTTTTACCGCTTTATTTTGTTGCAACGGTTTGGATAGGAAATTCTGTTACAATCCGTTTTCACGTACATTTTTGTCATGGTTATGATTAGAGTTATGTCCGGGTTATCCAAACCTGGTAGGGACCAGGTTTATGAACGAGTTGAACATTTAAATATTATATTAACGCAGAAATGTTTACGTTACAGAAAGTTCCTATAATATATCTAAAGAGACATATTAAACATGAACGGTTAGCTACATACTTATTAAATGAAAAAAAGTCTTAAAGGTTGTGACATAAATACTGGTTGCATTAAAGATTAATGTAGTAGGATTTTAGTTTTTGGAATTTCATAATTTTCTAATTTACAATATTAACCTGGCCCGCGAAAATGCATTTAAATATCATAACTGGTGCATGCATCTGCATTTTACAGGATTTATTTCCCAACGTATCACAAGTATTTTTCCTCTAATTTTATTCTCTTTTTTGTATAAACAGTAAAACTTGTGAACAAAGACCACTGCCCGGAAATAGTGTGACATGCTCTGCTGACAGGTGTTCTTTATTTAGAGGTGTTTAGACAAAGTAGAACAATACATGATTTTCTCTCTGTTGTTCTTTATTCAAAGGTGGTCTTTAAAACTGGCTTGAGTGTAGGTTTTTTTCCTTATTGACTTAATAGATAAAATAAATTCAAAAAAGTTTTGTATAGATATTGAAGTGTTGGCTGAGGACACTGTGTGCTCTGAAAAAGTACTTGCATATATTAAAGTTCAATTTCTTAGATGTTGCTGTCAGCCTCATTTGCGTCAATATATGTTCTGTTCGATATTACTATGATATAGGTCTAGTATAACACGCGACGTAGATGAAACTGTTAAGGTGTGAGAAAAGCTAAACATCTAGCAACGACCACATATGAGAAAGAGCAAACCTGGTAAAAAATCACAAACTGTCTCTTTAAGAGAGTTCTTTCATTTTTTGTCTTTACTTGGTGATTTTACCAAAGAATTGGCTGTATTTTAAACAAAGTATATACATGTAATAAATAGACTTTAAACATTATAGCGCACAATACATTGTAACTCGTTATCTGTTTCCGGCCTTATCATTTACGTTATTTAACAGCTGACGTATCCAACCAGAATCAAACAGAAATACGTTTAGAAGGTGATGTCTTGAAAAATGTATAACAAAATTTGTGACAAATCTGTTCTATTTTAAAATAAAAAATTGACATTTACAGTAACTGCTTCTTTGGGAAGGCTATAATTATAAATAATTGTTATTAGTCTTTTGTTGATATTCTTTTAAATTATATTACAGAACAGAACAGAACGTTATTTGACGTGTACCAACATAGTACATAGTCATATATCCATTCTATATATTACAATACAATGACATGTTAAGTGATACAGTACAAATGTAAGTTAATTATATAAATAAACAAAACACAAAATCAGATTGTATTTTGCACATATACGGGAACTGTGAGGATGAGCTGTCATAGAGATCATTGAACATAAGAAAGAGAAATTCTCAGTTTCAGAGATTCTTTAACGTATTTTGACAGTTTGAACATAATATTTTTATTTTCAGACTCCAAAAGGGCTATAAATTTATACATACTTGGTCTTACATAATAATATTTCTTAATGTACTTTTTTCTTATATCATAGTAACAGGGACAAATTAATGTAAAATGGTATTCATCTTCTAAGTCGTGACTATCACAAAATGTACAATAACGTTCATTTCTTGGGACATAGTTACCGGCATACCTACCAGTATGAATTCGTAGAGAATGAGCTGACAATCTTATTCTAGTTATATAAAATCTGAGATCAGGCGGTATATCATCTAAATATGGTTCATAACTTAAAGCTGCTCGCTCTCAGATTTTGGTAAAAAAATAAAATTCTTAAAACTGTATGTAAATAACGTATTTTAGAACATATAGTAATATAAAAAGGCTCCAGTATAAATTCATGCCACGTTATTCTCTAAACTAAAAAAAAAAGCTACCAAATTCAAAAGCGTTGCAAACGCTTTTGAAATTTCAATATAAACATATAGTGTAGCGGTGCCGTGTAACCGACATATTCAATCTATTTCTGCAAATTCCTACCAAGATTTTTGCTTATAATTTTATTCTAGCCTTAAGTTTTATACTTATGTATAATTATGTCAATTTAAAAAAATAAATATTTTTTTCAACGGTAACTGAGAGCGAGCAGCTTTAAGGTCATCTTAGCATTTCTATACAGGTCTAATACACCACTGGTTTCTTTGTCGTTACACCAGGTCTGTTTGAAAGTATCAATAAGGGTTTCTTTAAACAAGCAAGTAAATGTGTTAGCATCATACAATGCTGGATTTTCGAAAACATATGCATATCCATAATTACATAACATAGTCTTAACATTAGTGATCCAGTTATGTTTACCATCTAAACAATCTTTAAGAGACATTTTATAAATTTCATTAAGTATAATATTGTCTGTATTAGCAAGTTTATACCAATATTTAAATATTTTAATATAACGCGATATAAATAAAGGATAACGCCCTAGTTCGCCATATACAGCACAATTAGATGTATTAAGACGTACCTTTAAAATATTTTTACAAAACCTTAAATGGATACGTTGTACTTCTTTTGATTTGCTGAATCCCCAAACTTCAGCGCCATAGTTTAAAATAGATCCGACAAAAGAATCAAATAACTGACATAATATACTTGGCTTTATGTTATACTTGTTACAATTGACTAACAATACATCTTTACTTTCGTCACTTCAATATACACCAGACGTAGAAAACACATACATATACATGTACATGTATATGACAATACGTAGCATTATAAAAGACCATTATAAACGCATCTGAAGTCAGAGGTTGGTAGCTAAAACACAAATGTTATTAAAAGCTTACTTAAGATATAATTGTATTTGCGATAAATTGACCATATATAACATTTTATTTTATTTTAACCGTATGTCGATGGCTTGAAAATGCAGTAAGATAAGTTTATATATTTGATTCAACTATACATTGAAAAATATCCTTAAATAAATCAAAGTTTGTAAATTAAGCTTTCCTGGAATTTTGTTCACCACAGATCTGAAATTTTGTTCTACAAGCGCGAAAAATAACGGTATCGTTTCTCAAGAATGTTTTCTTGCATAAGACATCGCTACTTCCTCCGAGGTATTTAAGAAAGGATTAAAAAATTACGTGCAAACGGGCAAAACCAGTACATAAGATAGAGTTATGGGCGAGTTATTCTACTCCTTCTTAGCGGTTAATCTGTGGGTTATATTTGAGGTCTTCGTGCAACCGGGCATAAGTCTTGCCCCGAAATAGCAGAATATAATTCAGAAAGTTTATCATGAGTAATATTTATATCCACAATGGGCATATTATTGTAACTGCATATTCACAACCGACATATTACCGTAATTGGACGGATAATAAGTGCGAAACAATAAGAATTTGCATTGTTTGATTTATAAGCCGCCATGAATGCACGTTTAGTTAATCGTGAACTGTCAAGTTGAACGAATTGGTTCCAGTAATGTATCCTTACCGTTACGTACCACCGTACTTACTTTCTTGGAATCCATCCAGTTCAATATATATATACATAGAAACATTTTTGAATGTGGTTTAGTTCCCACATAATAACAAGAAATCTTCTAGTTAAAATCCTTCTCACAATGACTTTATCAGCAAACAATCCATCTTTTTAGTTGAGTAAATCACTGAAAACATGAAACACATAAATGTAAGCTCAGGAGATCATTTTCTTATGAGCATTTATTTAGGCTTTCAAATTACATATATACTTCAGTCCGATTTCGAGCACTGAGCCGTCAATGTATTTTAGATTATTGTAAAACAACGGTATAAAACGAGGAAACATAAAGGTCGCGGCTCAAGGGGGTCAAATCCACGCTATAGTATTGTATTGTTTTTCATTGTTATTTCTGTTATTATGACATGTTCATATAGAACTCAAAGTTTTTAGTCTTAACAGTCTGTGTGTGTGTTGCAAGAGTAGTCTAAGGCGCTCTTACTTTGCATTGCTCGGCGCTGTGACCGTATCGTACAGGTTTGAAACCTGGCTTCTGCCCTGTAAAGTAAGTATAAAAAAACAACATGTGCACTCAAAGTTTAATGGGTGCCGAAGGAAACTTGTGTCACTCTTTATTTGCTGTTGTTGATTTACTGAAAATGTCTAACCGATATTATTATGACATTACACAAAAGAGACCAGTGATAGGAATATTCTGTCTTAGAAAAACATCTCTTCCTCATTAATTTGAATTTGACAGCAATAGTTGATATGAGAGGCGGTGTGTCAGTATTTCACAAAAGATCGACACAATTTCTGTCACATAAAACCCATGTGATAATTATTTTATTAAATTACGATACTATATAAGGCATAAAACGTTGCGTACTGTCAACGAGATGTTAGATTTTACTTAAGATGAGTAAAAAAAGACGCACACAAAAATGTAGTTATGTTTCGTACGGCACAATATTAAGTATGGGTGTGAAATTGTAGCAGTCAACATGGTTTGTCATTAAGACAATTAATCAAAACTTTGTTAAAGCAGCAAAATTCATATCAAGAAACTCCTTAAGTCTACTGCAGGCGTTAAAAACAAAACGAAAACGGATGTGACAGTAAAAGCACGTCGTGCCAAAGTCTTTAAGGGATTCAGCCATATTTATAATTAGTTTGTTTTAAGATAATAAGTGACATAATATAAACTCTCCTTTTGTACAGAGGAGCACGCTCAGTTAATTACATGTAGAATATATCGGTACTGAGACTGAGTGTTGAGTAAGACCGAGATTACGAAACACGAAATCTGATTCACATGTCTACAGTTTAACCGCTGTGGCTTTTTTTGTTTGCAATTTCTCTGGCAGAGACAACCTCAAGAGGCGATTTCTGTTTAGTTTGTCTAGATTAATTTTATCGGCTAGGAAATAAATTTCACATTTGATTGATATACCGTTTATTATATCACTGTGTGGAGTGTAGATGCGTAGTAATCTAATCACGAAGGCTGAAGGCTTGAGTTATTAATTACGAAGCATCTAAACGAAACACAGTGATATACTAACCGGAAATCACTCAAAAGTAATATCTGTTTCCATTCTAACATGTTAATTTAAACATAAAAATGTTCGAATGGGTACTATTTGATGCGCTTACACGCAGTCGCTGACTTGAACTTGTAGTATTTCTTGCATTCCTTGCATTTCATGAAATTTTCGTTCTTCTTTTACTCCTCAAATAAAACGCTATTCGTCTTATTTTTGTTATTGCTGATATTGCTGATATTGCTGGCGATACCAAAAGTGTAGAAAATTTTACTATGATTTTTTTACTTCACGTGAATTCATTCACAATAATACAAATCCTAGCGCATTAGCCCATGCACACTCATAGATGTTGTGTGAAAATTATGCGGGAGGGAATTTCAGCAGTCAAAAATAGTTCCGGACGCCTAGCGTGATATACTTGGTAGGCATATCACGCTCAAATCCTTCTTTGCCTATATAGGAGAAATTTTCAGTAGTGTTAGAAACATTTTTATACTTCAAGAAGGAAACGTTGCGGAATGAACCGTTAGACACAGTGCAATTAAAATGTAAAGTTGTGTTAAAGCTGCTGGCTCTCAAGATTTTAGTAAAAGATAAAGTTATGCAAACTGTGTGAAAATAACGTATAGTCAAATAAAAAAGTTCCAGTATAAATTACTGTCTTGTATATCTGAAATTCCAATATAAACATATAGTGTAAAGGTGCCGTAAAACCAGCATTTTCAATCGATTATTGCAAATTTCTTCCAAGATGTTTACCTAGAATGTTGCTTATAGCTTTTGGTTTTAAATTTATGTATAAGCGTGTCATTTATGAAAATTCTATTTTTAAACGGCAACTGGGAGTGTGCAGCTTTAAGTTAAAACATGAACTGTCTTTGAAAAAAACGGCGCTGAGCCGAGTTACCACTTAACAGGTATATGAGACCCATACCTGCAGCCAGTATGGCATACGTATTATAAAAATAAATACGGCGCTGAGCTATGTTACCGCTAAAACAGTTATCCGAGAACCACACTTGCTGTCAGTGACAGGTTCATTTTAGTTCATATGTATTCTAAAAATAATACGTATTAGCGTATGATTGTGTACATTCATTCATTATTGTTTGTTCTGCCGTCATTTGCAAGAATGCCAACTTCATTTTTAAAGGCGGACATTTTAAGTGTATACCTTAACATCGTTTTTGGGAAAGTTGTCAACGGATGCGGTCTATATTTAGATGGACAGTTATATCATCTAGCAATAAAGCGATCACGTGATTAATAAATACACATGAACCATCATGTGTAATTTAAAATTGTAGAAGTGTGTCTATAGCATAATGCTTTAAAGGGACACAACCTATAACTGATGTCGAACTAAATAACTACTTTGGAAGTTATTTATATTAACCTAAAAGTGTCGGCTATAATATTCCCAGTCATTATCGATAAAATCAGCGGTTTAAAGTGTATTGCAGTACCGTAAACCATTCAATAGTCTATGTAGAGTTGTTGTTGTACAATAAAAGGGTGGATGCGATTTATTACAGAAAGCCTCTATATTGATTAATTTTGGTGAAATGAAGCATTTTTCGCCATAGGTTCTTTGAAATTGCATTTATTTATGATTTTACGTTCATTGTACACATCATATAGGTTTCGATAATATAATCTGCTAGATATAGGGAGTGCCTCTTTAATAGAACATATACACTATCCAAACCTGCATTGAGTATACTTCTGTCGGCTCATCAAAATATCAAATAGAGATGATAATTGCTCTTTCTAAATATAAAAAGGTCCAATCAAACCGTTTTTAAATAACACCTTCCAACTGTTCCTGTATATAGTAAGTGGACGATATGTGCCAAAGTACAAATCAAATGCTCACCCGAGGAGAAAACTTCCAATCGAAAAAAAAAGAAATTTTCACTCATCGCGCTATCACCCCTAATATTTGATTGGTCCAAAAAGTAGGTAAAGACCCAGATTATTCAGCTATGACTAATAATCTATAGAAGCGATCGAATGTACGCGTTCATTTGGAACAAAGGCTTGATCTGAAGTCAAAGCTTCCTGAAATATGTTCAGCTGAACATGTCACTTTGTGCAATTTTTGTCTCGTCAACCGTTTTACAGGCGGACATCTTAAGTACTTTGTATATACATAAACATTGTTCCTGGAAATTTATCGACGGAGGCGGTTGAATATGCAGTCTATCTTTAGGTAGGCAGTTGCATTATTTATCAGTGAAGTGATAACGTTATTCGGATGACCACGAACGAAAAAGACAAGTTTTTAAGTAATTCTCGTCGTTACATTATTTATTTATTTACACATTACATAACCTCTTAATTTTAATTACAATATATTTGAAGAAATGTGTCCAGATCCTAATTATAAGATGCAAGTACTGTTAGGTATATATTTGTTTAACTATTGCGCAAGGAGTCATCTGTCATTTGGCGTTAAGAGTATATACTATCACATCATTTTGTAAGGAAGATAAGATACCAGTCGAAAATGACCCATGAACATATTCACCATCACGTCTAATTTGAAATTCTTGACGTATGTACGAAGGTTGTCGCAAAACATTGCGGACATTGCTATTTGCTTAATATAGAACTTATGAAAAGCACTTTAACTTCAATTGGAGTTTAATATAACATCTTATTAAGGTAATGACACAGTTTTAAGGCGACATCTCTTATAAATAAAGAGGTTATGTTCAAACATCATACCTGGTCATATATGATCAGCGCACACGGATTTGTTGCTCTCACGTCATGTACTTTAATCTTTTTCAAAATAATCCCTGCTGTTAGACATAGATCTCCCGTGACGCTATACCCATTTACTAAATACTTCAATAAACCACTCTGTATTAAGAGAACTGATAAAATTGTTTACAGTGCGTATTATGCCTTTATTACTTGCGAATTTATCCCTCTCATGATTGATTTCAAAAATTAAAAATAGTCAGTCTATATACTTATTAATTCGCCTCTGACATCGTTAGTCTAACCACCCTTAAAGCGCTTATGTCATGTATAGAGTTTTCTTGCTATATAAAAATTTGCATGACATGCTGTGAAGGTATATAACAAAAGGAGTACTATAACAGTCAATTGATCAGCGGAACACTATAACAGTCGGTTGTTTATTTCTCGTTGACTGAATAGTGCTGGATCAGACGAGATAGAGGCAACCCATATGGTACGACCCTGTAGATCAACCGACTGTTATAATATTCCGTTTTATTAGGTTAAATCTATGCAGGATTAAGAAAGGTGTCAGGAAAAATGTTACCTGAATCGGGTTCTTGACATTTCTGCAATGAACACATAACTAAAAACGTCACCTAGGGTCGGTGCCGTTTAAGAAACGATTTAGATATAAACGATTATCTCTTAAAGTATTTTTAAGTTTGAAAAGCATTTTGTGGTACACCAAGTTTTTAGATTGCCCACATTGAGCCGAGATAAAGTCAATTCTTTGCTTAGAGGATGATTTTGTCTGTATAGAGTAAAATACCGATAGATTCTCGAATAATTTGTAAAGATTATTTAATAAAGCTGCTTCCAAAGATTGATATATGGTATAAATAATTTAACCAAATGAAGATCTCGATTGACAACAAATGCATTTAGTCAATTAGTCAATTAGTGTAAAGAATGTTCACTGCTTATTTTCTTGAGAACCTGGGTGTTAGCAGTGCTAGGATTAAAAAAGAAGATTGATTATTAACCATAAGTAGTTTAATTGTAGAGTTAACTGGTTCGTCAATTACTTCATTGTGAAACAATCTCTTACCTTTGATGGAACGAGAAGCTTATTTCTCACCTATTAATACGAATGTTTCACTAGTTCCACATGTAGATTAGAATATCTGGTTCGACGGTAACTGTAAGGGATGTAAGATAAAATTTTCAAGCACTGCAAAAACTGCAGATATGCCTATCTTGTATGCAAGAAACATATTTCCGTGCATTAACCGGTGATAATTAAAGTGAATCTACCATTTTCATGAGTTGTTGATATGGAAAGCGACCCGAGGGTTGAGATACGTCCCAAAAACGAGGCTCTGCCAAGTTTGTTTGGACGTATCTCAACCCGAGGGTGGAATTCCTTATCCACAACTCAATGGACATGGTAATCTTATTTTTTCACCGTTTTAATCGCATTTTCACACAAGTGAAATGAAAAACATGTAAGTGTAAATACAGCATAGGGATACATAAATGAAAATCAACTTTTTCTCGAATTCTACTTCCAAACCACTATAGAAGGATAGAAAATGATATAAGAAAATGAATACCCATAACCCTATGTTCGAATTTTATGTCTGCTTCTAATTCACGTGAAAATAGTCCGAAGAGAGATAATCGGTGAAGGATAAGGTTATCTGCCCGGAAATATGTATGTCATAGGTGAGAACATTTTATCGTTCACCGCATCATCGCTGCCTCTGAATTTATGTGGTAAAATGAGGCATTTTTCGTCATATGTTCTTCTTTGAAATTGTATTCATTTATCATTTTACGTTCTTTGAACACATAATCTATGTTTCGATAAAATAATCTGATAGATGTAGGGATTGGCTCTTTTAGAATAAACGAGAAAAATAAGATAAAACAAATACAGCTTTCTTTTAGTAATATAACTGTTTACATGAAATGTTCCTTATAATATTAATAAAAAAACGTGTAGGAGAAATGCTCTTTGATTTTGCTTGTCAATGACAGTATTAAGATTGAGTGTTTGGGGAAAAAAAACTGATATTATCTCTTAAATTAGATTTTCTCTATATAAAATTGAACGTCATTGTATTTCTAATTAATATTTCGTTTGCGATGTCACAATCAGAAACATATCTCTACGGCGAGATGTATTACGTAATTATCAAATGAAACTTCTTCTGTTATCATACATCAGTACTGTATGGATTTTGATTGCGAATGCATGTTCTTCATAACACAGTCAAGAGAGACTATGTATTAAAATTTTAAATTTGATATAAAGCCGGAATAAAGCCCACTGTGTTCCTTTAATTGTTCGTTTTGCCCTCGGTGTTTGCTTTGTATGCTATTGTGTGTTGGTAGTGTGTGTGTGTGTGTGTGTGCGCCCCCCCGTGTACTCTGGGTCTGTGGGGCTTTTTGGGAGGCGCTTTTTGGTACGTGGCATTCCCTGTTTGATATTATTTTTGTTTTTAGTCGTCAATAAGATATAAAAAGGCGACGTTTATGAGCGCTTTTGGTTTTCCGAGCTTCCTATACATAATTGCAATGTTATATAAATCTTCTATCCTTAACTATAAACAAGACGGTCAAAATGGCCCTATATCGCTCACCTGCCACTTATGACAATATGTTACCAAACTTCAGCTCTAAACTATACATCATAAACACAAACATTCTGTTTGACCTTGACAAGGCAAAACCTTTGACCAATAAACATGATGATTGTGTTGTAAATGTCACTTGTATGGCATACACAAGGTTGTTAACCGAGTGACCTAGTTTTTGAACTCAGATTATTCATATTCATGCTCGACCTTAATTACACCAAGACAACCCTACTGAGAAAGTTTCATGAAGATAGAATAAAAAAACGCAACACATGGTAATCTACAATTTTACCAACTTAGCACCTCGTGCTCAAGTGAGCTAAAAAGGATTCTTTTTGGAACCGATGTATGATAAACAACGGGCTATTAAATTTAATAGACCGCGTTTGGTTTTTCAATGCTTTATTACATAGTACATAAATTTGCAATGTAATATAAATGTTCTTTCCTTTACTATGAAAAAGGAAAGTTTTTCGAACCGATGTTTGATAAAGAATGGGCCTGTAAATTCTTCTAACAAAAATCCCGGATACACACATATGAAATAAACATTGAACACGATATTCAATTCGATAGTACTTAATATCTTTGAAGTCAGAGAAAGGTAAAGTTGACCTTATTTATGATAGTATTTCTAAATGTTTTATCAATATATTAATTACTAGCGTTATGACTTTTAAATACGGCATTTGACGCAAACTTGCACTGATTACCAAGCAAATAAATAACTTTTTTCATAGTCTAGAGTGTATTTAGTATAACAGTAATAATGTCTAGGTATTGCCAGAATTTATCAAGATTTAGAGAAAGTTACCTTAATCTTATCCAGTGAAATCGTAATACAATGTGGTTAGCGTTATGAAACACTGTTGAGTACAATACTGGGTACACAGCTGTAAACATATATTCGAGGAGACGCTATCCGAAAACAGTTTGGGTTTTACAGTTATGTACGAGTCCAATAGAATCAGTATTGTCACAACAATGTATACTTATCTTATAAAAAAGCAAGAGATATCACGTATAAATTCCACGCACGTGTATCAAATATGGATCTGAATGAAAAAATAAGTTCATCGAGTCCAATATGGAATTCTCATGGACAGCCAGGTGGTACAAATGCTAAAAAGCTATTGGTTTCAATTCATAGGATGTGAAATAAATCATTCTTATGACTGCAATGTATTTTAACATGTTCATATGATAACATTATCTAGAATGAAACGGAATACATCAATACATAACTGTTCAGACTAAGTAAGCAGATCGTTTTTCCGTAACATATAAGCTCTTGCACTTACTCGCAAATTTGTTAAATCAAATGAGTAGAGTTAGTCTGTTAGCACAGTTTAAGTAGTCAACACAAGTTTGTGAAAACATCGCCAAATAAAACGTTTTGTGTTGCATTATACAACGGATATGTGAGAAAAAAATGCCCCCCTTCTTCAATTTGGTCATTGTTACACAACATACATAGTCTCTCTTGAACGGCTTCTCCCACATATCCGTAATGGTAAATTGCCACACATGAAATATACAAACAATGACCTTGCAAGTCATTTAGACCAATTAAAAGGTACTGTTCAAATTTAACTTGAGTATAGATAGTTCTATTTGTTCTTAGTTTTGATGCATTTTCACAGTTTTGCCCCCCAAAATGTAAATTGTATTCAGTGAGTTTATCCCGTGCAATATTCATGTTCACAACAGACATATTATTGTAACTGCATTTTCACAATGGACATATTGTTGTTATTGAAAGGATAATACCGTTGAACAAAAAGTGTTTGATCTATAAGCTGCCAAGTTGAACCAGTTGGTTTAAGTAATGTATCATAATAGGCCAACGTCTGTACGTGCTTGGAATCCATCAAGTCTCGCTTTATACGTAGACACATATTTTAATGTGGTAAAGTTCTCAAATGGGGTAAAGTAATCTTCTGATGAAAATTATTTTCACATTGTCTCCATCTTTTTATTTGAGTAAATCGCTGATAACATGAAACAAACAGACGTTTCAGTCAGTTTCTATAAAAAAATATGTAGCAGAAATTCTCTTTTAAGGGGCATTCTCTGCATCAAGCAGATGCGATTCTCGAAACATAGAATATGTGTTCAAAACTCTTATTTTAGATATAATGTCAATCGTTGTCACCAAACACTCAATCTCAGTACCAACATTAACCAGCAAAGTTAAAGGGGCACTTTCTGCATCTAGGAGATTATATTCACGAAATATACATTTTGCGTTCAATGAACGTAACATGAGATAAATAAATACAATTTCAAAAAAGAGCCTTTGGCGAAAAATGCCTCATTTTACCACAATTAATCAATATAGAGACTTTCTATAATATATCGTATCCACCCATGAATTGTACAACAACAACTCTACATAGATTATTGAATGGCAGATTATATTGTAAACTATGGAAGCCTTGGAGGGCCACTTTTGAGTTTCGACTTGCGGGTGTTTTTTTACTTTTGACTTATGACTTTTGTACGCCGTACTTTTGACTTATGACTAGAACTACTGTATTGCCTCTTTGGCGTTTTTATTAAAACAATATAAACACGTCAACACTCAATAAATACAATTTCTATTTAAAAGATTTTAATAAAATCAATTATATATATATAAAAGTTACATCATTTGTGTCAATAGTAACAAAATAAAACGTGTTTTAACACGCTTTTTGTTTTGACTTTTGACTTATTACTTTTGACTTTTGACTTATTACTTTTGACTTATTACTTTTGACTTTTGACTTATTACTTATCACTTTTGACTTTTGACTTATTACTTATCACTTATGAAAAAAGAAACCCTAATCCTAACCCTAACCCTAACCCTAACCCTATACACGGTCCTCACTGAGGACCTCCAGCGGCAGGTTCAGGTAATACTAGGAACCTGCTACTGAGGACCCAACAATATAACAATATACTTATACATATTACAGCACTTTAATTTCCTTCGGTATACCTTGTGATATTAACATATAGATACATAAAAACATAAAAAGTAATTTTTTAAAAATGTTACCATAGCAACAAAAAAAATTCAACTTTTTTTTTACAGTTCCTTCATAGTTGGCTTGACGCCTGGGGGCAAGTCCCCCAACCCCCGCTTAAAGAA
Organism: Saxidomus purpurata; assembly: GCA_022818135.1. NCBI lineage: Eukaryota > Metazoa > Mollusca > Bivalvia > Venerida > Veneridae > Saxidomus > Saxidomus purpurata. The sequence goes on along the minus strand of JAFMSR010000002.1, from coordinate 26,904,258 downwards.
AATTCTCAATTGTATATTATCATTGTTAGAAGAAGGTCTCATGGTAGATAAGAAATATGTTGCTTTATGTACATTATGCTTAATGAGCTAGCTGCTTTAAATAAAGAGTTATTATTATTATTATTATTATTAAAGAAAGAGGACACCCACAAGGCCTCCCGAGCCGAGAGTTGCGTCGCCGCTCACTGCGGAGGCTCCCAAGGTCGCCTCCTGACGCGCCGTCACGGCTCATTGATACTAAAATAAATGACAAAGACAAAAGTAACTTAGTTCATTTATTTACAGCAAACAAGTTTACAGTGCTACGCACAAACATCATTTTAAAACCTTAATACAGGTTCGAATCCCAGTTTATATTGTCACAGCAGATCATTATGCTTTTTATGCAGTACCATTCCTCTTAAAGTGTCTGAAAGTAGCAGTCATAAGTCAAAAGTCAAAAGTTGAAAGTCATAACTTAAAAGTCAAAAACACCCGTAAGTCGAAACTCAAAAGTGGCCCTCCAAGGCTTCCATAGTAAACCGCTGATTTTATCGATAATGATTGGGAAGCTGAAACTATTAGGTTAAGTTATAATACTTAAAAAGTTTACATTATTGATGTTTTGGAGCATCAGCTATATGGTATGTCCCTTTAATTGTAAACTGTCAAGTTGAACCAACGGTTCAAGTAAAATGTCATAAGGAGGCACCGTCTGTACTTGCTTGGAATCCATCAAGTCGCACTATATACTTTAAAAAAAATTGAATGTGGTTAAGTTCCCACATGATTAAAAAGTAATCTTCATAGTGAAAATAGTTTTCACAATGACTTTGTCAGCATAAAGTCCATCTTTTATTTAAGTAAATCACTGAAACAATGTTATTTATGAACGCAAGCTTGGGAGTTCATCCCTTAGGCTTTCAAATTACACATATACCGAATATATACCGGTACTATAGTCCGATTTCAAGCGCTGAGCAGTAAATGTATTTAGCTTATTGTAAGACAACGGAAAAAAAACAAGAAAAAGATTAAGGTCAAATTCAGACTAAAGTCATTGTTATTTCAGTATTTGGACTTGTAAAATGTTCTTATGGCATTGACAGCTGCAGTCTTAACAGGCTCTCTGTGTGGTGCCCGAGTAGCCTTACTTTACATTGCTCGGCGATATGACTGGGTCGTACAGGTTCAAATACTTTTAAAATAGAAAAACAATATGTGAACTTTTAAGTTTATTGGATGCCGCAGTAATCGTAAACAGTAAACATTTCTGTCAGAACCCGTTTGATATTATTTAAAGTAAATTATGATGCTATATTAGGCATAAAAATTTGCGTTCATTCGACGAGATGTTAGATTTTACTGTAGCTGGAGTCGAAAAAGACGCAAACAAAATGTAATTATGTAACGTATGGTATAATATTTTGTATGGGTGTGAAATTGTAGCAGTCAACATGGTCTTTCATTAAGACAATTTATTATAATTTTGTTAAAGCTGTAAAATTCATATAAAATAAACATCGTTCCTGGAAAGTAATCAATGGGGGCGGTTTAATGCAGACTGTCTTTGAATCGGCAGTAACATCATTTATCAGCGAAGTCATCAATACGGCACGAACGAAAAAGGCGATTCTCGTAATGACGTTTTGTATCGACTTACAAAGTACAATTTATTTAAAGAAATGTCGCCAGTTCCTAATTATAAGGTACGAGCAGTGTTATGTATTTATTTGTAGAATTATTTTATAAGGACTAAAAATGCAACAGTTTTGTCAGTTGGCGCGAAGAGTATATTCGTACATACTATCACATCATTTTGTAATGAAGATAAGTACCAGTCTAATATGACCCATAACGTCTGATTTAAAATGCGAGACGTATGTACGAGGGTTATCGCAAAAACTAACAGACATTGCTATTTCCTTAATATTCAATTATGAAAAGCACTTTAACTTCAAGTGGCGTTTAATATAACATCGTATTAAAGTAATGACAACGTTTTAAGACAACATCTCTTTATAAGTACAGACATTATATACAAAACTCAAACCTGGGTACATATGATCAGCGCACACGGCTTTTTCAAAATGATCCCTACTGTGAGACATACATCCCACGTGACACTATACCCAATTACTAACTACCTCAACAAACGGCTCTTTATTGAGCGATCTGTTAAAATTGTTCAGAGTTCGAATTGTGTCTCTACTACTTCCAAATTTATCCATCGCATGATTGATTTAAAATGTGGAAAGTAGTCAATGTCTATATCCTTATTCTTTCGCTCCTTCGCATCTTTAGTCCACCATCTATACAACGCGTATGCCAGATAAAGAGATGCTTTCTAGTTATACAAATTGTTGCATGTATATACTAAAGGGAATATTATATCAGTCGGTTGATCTGCAGGTATATTATTTCTCGTTGGCCGCACAGTGCCATTCTCGTACGTCCAGAGCATTCATTACATAATTTCATTTGTCTGAAAGGTTGGCAAACCATTGATGCATGAGGATGCACAGTGCTGGATCAGACGATAGAGGGAACCCAAGATATCAACCGACTGAATATTCCATTTTTATTAAGTTAAATCTATGCAGGATTAAGAAAGATATCAGGAATAGTGTTACCAAGTATCTAGAATAGCTAACACTGAGCCGGGTTGAATTAAGAGATATTATTGTCGGTATAGAGTAAAATACCGACGGTTTCTCGGCTAAGATTTTGTAATAAAACTGCTTCCGAAGATTGATGCATGGTCTAAATGATGCAGTAACGTTGACGATGACAAATGTTTATGGAAAACAGATCAGATCAGTGTAATTGCAATTTACCAAAACTGAAGAATATATGATATAACCGTTGAACATATTTTAACTGACATGCCATTATCGAATGAGATCATTTAAAGAGTCAATTAATTTACAAAATGTCCACTGCTTATTTTTACTAAGAAACTTTAAACATGGTCTACAGTGCTATGCTTTTTTCAATTATAAACCATAAGAAGTTCATTAGTACATTACTGGTAAGTCAAGTACCTTACTGTGAGAAAATCTTCTACCTTTGGGGAAACGAGAACGTTATGTCTGACCATTGATTCCCGCGTTTTCGGACGAAGCAAGAAGTTTTATTCCTCGCCTTTGAATATGATAAATATTTTCTTGATTCAACCTGCTCGACCTCAGATTTTGCTGAAAAAGTTTAGTTTGAACTGTATCTGATTAACATATTTTAGAACGAATCTTCAAACGAAAAGGTTCCGGTATAAATTTCTGTAATTTTAAACGTTTACGCTACCAAATTATAAAGTGTTGTGAACAGTTTTGAAATCAAAGTTGATTATAACATAGCGATGTCTTCAAACAAAACCCACCAAACTTTTCAATAGATTTCCTTGAATTGCTATGTTGTTTGTTACTTATGTTGCTGATTCTAGCATTTAGTTTTACATTTTGGAGAAATATAATTTTTCACCAGAAACAGTGGGCGAGCAGCTTTAAGGGTAACTAGTTTGAGCCCCACCATGAACCTGAGAATTGTTAGAAATTTGAAGTTTCTTACGGAGGATTGAAGACTAGGGTGTCAATAGAAATGATGATAAGGTAAAATGGTCGCCTTAAGATGAACAATTGAGTGTTGAAACTGGCTTTGACCTCAAGAATAAACAAGAAAAAATGATATACAAATATAGCTTTCTATCAGTGATATAACTGTTTACATGAATTGTTGCTAATACAATAAACAAAACTGCGTTTTGCTCGTTAATGTCGGTACTTAGATTGAGTGTTGGGTAAAAAAACTTATATTATCTCTTAAATAAGATATTTTCTGTATCTAAAATTGAGTATCTGTAACGATGGATGGTCAGGGCTAAACACGCCAGAGTAATCAAACACTCAACACTATACAAAATTTACAACTTTTAAGGGTAACACAAGTCAGAATACAAGTGAGCCTGGAATTAAAGACCGACCACAAACACAACGTAAACACATCGTTAACACAAACACACAGTTGAAAGAATTTTTAAAATTGGAGACAAAATAGAAGAGCTATGAGAAATCTAAGATTTAGTTAATATGCATATATGCAAATTAGACATACTATTAGACACACCCATTCATTTTTCATTATATTCATTGTACACATAAATTACGTTTCGAGAATGTAATCTGCTTGATGTAGGGAGTGCCCCTTTAATTATAGCACTATGACATCACAAATTCAAAATGGCTGCCTCCTTGATCATTAATTGTTTTAAATTTCCAATTTTCAATATTTTCACGTTTAATACTCTTAACATTGTATTCCTCTGTACAAGTTCTCCAACTTAAAGTCAAATTATTTTCTGACCTTCATTTCCCTTAATTACAGTGATGAATATATACAAAAAAGCTTGTAAAATATGATGATAAGCGTGACTATAAAAACGTCTTTAGACACGTTTACATTTTACTGAACGTTGAAACACGTTTTATAAAAAAAACGAAATGCTGTCCTCGCCGTTCAGAATAAGATCTCCGCATCGGCTTTGGTAACCCGGTTTGGACGTAACAGGTCGGTCCATCGTCTTGAGGCAATACATATCTCTCTACCACTCCGGGCATTGTATCTTCCGGGGGAGAAAGCTAAAAGATATAACATATTGTAGATACCATTGGACATAGACTAGTTACTAATCTGATACAATTTATGTTTTTTTCAATATACTATATTTCATGCTATTTACAGTCTATTTTATATGATTTTGCTTTGTACACTGGGGCAGATGTACCTTGCATGAAGCTCTATCAAAGTTGTTCAAAGAATTCCATTCCATGCAGAACTCTGGTTGCTATGGCAACAAATAGGAAAAACTTAAAAAATATTTTTCTTTGAAACCACAAGGCCTACAGCTTAGATACTTGGCATGTAGCATTGTCTAGTGGACCTCTACCAAGATTGTTCAAATTATAACTATTAAATAGTGAATTGCCTTGCCATATAAACGTTTTTTGCCTTCTGCATGCTTCATATTTTGTATTGAATATCATAAAATTTGTTAGTTGGTACTATTCTTCACTCTATGTGATTATTTTATTGGACAATATTCCCACTTCATCAATCTATTCCGAAAAGGTGACACAAAAATGTTCTGCAAAATATATATTAATACTCTACATGCTTTATTTTTCATTTGATTTTCAGAAAACTTTAATTTACGATATATTTTGGAGACTGCATGATCTTTATAGAAATTGGGCCACTTCCCCACTTCACCAGGTTATTGCCCAGTACAGCTATACACACCATCTTATTGTCAATACGGAAAAAAAAAATTGCACAAACTTTGATAGATTTGACAAATGTACATGTCTTTAAATATTACTTTGTCAATCAGGAAGTTTTATTATGGTTAAAGTATCCTGCAGGCAAGACTTGTTAGAATGCAGCTATATCTAAGGTAACAGGAGCAGTTCAAAATGAAATCAGGATGTTTTGTGCTAAGACTGATTATTGTTAACACAAGTTTAAAGTCATGTGAAAAGTGTTCTACTGTGCATCTTCATAAATATAATACTGGCACACTTTAAGCATAAGACAACAAATGTTTCATAAGAACAATGGAGTTATTTCAAAAAGTAAACATTTACCACTGCCAGTCTGTGAACATTATTTCCATGCAAGATTTTCATGATGTTAATCCTATCTTCTATAACTACTGACCACTAGTTACCACAAGAGATCTTATCGGCTGTATATTATAAACACCAGGCAATAAAATTTAATCACCTGCTGGGAGAGAACGGTCAAGATTTGGCATTGATTGAAGACACCTCAGTTTTCTGAGAGGTTTGGAATCGCTTTTACCAGGCCCTGAAATCGGCGCTGGATAGTAGACAGGCTCTAGAACGAAATAGTGAAATATTATTAGTAAAAATGATATTTCAGGGCCTGGTGACCAGGCTACATGGCACATAAAACGTATCGGAAATAAACTGGTCCGACGGGTACACCATACCTTTGTAGTTTCCCATAACTGTGCGTATACAAATATATATGAACATGGGTTCAAAGACGACGCTTTGTGTACAACATACTATATGAAAGTTACCTAACAGTAAACGTGTTATAAAACGCACTATATTCAATAGTGTTATACGTCACTTCATACGTTCATTAATTACTCTTTCTCGTTTACAATAACAACTTGTATTATTATCATTAAAAATGAAAGTAAAATGAAATGAAACACAATTCAACTGAATTAACTGATTTAAACTGCAGCTAACATTCACTATCTACAATCATTACATTATACAAAATAATCAATGATTACTGAAACAAAGCTATCACACAATGACATTTGAGAAAGATTTTAAACAAAAACAAACTGCCCTGATTATCTTGAAAATGAAATCATAATATGAAACAAAAATAGCTTACAAAAACCTTGTGTAATTTGTGTTTTCCTTGTTTTCCAAAATGTCAGTAGTATTCTCGTAAGGTCTTGTCTAAACTTCAAGTGACGTTTGATTTGTAACAAAGAGTTGATAACCGGTACTTGCGGTGTTAAATTTACTCGTAGTGACTTCGGGATTGATTTTGTGCTGACACATCTTTCTAAATAGTCTATGTAGTGTTGTGTGCGTGTAAGCTGTATATTCAGATTTTTCAGTAGTTTGAATTTGGAAAGGTTATCTTGTTCTGTGCGGCCTGGTATAGAATTTCCGTTGTTTGGTACGTTGATTTGTCTGTGTTGGAAGCATTGTTATGGATACAAACGGTGTTGAGGTAGCTTCTACGTATTCGTTTTCGTCTGATATAACGTGATGTGTAGGAATTTCTGCGGAGTTCCCTATTTAAGAGTGACTTTGGTGCTCTTCGTTGAATCTCAATCCGGATACGTCGAGAGAAGAAGTTAATCTGCAGAAAATCTCGCACACCGAGTGTTGTGACCCTTTTGTCGACGTTCGAAAAGAGCGGATCCCGTTCCACTACAGTAAACTGATATAATAAGGTACGCGGAACACACAGACAAGACATCGGAAAAGTCTAGCAATTTACACAATAATTCAAACTTTTCAAAACAATGATAAAATTGCTGTCACTATCTTTATATGGAAATCGAGGCCCGTCTGTCATTGTTGTGACAATATCTCTGTATTTCTAATTAATGTCACGTTTTCGATGTGACAATCGGAGACATATCTCTACTGCGAGATCTATTAAGTTGTTATCAAATGAAACTTCTACGATCGAACATCTGTACTATCTTATTTTGATTGGAAAAACAAAATTAAGAGGCATATTTAGAATTTGATATAAAACCGGAATTAGTCATCAATAAGATATAAAAACGCAACATTTATGAGCGCTTTTTTTTCGAGGCTCAAAAACATAAATTTACAATGTAAAATAAATCGTCTATCCTTTGCTATATAAAGGATACTTTTAACAACCGGTGTATAATAAACAACGGACCAATAAAACATAAAAAACGACATTTTAGTAGTGCGTTTGATTGTTTTTGAGCCTCAACTACTTAGTATATAAACTTGCAATGCAACATGCATAATCCTGTCCTTTACTATAAAAAGGATACTTTTTGGAACTTATGTATGATAAAGAACGGGCCTATACTATCTTTTAGCAATAATCACGGAAACACACATATAAATTAATACAATTAATAAGATATTTAAATATGGTAATACTAAATATATTTGAAGTCAGACAAAATTAAAGTTTGCAACATTTATCTTATTAATGATAGTCTTCCTATACAATTTATCAATATATGTCATACAGCGTTCAAATACGGCATTCAACGCATAATTGCAATGCTTAAAGGGACACACCCTATAACTGATGTTAAACAAAATAACCTCCAAAACATAAATAATAGAATCTTTGGAAGTATTAATACTCAATCTAAAAGTTTCAGCTATGTTTTTCCGGTCATTATCGGTAAAATCAGCGGTTTAAAATATACTGCAGTACCGTTAACCATTCAATAATCTATGTAGAGTTGTTGTGTACAATAAATGGGTGGATGCGATTTATTACAGAAAGCCTCTTAATTGATTAATTGTGGTAAAATGTAGCTTCTTCTTTGTCATTGTAGTTATTTATCATTTTATGTTCATTGAACACACAATCTATGTTTCGAGCTTACAATCTGCTTTTATACGGAGTGCCCCTTTAACAAGCAAATAAACAATTTTTTTACATACTTAATGTATGTTTTTCTACTACAGTATATGTAATAATAAACAGGTACTGCCTGAACAGATCAAAATCAAAAGGAAGTTACTTTGAAATTATCCAGTGAAATCGTGTATTGGCAACACTATTACGCTATTATGCATTTGCTATTATGCATTGTTGAGTACAATACTGGGTACACAACTTTGAAACCTATATTGGACTAGGCGCTATTCGGTTTTACAGCTGTGTTCGAGTCTAATATAATCAGTATTGTCACAACTATATATTTATCTTTTTTTTACACAATCTCCATTAAAATAGGTAATGAACATGAAATAAATATTGCAAGTAATTATGTCTATTCAGTTACTGGACTATTACTGTACAACAATTTCTGCAAGAAGGCAGTAGAGTTATCACGTATATATTCATATTGCGCCACTATATATATATAGTGTCCGTTGACCTGTGAACATTTAGTAGTCGTACACATTGTGCGTGTGGGAGTTGTTCCCCGTTGTTTTGTTCTCGCCATGTTATTCGTTCATTGAACGCTGCATTAATAAACATAAAGTCTATCCCGTATTCTTGTTTACTGGCGTGGTGGCAGCTGGATGACGACCCAGACCGTGGTTTAACTGATGATGGCGAAACAGTTCCGGAGGCAAAACGACGTACAGCGGAACAGAAAGTGACTCACCTCGATTTAATGCTAGGACAAATTGCAAACTATTGCCCTATCATTTCAAGAAATACAATAGCCAAGAATTCAACATCCCTTGTAAACATATGGCAGGCTATTCGTCTACATTATGGCTTTCAAAGCTCAGGGTCAAATTTTTTGAACTTCAATGACATCAAATTGGAACCTGACGAGCGCCCTGAGGATTTGTACCAGAGACTAATTAGTTTTGCAGAAGACAACCTCCTCAAGGCAGGCGGCAATATTACACATCACGGGGACGTTCCAACAGAAGATGAAGATCTTACCCCATCCATGGAAAATTTTATCATTCTTACATGGCTTCGCTTAATTTATCCAGGTCTCCCAGCTCTTATCAAACAGCGCTATGGAACAGACCTCCGGTCGAAGACACTAGCTTCTATCAAACCCGAGATCTCACAGGCGTTAGACAGCTTACTGGACGAAGTCCAATCAATCAACGAATCCAAGGTTCTGAGAACTGCATTCAAATCCAAATTACCTTCAAATCCGAAACGAACACCAACCTGCCCACTCTGTAACAAGCTGGCAGATCACGTTACCAACATTATTTAAGCAAATGTAACTTTTTACCAGACTCCTATAATTCCAGAGTGAGACAGACCACCGAAGATAACGATTACGTTGAGAATTGTTATCAAACAGATGATCAGTATGAGCATGATCAATATGAGCACGCGACTGATGTCCCACCCCCATCTTCGCGTAGAGTTAGTACTAAGAAATCGAGAAAAAGTTTTTCATAAGCATTATGCGTTAACTGTCACGCTTGATACTGGCGCGGAAATAAATATGATCAAAAGTTCTGTTGCTAAACATATTGGAGCAACTATTCAGTCAACCAGTCAAAATGCGCTTCAAGCAGATGGGTCAACTCCGCTTAACATTACAGGGGAGACAAATATCACACTTTCACGGGGGATAAAACACTTCAAACTTGATGCGCTTGTAGTTGAAAATCTCGATGTTGATGTTTTAGCTGGTGTTACCTTTATGGCATACAATGACATCTCAGTCAGACCTTCGAAACATGAAATCACTATAGGTGACTCTGAGAAAATCAACTATGGTGCTTTCAGATCCAAAACTGACAACTCTAACATCCGTCATGTCCGGCCGTTTGTTTTGCGTATCACTTCCTCTACGGTAGTTTGGCCCGGTGAATACATTGAAGTAGGTATTTCAAGTGATGCTCACCCAGATGCTACTCTTGCCATCGAGAGGCGTTATGATTGTGACAAGACTGTTGCTGACTGGCCATTTCCTCAGATAATAGAGGCTGTTGATGGCAGGATTCGCATACTTAATGACTCTAGGGAACCGCAAAAGCTTGATAAGCATGATCACTTTTGCCAAGCAAGACTTACGTTTTTGGTACGTGGCATTCCCTGTTTGATATTATTTTTGTTTTTACCTCCCCTCTTACAACTGTGCAATCAGCTTTAGATTTCCCTATTTCACCCCCTTCTTCGGCTCATTTGAAGCATTCCCGTGACAACCTCACTGCTAACTCAGATTCGGTTAACCTAGATCCAAACAACATCCTTCCGCCCAAGTCACGCTCTGAATTTCAGGCCCTCCATGACCAGTTTGATAATGTTTTCAGTACTGACATAACTAAAGGATACAATGGTGATGTAGGTCCTTTTCAGGCTAAAGTCAATATGGGTCCTGTACAACCTCCCCAACGAAAAGGGAGAGTACCCCAATATAACCGAGATAAGTTAGTTCAATTACAGCAAAAATTTGATGAACTTGAACATCAAGGCGTTTTCTGCCGTCCAGAAGATCTTAATATGTCTGTTGAATATCTTAACCCATCATTTTTGGTTAAAAAAAACCAGGGGGGTTACAGATTAGTTACAGATTTTGCCGATGTTGACCGGTACAGTAAGCCCCAACCATCCCTTATGCCTGTAGATTCTACTCTTCGCATTATTGCTCCTTGGAAGTACATTATTAAAACTGACCTTACAAGTGCTTTCTACCAAATTCCACTTTCCAATGATTCTATGAAATACTGTGGTGTTGCAACACCATTTAAAGGCGTAAGGGTCTATAGGTTGGACATGGTCAAATGGTATCATCACTGCCAATGCCCACCGCATCTCTGTACTGTCCTCTTGCCCACCTCCTACAACGGTACGTGGCCTTAGGTCATTCATTGGCGCTAACAAAGTGCTTGCAAGGGTTATCCCTAATTGCTCCTCTATACTTACCCCACTTGATGGCACAATCGCAGGCCGACCTTCACAGGAAAAGCTTGAGTGGACTGAAGACTTAAATGTTCACTTTACGAACGCTCAAAAACTTTTAATGACGCATAAGGCTATCATACTTCCTAGGGCTTCAGACCAATTACGGATTGTTACTGATGGATCTGTTGTCAGACGCGGCATAGGCGCAACGCTTTACGTGACAAGACACAATAAACTGTCACTAGCTGGCTTCTTTAGTGCTAAGTTAAGAAAGCACCAAGTTACGTGGCTCCCTTGCGAAATTGAAGCGCTCGCGATTGCCGCTGCAATCAAACATTTCAGTCCATATATTGTTCAGTCTAAACATAGATCATGTATTTTGACAGATAGCAAGCCATGCGTTCAAGCTGTTGAGAAACTCTACCGTGGGGAGTTTTCTGCCAGCCCTAGATTGACATCGTTTTTGTCGTTAGTTAGCCGGTACAGCCTTAACATTAGACATTTAGCAGGATCCGCGAACATACCATCGGACTTCGCAAGTCGCAATGCCCCAGACTGCACAGAACCGCACTGTCAGATCTGCTCTTTCATAATTGAAACAGAAGATTCTGTTGTTAGATCGGTTCAGGTGAATGACATTCTGAATAATTTGTCCAATTTACCGTTCACTACCCGTTCTGCATGGTCAGATATCCAGTCTGAATGCCCAGATCTTCGCAGAACTCATGCTCATCTTAAACAAGGCACTCGTCCTTCAAAGAAACTGACTAATATTAAAGACGTTAAACGTTATCTTAATGTGGTCTCAATCGCAAGGGATAATCTATTGGTGGTACCGAAAAATGATCCACTTACACCCTACAATGAACTCATTGTTGTACCGCGCTCAGTCATTGATGGACGTGTGACAGCACTCCATCTAAAGCTGAATCATCCAACCAAGCATCAAATGCAACTTGTAATGAAAAGGCACTTTTATGCTCTGGGCATGAATAAAGCCATTGATCGCGTCTGTGAATCGTGTCATACCTGTGCATCATTACAGAAGTATCCAGCTACCCTGAACGAACAGTCAACAACACCTCCACCAGAGGTGGTTGGAATTTCTTTCGCGGCTGACGTTTTAAAACGAAATAAACAATTGATACTGGTGCTTCGTGAAACTGTGAGCTCTTATACAGCAGCTTGTATAATTGAAAATGAAAAACATGATACACTACGGATTGCTTTGTTGAAGCTTATCCTCGGGTTACATCCACTTGAGGGTCCATATGCTATTATCAGATGTGACGCAGCTCCAGGGTTTGTAGCCTTGCGAGACGACAAAACACTCAAATCCCTCAGAATTTTACTTGAAATTGGCTGTGTCAAAAATGTTAATAAGAATCCTGTAGCAGAGAGGGCAATTCTTGAATTTGAAAATGAACTACTCCGTCATGATCCATCAGGTGGTCCACTTTCAGAATTAGGTCTTTCAATTGTTATCGCAAGACTGAATTCGCGCATTCGTAATTGTGGCTTATCATCACGTGAACTGTGGACTCGACGAAACCAATTTACAAACGAACAGTTACCAATATCAGATAGAGCTGTGATTTTAAATCAACACGAAAACCGTCTCCGTAATCATCCATACAGTGAAAAATCAAAAATGAAGGGAGATAAGCCTTCGACATATCAAGAGTTATCAGTGGGTGATATTGTTTACCTTGTTTCTGAGAAAAGCAAGCTCAGGGGTCGCGACAGATATCTAATCGTCTCTATTGAAAATCCATGGTGTTACATTAAGAAATTCTCTGGATCACAGTTAAGAGCAACATCCTACAAAATAAAACTTAGCGAGTGTTACAGAGTTCCAAGTCAATTTAGTGAGTGTATACCCAATCAAGTGAAATATGAAAGTAATGATGATCTTAATGAACCTGAAAACACGGTACCACCAATTATTAACATTCCTGACACTCTTTCTTGTCCGGAATATGAACCGCAAAATCCTGTACAAAATGAAAGTGATTTGTTGTCTATGGAATCGCATGTGGAAGTTGCTGATGAGTCTGATCAAAACTGTGTGGATTCTAGTGTTGAACTCTCAGATAGTAATACAACAAAAAGGCCGCAAAGGGCTCGAAAACCTCCACGTTATCTCAATGACTATGAGTTATCTTAATATGACATGATAATATGTATGTAATGTCTGCACATTTTCATTAGTTGGTATGAATATTACCGGTAATCTACAGTTATTATACCTTTTGAATTTACATGTTATTATTTTCAAAATGTTAATTTTGCTTAAAACTGACCAGAAGCTATAGTTGACCATTTCATTTATAGATGACATATATCATTACTTGTTCAACTTTATTATTAGTAAGGGAAAAGAAAAAGGAGTCACGCCACTATATATATATAGTGTCCGTTGACCTGTGAACATTTAGTAGTCGTACACATTGTGCGTGTGGGAGTTGTTCCCCGTTGTTTTGTTCTCGCCATGTTATTCGTTCATTGAACGCTGCATTAATAAACATAAAGTCTATCCCGTATTCTTGTTTACTGGCGTTGGGCGAACGTGAATAGATACATGTTCAGAAGCCCAAAATGGAATGGCACATCACTCATATCCGACATTACACAATGCACTATACATTGAAACATATTTGAATGTGGTTAAGTTCCCACATGATTTAAAAGTTATCTCCGAGTGAAAATTATTTTCACAATGACTCAATCAGCATACAATCCATCTTTTCATTTGGGTAAATCACTTAAAACATGAATTTAATAAACGTAACTTGGGAATTCATTTTTGGCCTGGGGACTGAAAGTTAGCATACCACATTTCAAACACTGCAAGAAATTTAACTGTGCTATGTGTGAATAACAACTGTAAACATGCGCTATGCGAAAGTAGTGCAAGACAGACCAGATCAATCTTCTGTTTGAATGTCGCATATGATAAGAACATATTACAAATAAAACTTTAAATGATTGCAGGAAGGTCTATAGCTTACGGGCTGCATTACACATTTTTTTCTGTTTTAGAAATTAATGCGCTGTTAGCTGATTACGGAAGATAATCATATGCATATCACGGAAATATACGGATAATTACGGAAATTTACGGAAACGTACGGAACTCGATATAAGAGTTTGTCCGATGTTATTTCATTGACAACTTTGTTATTTACGAACGATTACATACTGTATATATTTACCTATAAATAAATTTCTCTAAAAAAAAGATATGATTTACGTACATTCCCGAGAAGGAACTCACGTGATCAAAATCACCCGCCATTTATCGAGGACGCTGCATGTCAAGGCCCAGTGAACGGTTTCACCGATTACAACTACAAGGTAACCCAGAATCATTTCTGGTTTTCTCAGTTATACACATTGTACAGTACAGTATTTACATTTCATTGCTGGTATTGCTTCGTTTATTTCTGTTTCAAGGTCTTGTTATTGGTACACAATAATTTTCGATCCACATCATCAGATCATATCGCTTGATATGATCATATCAGATCATATCGTTGTACAAAGCGCAGATCGAATTATTTTTATTGGCTTAAACAATTTATAATGTTGACTATGTGATTATTTTTCATTTAACGTACGTTTTATAATAAAACAAACTTCCCTACCACCCATATATTTGTGAATCATTCATTCTGTGTCATATATTGAATTTCGTACTCTGCACATTTCGACCCGCGCTTTAGGTAAGGTTCAGCGCAAAAAAAAAAAAAAATATCAAACAGGGAATGTATCAAACACGTAGGTCAAAAGTTGTTTTTCGGGGTGTTAACCTATAGCCCCCAGGCCTTCAGCGCTCACAGCGCTTTGATCTATTGAGCATTTCCTTAGGCTTTCAAATCACACATATACCGGTACTATAGTCCGATTTCAAGCACTGAGCAGTAAATGTATTTTAGCTTATTGTAAGACAACGGTAAAAACAACGAACGAGAAGATAAAGGTCAAATTCAGACTATACTCATTGTTATTTCTGTATTTGGACGTGTAAGATGTTGTTATAGAATTGACAGCTGTAGTCTTAACAGTCTCTCTGTGTAGTGCGCAAATAGTCTATGGCGCTTTTATTTTGCATTGCTCGGCGATGTAGTCGTACCGTACAGGTTCGAATCCTGGCTTCTGTCCTGTAAAGAAAGTATAAAAACAACATAAACTGAATCTCGTATGTACTTAAAGCGTAATGAAAATAAAACTGTATATGTGTCACTTTATGTCTAGCCGATATTATTATGACATAACAATAAGCAGGCCTACGATAGGAATGTTCTTTCTTAGAAACGATAGCTCTTCCTCATTAATTTGAACGGGACATCAATATTTAATATGAGAGATTTAGTTTATTATACCATGATGCCAACCAAGGCGCGTACTGTCGACGAGATGTTAGATTTTACTATCGCTGGAGTTATGAAAGACGCAAATTAAAATGTAGTAATGTTTTGTAAGGTAAACTATTTTGTATGAATTTTAGCAGTCAACAAGTTCTGCCATTAAGACTATTTATTAAAAGTTTGTTAGAGCAGCAAAATTGATATCAAAAAAGAGAGACAGCTGGCGACAGGAGTCTTGTTTTGGCGGACAAGAACAATGGTTAGTTAAACTTTCCACTTGAAAATAAAGTAACGCCGAATCGGAAAATAACCCCCTCCAACCAACACATAGACAAACACAAAGAGAAAACGGAGATAAATATATGAGCACATTGTGCAAAAATCTTTCAGGAATTGAACTATATTATTTTTATAACTAGTTTGTTATAAGATAGTTTCAGTGATACAATACTCTACTATTGTGCTGGTTATATTTAAAGAGGCACTTCCTAGATGCAGATGAAACATAGATCAATGAAGGTAAAACGATAATTACATACAATTTCAAAGATGAACCTATGGCGAAAAATGCCTCATTTTACCAAAATTAATAATTATAGAGGCTATCTGTGATAGATCGCATCCACCCATTAATTGTACAACAACAACTATATAAAGATAATTGAACGGTTTACGGTTCTGCAGTATATTTTAAACCGCTGAATTGATCAATTATGACTGGGAATGCATAGCTTTTCGGAACTTTTAGGTTAAGTTATAATACTTCCAAGGATTCTATTATAATTTATGATTTGGAGGTTATTTAGTTTGTTTTCAGTTATAGGGTATGTTGTCTCTTTAACATGAGAGTACGCTCATTTAATTCTATATAGAATATGTAGTTACTGAGACTGGGTATTGAACGTGACTGAGATTACGAAATACAAAATTAGATTAACATTTCTACATTTAAACCGCTTTGCCTTTGTTTGCAATTTCTATAGCAGTAACAATCTCTAACAGGCGATTTCTGTTCAGTATGTTGAGATTGATTTTTTCTGCGAACAAACATCTTTATACTTTGTAAAATACTAGTAAATGTTGTGGAATAGGCCGTTAGACACAACGCAATCAAAATGTAAATAAAGTTAAAGCTGCCTGCTCACAGTTTCAGATGAAACAAATAATTTGTCCAAAATGACAGGTTCAAGCATAAAATGTGAAAGTAATGGCTAGAATCACAACCAAATTAAAATCTAAGAGGTAATTTGCAAAAATCCATTGAAAATGTTGGTATGATTAGGTGTAACGGCATAGCTACGCTATATATTTACATGTATAATTTATTGAGTTGTTCAAAGGCAATTGTTACACTTTATCATTTGGTAGCTGATAATGCCAAGTGACCATTTGGTATCAACATTAGTACGGGTAATTTATTATTCACGACCAACCTCACTATTTAGTTGGATGATCATAGGCATTCTGGTTTTTCAGTTATTGAAAGTAATATATCTGACTTTGATCTTTGAACCTGTGACCTAAATGACGATAGGGGTCACCCACCGGTTAAGATCGACCTGTTAATAAAGTCCGAGAATCCTATGCCCAAAAGTTCTCGAACTATTGAACATAGTAGGTTTAACCACGGACATAGTCACTATTTTAAATATCTAAGCTATGTGGGCACTGTTACATATACAAGTCTCTGTAAATCAAATGCCCACCGCCACCCCCCCCCCCCCCCCCCAAGGCTTTCGGACTTCTCCGCTCATATAAGGCTTAATGCCATATGCGTCTAAAGGTTTTTGATGTTCAATAAAGTGGTTTATGAGATGTCTGTTAATTTTTCACACGCATACAGACGAAGAGAACTCATGGTCACAAAAGCTCAAATGCAACTATGTAAAAAATAATCGAACTGGAAAGCTTTTCTCCATTTCGTTGAATCCTCGCTAGTCCGGAAATGAAATTCAATACAGCAGTAATCAAAGGGCAATACAATGTACTATTAGCTGCGGTTCAGATCGAAATATCAGTCACTGAGGGTAACTCTTTTAGCGGGAACAAAATAAGGCTCTGCATGTCATATATTCTCGCGTTGTCTTTCGACATGGCACATCACATATCTCCGACATTACACATTTAGATAACATATATCATTAATTAACTAAAAAGATTTTACGTAGCATTCGGAAATACCCGCCCCCGCTCACTCAACGATATAATGTAACAGCAGTTCCGACCGTATACATTGCATATCTAATTAGTACATTAAATATTTTATTACGCGCCGCCAGGAGGCGGTGCGTATATTGGAATGCAGTAAGCAAAATTTCCATGGGGTGACGTAACTACTTTTAGACTGTAGAATGATTTCACAGTGTGTCTTTGTAACAAGCGGTCTTTTGATTTCAGATCGCGAACCAGTCTAAATTTTACGGAAATAGTCGAGTCTAAATTTTACGGAAATAGCCGATTTTAAACGAATGACTACGAACGACTGAGATTCTGCCGACGGGTAGCGGCTGAAGATAGTCTTTTAAACCAGGATTTATTATATTAACCGACTTTGAAATTGTTTTCTAACAGATATTTGAATATACTTTACGAAACTACCAAGTTTATGATGTGTCCACTTCTTATTTAAAGTGTCTGGGAAGTTAAATTCGTTTGTTTACATAATCCGAAACAAACGTCTGTATTGGTGAATAACGAAGTTATACGCTATGAAACTCGATGCCTCGGTAGCGCAGTGCAATGTATCCCCGCTTCGCACTCGGGAGATCAGAGATCGAAACCTCGCCGGAGTGGAACTAACTTTATTTATTTTATATAGTGGGGAACAAATTAATTTATATCTTGGAAATAATTTTTCTTTCGTACAAGAATAATATAAATTGAAGCAAATTTATATGTTAGAATTCTAGACTTAGGAAAATAAAAAAAAATATTATTTCAATGATTTGTAATTCAATAATGTGACAGCAGCCAATTTCCATACAGAGGAAACAATGCCTATAGACTTGACGTAGAATCATCTTTTTTAGCATTAAACATTAACAAATGGTTAGCCTTATACAAAATTAGAGTGCAAAAAGATTAGGTTTGGTTAATCACCATACATTAAATCCAACATTACTAATTATCGCAACCCCCACTCCATTTGGCGGCGTTCAAACATTTGACTTGTAAATCATTTACAGAGAGCTTTCATATGACAAGTGAAAGGGTCACGTATTTTATCTTAAGCTGTCAAAAACAGACATGTCATAAGCTATTTCCAATACTTATCATGCAGAAAGCATTCCAGATTCGTATATCTGTCAAAAGAATATTACAAATGTACGGCCAAGGGCATTTTTATTACATGATAGCGTTAATTAGAAAGTACCTGATGAGAAATCTATCTGGCTGAAGTTTGGACATAAAAACACACCGGACCAGATAGAGGGGAGTCAGTAAAGAAACCAGAGCGACAGAGTCAGTCATATTTTAGAGATATAACTTGGCTCGAAAATATAGACTTAAAATGTTGAACAGAAATTGTACAAATAGACTATGTTAGAACTAATAGACGAAATGAGAGACTATGATTTATATATATACTATGTTATTAAAACGGTGGAGAACTAGACATAGACTAACATATCGACATATTTTCATCTTGCTCCTTCGCTTCAACTTTACATTAAACAAAAGTTTAATTGTTTGTGGAATTGAAAAGCGAGCGCTGCATTCGCTGGGAAATGTAAGACAATAGTTATTTCCGGATCGCGACATTTTGCAGTGACAATTAATTATTCGAAATATACGACAATTGCCTTCTATATATAGTTGATGCTAAATAAAACAGTTTTTCGTCTGCTCGTGTCGAAAAGAAAACTACCGTGACAGTTAAAATCCATACATTACGTATTTCACTGAAATAACCAGTTTATGAACTTACTCGATTCGGCGTGTGATTGCAGTCCAGTCAGAAGCAAAAAATAATATATTAGTATCTATATTCTCTTTGTTCCTTATTTTGCAATTAACGGTTACATTTTTGAGAGCGCCAAATAAGTGTAAAACGAAAGAGAAACGTAAGAAGATAGTCCTATTCCGTGCTGGTCATGATTCCGATGATTTTTTCACTTCCGGTATCTCGCGATATTTGTGACGTCATGCGTCGGGCCCTTTGTAAACTAATGTGAATGGAGAACGCTATCACCAAAGACAAAAATCAAAGCGCTGTGAGCGCTGAAGGCCTGGGGCTATAGATTAACACCCCGAAAAACAACTTTGGACCTACGTGTTTTGCGCTGAACCTTACCTAAAGCGCGGGTCGAAATGTGCAGAGGACGAAATTTAGTATATGACACAGAATGAATGATTCACAAATATATGGGTGGCAGGGAAGTTTGTTTTATTATAAAACGTACGTTAAATGAAAAATAATCACATGGTCAACAATATCAATTGTTTGAGAGAACAATAAAAATAATTCAATCTGCGCTTTGTTCAACTTCAAGCGATATCTGATGATGTGGATCGAAAATTATTGTGTACCAAGGACAAGACCTTGAAACAGAAATAAACAAAGCAATACCAACAATGAAATATAAATACAGTACTGTACAATGTGTATAACAGGGAAAACCAGAAATGATTCTGGGTTACCTTGTAGTTGTAATCGGTGAAACCGTTCACTGGGCCTTGACATGCAGCGTGTTCGATAAATGGCGGGTGCTTTTGATCACGTGAGTTTCTTCTCGGGAATGTACGTAAATTGTATCTTTTTTTTAGAGAAATTTATTTTTAGGTAAATATATATGTATTCATTCGTAAATAAGAAAGTTGTCAATTATTAATGAAATAACATCAGAAATTTGAAAATCAAACTACAAACTCTTATATTGAATTCCGTACGTTTCCGTAAATTTCCGTAAATATCCGTACTTTTCCGTGATATGCATATGATTATCTTCCGTAATCAGCTAACAGCGCAGTAATTTCTAAAACAGAAAAAATTGTGTAATGCAGCCCGTAAGCTATAGACCTTTCTTCAATCGTTTGAACGTGTATGTACTGTTTTTATTTGTAATATGTTCTTATCGTATGCGACATTCAAACAAAAGATTGATCTGGTCTGTCTTGCACTACTTTCCCAAAGCGCATGTTTACAGTTGTTATTCGCACATAGCACAGTTAAATTGTCTGCAGTGTTTAAAATGTGGTATGCTAACTTAGGCCTAAGGTACTTTCAGTCCCCAGGCCAACAATAGAAAATAGATAAAAATGGGTTAAACAGAGTCCATGCAATGTCCACATGATGAAATCAAAGCGCAGAAGGCACTGAAAATGTTCGGTCTGAAACATAGATTATCGTAAGGATTGGTACTTAGGAGAGGAATGTTGCACACATGTTTTGCAATATGTCTGATAGTTTTAAGTGGAACATATGACCACTTGATGTAACAGCTCAATTTTGTTATTTTGTAACACTGAACCATGCAAAACACACGAATGGTAGATATTTCAAAATGAATGAATCACTGTATATAATTGTAAATAATCATAGTAATCAATCAATAATTTTATTCAACGATATTAAGGAAACCTGTCTATTGAAACACTGTTGAAAAGGTGGTTTAAACTATTTTGCTACTAGTCAAGCTTACTAACAAAATCTTCGGTGCATTTTAACAGTCTATTTCGCAAGTTCAACTATTTTAACAAATGCACACCACGGTGCTTCACAATTATCGCTATTAGCGTATGGTACATGTAACATATACCATAAAACACAACATTAAACAGAAACTGCTTACACATTAATGGGCGACCAGTATCGATCCAGACCAGCCTGCTGACATGGTCGCAACGTCAATTATGTTGTTTGTTTCAAGTGCTATTCGGCACGATATAATCAGCAGTACTTAAAAAGTTTAAGTACCTTTAGCCGCTGTATCCATGGCAGTGTGACATCAAGTAGCACTGTATGAGATGAATGACAACCACACGGATAAGCGGTATTCAGATATCCCAACAACCTGTCTAGGCAAAAAAATGTTTAAAAATCTACTATGACACCGTATCTAAATGTTCTAAATTTTGTTATTTCATTACACTGAACCATGCAAATCACACGAATGGTTGGTATTTCAAAATGAATGAATCACTGTATATTATTGTAAATAATCATAGTAATCAATCAATAATTTCATTCAACGATATTAAGGAAACCTGTCTATTGAAACACTGTTGAAAAGGTGGTTTAAACTATTTTGCTACTAGTCAAGCTTTCTAACAAAATCTTCAGTGCAATTTAACAGTCTATTTCGGAAGTTCAACTATATTAACAAATGTAGACCACGGTGCATTCCTGAATATGGCAGTTAAAGGGTATATTTCACAATTATCGCTTTTAGCGACAGCAAAATAAATACTGGCTCTTTTCTTCATAAAGTCTATAGTTAAATAACAATCATTTTTAAACTCTCAAATGCGTAGTATCTTCGTGACTTCGCTACTTTCGATTTTGGAGTGAAAACATATCGTAACCGCGTAGTTTACCAGAACGACCAGAACCTACATTTTCATTAATACACGTAACCGATGAAATAGCGTTTATAAATGCAATGTAGGTAAAAGTATTGCCAGTAAAAATGTATATGAGGTGTGTCACTTTCAGCGCGTTTTAATCGGCTGCTTTTTAAAGTAGTGCATGTCTAAACTGCGTAGTAACAAACAGACCACTTAAGTGCCATAATGCTGTATCTGTCGAACGTTTAAGAAGTACTTACAACCTATGCACATTAACTTATAAAAGTTGACTAAATTCTTTTTTATGATAAATTGTCGCATATTTTTCTTATCTTTGAAACAATGTTAATCTTTGCAATCATACCAACACCAAAACTGTTGATTACTTCTGTTACTTTCTATAAATGAGAGATGTTATCAATCTGAAGGATTATTTAGAATTGCGGGGTAATTCGGTTTTAAAAGTAGAAACTGCTGTTCTCAGAAACCGGGTACAATAAATGTTAGGATTTGAAAATCCTCACATTTAAAAACCGTATATTTCATTATTTCCAATTCATATGCTAATAAATAAGCCTATCACTTCCGATAAAACACGAATTGCAAATTTGACCCCTACTTCATGTTTCATAATGGGTTCCAGTCGATCATTTACCCGTATTTTAAGAACAAGCATAGTTTTCGTGTGGCTGGGATACAAATTCCTTATGTGAAATAATGTGTTATTCCATTTTCAAACTGCAATTCCAGCAAGGGGAGCGGTGGTGTAGAGATTTAGGTGTCTGCCGCTCATCCCGGAGGTTGCTGGTTCGAGCCCCACCAAGGTCACGACCGTACCTCTTCATATGACACCAGTACTGGTTTTTCCAGGAAGCAGACTCGAGAGTGACTCGATAAGCTCAAAGCTTTCTTCACAATCGAGCTAAAATAAATTAGTATAAACTTAACTAAATCAAAAACAACATGTATCTTTAAACAAGAGGGCCAAGATGACCATATATCGCTCTTCTGGCTACCATTGGCTATAATACAATGTAATTAATAGCAGAAAGGGTCAATTTTAACCTCGGGGCTCTGATTGAAACACTCTTCGTAGGTTCGCTGCATAATGATATACATTTGTATTCCAAATATCTGAGATATGAGCCTAGTAGTTCTAGACTAATATTTTTAAAGATTTCTTTATATGAGTCTCTGTTAAATAAAGTGACCTCCTGGGCATGGTCATATTTGACCTAGTGGTCACAATTTGAACACTCTTGTTAACGGTCAACTACGTAATGACTCATTCCAACTATCTATGCTCTATGCCTTGTGGTTTTAGGATAAAGATTTTAAATGTTTTTCCTGTTTAAGCCTATGGAAAAACAATTGACCCCGGCGGGGTGAATTTTGACCCAGGGGTTATAATTTGAACAATCTTAGCAGAGGTTTACTAGGCAATGCAATATGCTTAATATTTAAACTCTAGGCATTGTGGTTTCAGATTTTCAGTTTAACCCCATTTAAGCCTTTGTAAAAACAAGTGACCCCGAGCCGGAGCACTTTCGACTCAAGGGTGATAAATTGAACAATTATCACTGAGGTTCACTAGGCAATGCCAGTATCTTAATAATGTTAAATAATGTAATATATTTTAACTAAAGGCCGTATGGTTTCTTAGAAGACTTTCGGAAACATTATACAGTTTAGCTGCTTTTCTCACAGATGTACTGTTGTTCTTTATAATTATACATTTGTCAGTGCGGTATGGGAGTAAAGTTGATTTTACACCTAATTAGTTTCGGCGTTTCTTGGATTTTAACCTACTTTTTGATCAATGAAATGTAACGAATGAAAGCATGCTGAATGAAATGGAACTATTTTAATTTGGGATGTTCTCCTCGGGTAAGTAGACATATTGTCTATTGAAGATATACAGGACCAGTTGAAGGGGTTTTTAATTTATTTTTTTTAGTTTTATAGGACCTCTTTCAATACAAAAAGAACAATTATCATCTCTACTTGATATTTGGAAGAACCGACAGCAGTGTGAATAACAATCGGAAGCTTTTTCCAAATTTTAAATCACAAATTCTGGCGGTCCTTTTTGACTGGTATTTATGTTCATTACACACTGATGAGATCGTTGTTTTAAAAAGTACAAATTGCTCTCAACTTGAGTTACGACGCTGAGAATTTGGGTTGTCGTGACCTTCAAACACGATGATAACGTTTTTCTATTTGTTAGTGGATATATAACGTGTTTATGAAAATGACTGCAAACAAATGTCATTCGTACAACAAATTCGTTCGTATTCCCCCAGCAACCTTTTCGAAAATGGTCTAATACACATAATCGCTCATGCTGTCGGTCTCAAAGTAGACTGCCATTCACGCCTGTTTTATGATGATGGGTAATTCACACGCTACTACAAGAAACTGTATGCAAGTGAAAGAATATATCACTGGCTGCAGGAGGATTGGAATATCCGGCTCTCTGGTATCTTATTCGCTTCAACGCCGTTTACCACTTTAGCTTACCTACCACAAAGTGCCAGAGTGAGCTATTAGGACCGCTCATCGTCGGCGTCCGGCGTACGTTGTCCGTTCACATTTTCCTTCAAACGTCATCAGCTCTCAAACCATTAGGTCTATGTTGCATGAAGCTCTCATATAATTGTTCAAATAATTCTATTCCATGCAGAACTCTGGTTGCCATGGCAACGGAAAGGAAAGAAAGGAAAAACTTTAAATATTTATTCCCAAGAACAGGAAGGCCTAGAGCTTAAATATCTGACATGCGGCATCGCCTAGTTGACCTCTACCAAGATTATTAAAAATATGACCCCGGGTTAAAATTGACCCTGCCCAGTGGTCATTTGTTTTTACATATGCTTATTTAGGAAACACTGTTAAAACATTCGTCTTCTCTGAAACAACATAGCCTATAGTTTAGATATTTCACACGTAAACCTCTATCCTAATTGTTCAATTTATGACCCTTGAGTCGAAATTGATCCGTCTCTACTATGTTTGAAGGAAGTCTTGATCAAATCTGTCGGACGATTTGTTAAGAACCTGACTGACAGAAATCAAGAGTCAAATTGTTTATTATTTACTTAAATACCGCCTTTTATTACAGCGTACTCACAACCTTGATCTCATGTGACAGCTGTAATTTCTGACCACGACCGATATCACATCAAAGCGCTGTGAGCGCTGAAGGCCTGGGGGCTATAGGTTAACTCCCCGAAAAACAACTTTTCACCTACGTGTTCTGCGTTGAATCTTACCTAAAGCGCGGGTCGAAATGTGCAGAGGACGAAATTCAATATATGACACAGAATGAATGATTCACAAATATATGGGTGACAGGGAAGTTTGTTTTATTATGAAATGTACGTTAAATGAAAAATAATCACATAGTCAACATTATAAAATGTTTAAGCCAGTACAAATAATTCGATCTGCGCTTTGTACAACTTCAAGCGATATGATCTGATGATGTGGATCGAAAATTATTGTGTACCAATGACAAGACCTTGAAACAGAAATAAACAAAGCAATACCAGCAATGAAATATAAATACAGTACTGTACAATGTGTATAACAGAGAAAACCAAAAATGATTCTGGGTTACCTTGTAGTTGTAATCAGTGGAACCGTTCACTGGGCCTCGACATGCAGCGTCCTCGATAAATGGCGGGTGAATTTGATCACGTTAGTTCCTTCTCGGGAATGTACGTAAATTATATCTTTTTTTAGAGACATTTATTTTTAGGTAAATATATATGTAATCGTTCGTAAATAACAAAGTTGTCAATGAAATAACATAGGAAATTTGAAAATCAAACTACAAACTCTTATATCGAGCTTCGTACGTTTTCGTAAATTTCCGTAAATATCCGTACTTTTCCGTGATATGCATATGATTATCTTCCGTAATCAGCTAACAGCGCATTAATTTCTAAAACAGAAAAAATGTGTAATGCGCCCGTAAGCTATATACCTTCCTGCAGTCGTTTGAAGTTTTATGTACTATTTTTTATTTGTAACATGTTCTTATCTATGCGGCATTCAAACAGAAGATTGATCTGGTCTGTCTTGCACTACTTTCGCATAGCGCATGTTTACAGTTGTTATTCGCACATAGCACGGCTAAAATTCTTGCAGGGTTTGAAATGTGGTATACTAACTTAGGCCTTGGGGACTTTCAGTCCCCAGGCCAAAAAACCATGTGTCATCATGGTCTCTACAGAGTTATAAAACCTAGATTTTCTATAGCCTAAGGGAGTAGTGAAAGTTTAATTCTTACTTATTTAGGTAAAATGTGAGTATTGCGCTTTTCCTTGACTTATTAGAATATTAATTAATCTAAAATGTGTTGATTGGAGAACTTAAATTGTCGACTGACCTCTTCGCACGCGCGTTATTTTGTTTGTTAAAAAACAAATAACTTATGAAAAATTGAATGATGGACATGAAATTCTTTTAAGAACATGCGTGCATGGCAAATCAATGGTTATTGGGGCATGGGAAAGACACGATGCTCTTTATAAATGTAAACAGCTTGCCAACTTTAAATGTCATCTTTTACTAAGTTTGGGTAATTTCCAATTTAAAAGTCTGCACACATATCAAGATTTGTTTATGTACATTTTTTCACACTAAAGGTTACACTGTTAAAGGAGGAAACAAAATTAAAAAAACAAATTCATTTCTTCGGAAAGCTTTAAAATAAAAAACATACGCAAATTTAGACTACCTGGTTTTTACTGCATCTGTATTGTGAAAACTTAAGTGGATCATCAATACATTCCCTTTCTACGGTACTTCATAAAATGACATTTTCACCTTCCTATCAAATGAAATCAATTGGCGCTGGGGTCACAGAGTAATGAAAACCACTATTTCAATTTAGACATGTATAAAATATGTCTTTGTGCAAGTGATTCAAAAAGAGAGAAAAAAACATAAATAGGTTTTTTTTTAACATTTTACAAACTTTAAAATTAGGTAAATGATAATATTACTATTAATAAAACATACGGGTCTTGTATGAAACATATGATGAAAAGTTATATAAATTACCATTGTGTAGTTCTAGAATTCAGTAAAATATATTCGTTTCATTGACAGATTTTTTCTTTTTAATCGTTATATTAAGCATAAAATAAAACCCAAAATGATTGAGAACAAATGTGAACCGTAAACTAGTTCCGTATTCGGAAATATCGGAAAGATTTAGCTCTTCAATTCAAGGGAAGTAATTTGTACTGATTGTATAATGTGTGTTTCCCCTTAGTTGGAGGGAGATATCATAGACAATCACAAAACAAACAAAAACAAAGAACAAAATCTGGAATTCTTATCTGAAGTTAGCCCCGGCAGTAGAGCTATGACGATATTTAGCAAAACAAGTTGCATCTAAGTAGAAAGACAGTTACTCCCGGCAACAATGGTACCTGAATGTAACTGTATAGATTTACTTGCCATAAATTAAAAACATTAATCAAAGACAATTTACTGTTAAAAACCATTAGAAATTAAATGTATTATTTTTTAATACTTTCGAAATAGTTTTATGTTATGCATACCATGGGCTTCATATCGGCGTTAATGCCAGCCGCCGACATTTACTGCTACAATGCTTTTTTTAAAACTTTATATACCCCTTTTATCGCCCCATATTTGCGAGGATGCGCAAAAAATATGATTAAAATTATCTCTCTTGACAAAGGCCGAGACCAGGATTTGCAAAATCGTCAACGTTTTTATTTTGTTTCCTTTATTTCTTAATTAATGTAAAAAAAACATGCAAAATCCACCGGCTTTTCTTTGCTATACCGAAAACATCCATTTGTTACAAAATAGTAATAATTAGACATATAGCGATCACTTTAAATGCTGCATAAATTGAGTAAATGCGTAACTCAAAACCGATCAAAACTTCATTTATGTTATGTTAATCTATTTTTATACAATATAGATAGTTGTGATGATATATGATGTAATATGACAATATCATAAGAATATATGAAATGATGAAAAAAAAAAGACATTTGTTAGCAAACAATAATAAATAAATCTGGCAGAAAACTAACGTACTATTTTACCAATTATCATATACTTTAATACTGCCTCGTTCACTTTGCCTTAGAGAGTTCGTTAAGAATTCTACGATAAAGTAGTGGGAGGTCCCCGAGCACGAAGTGTGTTTTGGGACAAATCACTGATGCCACGCATGTCTCAGTCCATCTAGATGTAAATGGGTAGCAGTGATGAAATACTCGCTGCCTCTTTGTCGCGAGCGTGATGACAACTAGAATGATTGCTCGAGAGTGATTCAAAAGGCTACAGAGCTTCCGTCGTAATCGAACTGAAATAAATTTGTATAAATTATACCTTTAAAGAGACAGTGCGCCGAGTTTAATTTGTAAAAGAACGTATAGGTATTAAGACACTTCAGGAAAAAGACTGAGATTATTCTAATGCCGGATAACCGGATGTCTAATTACTAGTATTTCAATTTGATTTTTTTCTTTGAAAAAGATACCATCCTATCACCATTACCAGTGTTTGTTTTTCAATAAATATCTGTTGAAACTTTCTCTGCGGCCGAAAACCAAACTAATTAGGGGATAAAATATTAATATGACGCAAATAAGATTACGTAAATCGGGAGACCCACTATTGACAAATAAATCATTTATTAGTACGTTACTGAAAAACAGTACTTTATGAGTTTGAATTCCTTTGGGAACACTGTTATTTTCCAATTCTCAAGAAAAATATCGCCTTTTTCACCGATTCCAACTGTCATTTGATTCTGAATTAATGTTATGGCACATTGTGTATAGCTTAATTTACACCCTTGGGAGTCTCTCTGTTTTCTTATGAAAATATACTGGTGAAAAGTATGGTATATAATTGTGAGTAACTATGATCTAACTGTTTTTTTAAGCTCACCTGGCTACGCCAGGGTGAGCTTTTCTGATCGATGATTGTCCGTCGTCCGTCGTCCGTCAACATTTTGATTCAAATGACATCTCCTCTGAAACCTCTAGGCCAATGTTGATAAAACTATGCAGGAATGTTCCTTGCATGAAGCTCTACCAAAATTGTTCAAAGAATTCCATTCCATGCAGAACTCTGGTTGCTATGGCAAAAAATAGGAAAAACTTTAAAAATCTTCTTCTCTGAAACCACAAGGCCTAGAGCTTAGATATTTGGCATGTAGCATTGTCTAGTGGACCTCTACCAACATTGTTCAAATTATGACCCCCGGGTCAAAATTGACCCCGCACGGGGGGGCCCTTAGTTTTTGCATAGGAATATATAGTAAAAACTTTAAAAATCTTCTTCTCTGAAACCACAAGGCCTAGAGCTAAGATATTTGGCATGTAGCTTGTCTGTAGACCTCTACCAAGATTGTTCAAATTATATCCCCGGGTCAAAATTGACCCACCCCGCCCGGGGTCACTTAGTTTTGCATAGGAATATATAGGAAAAACTTAAAAAATCTTCTTCTCTGAAACCACAAGGCCTATGGCTTAGATATTTGGCATGTTGCATTGGCTAGTGGACCTCTACCAAGATTGTTCAAATTATGAGCCCCGGGTCAAAATTGACCCCGCCCCGGGGGTCACTTAGTTTTGCATAGGAATATATAGGAAAAACTTAAAAAATCTTCTTCTCTGAAACCACAAGGCCTAGAGCTTAGATATTTGGCATGTAGCATTGGCTAGTGGACCTCTACCAAGATTGTTCAAATTATGAGCCCCGGATCAATATTGACCCCGCACCGGGGGTCACTTAGTTTTACATAGGCTTATATAGTAAAAACTTTAAAAATCTTCTTCTCTGAAACCACAAGGCCTAGAGCTAAGATATTTGGCATGTAGCATTGGCTAGTGGACCTCTACCAATATTATTCAAATTATGACCCCCGGGTCAAAATTGACCCCGCACCGGGGGTCACTTAGTTTTGCATAGGAATATATAGTAAAAACTTAAAAAATCTTCTTCTCTGAAACCACAAGGCCTAGAGCTTAGATATTTGACATGTAGCATTGCCTAGTAGACCTCTTTAAAGTTTGTTCAAATTATGCCCCTGGGGTCAAAATTGACCTTGCCGGGGGGGGATCATTTGTTTTACAAAGGGGTATATAGGAAAACTTATTTGGTATATAACATTATCTAGTGATCTTCCACCAGGCAAGTGGACTTGTACCAAGGTGAGCGATATAGGGCCATCTTGGCCCTCTTGTTCTAATTAGAATAGGATTTAATTGGATTTTACGGGTTGTCATAGATACAAAGATTGTACAAATTATGCCCTTGGAATTAAAATTGACCCCACACGGGGGTCACTTAGTTTTGCATAGGCTAATATAGGAAAAACTTTAATAAAAATCTTCTTCTGTGAAACCACAAGGCCTAGAGCTTAGATATTAGGCATGTAGCATTGTCAAGTAGACCTCTATCAAGATTGTTCAAATTATGCCCCTTGGATCAAAATTGACCTTTCCCGGGGGGTCACTTAGTTTTACACAGGCTTATTTAGGAAAAACTTTAAAAATCTTCTTCTCTGAGACCACAAAGCCTAGAGCTTAGATATTTGGCCTGTAGCATTGGCTAGTAGACCTCTTCAAAGTTTATTCAAATTATGTCCCTGGGGTCAAAATTGACATTTCCCGGGGGTGGGGGTCACATGTTTTACAAAGACGTATATAGGAAAACCTATTTGGTATATAACATTGTCTAGTGATCTTCCACCAGGCAAGTAGACTTGTACCAAGGTGAGCGATATAGGGCCATCTTCGCCCTCTTGTTTAATTTGGCATCAGTTTTAGGGTATGTCCCTTTAAAACCGCTGGATGGAAGTTTATTATTTTTGGTGTGGATGATCATTGGGGTGGTTCTCTACAAAAGCTTAACTCAGTATGGAGCTGAGTTAAAACTTTGCTTCACATGGTACGTCTTTTGTAAAGTAATTATTCTAGGGAGGAACTGCTAAATTGTATACATAGGTTGGTCAAGTGAGATTAACATTTTAAAAGCAATTTCTCATGTTATTTTCATTGTATCAATTTTTTAGCTCACCTGAGCTGGCTCAGGGTGAGCTATTAGGATCGATGAATGTCCGTCGTCCGTCGTCTGTCCACACTTAGTTCGTTAACACTCTAGTGGTCACATTTTTGCCTCAATTGTCACGAAACTTGGTCAGGATGTTTGTCCCAGTAATTACTCGAACGAGTTTGAATATGGGTCATCTCGGATGAAAAACTAGGTCACATGACCCAAAAATAGAAAAATCTTTTTAGGCTCTAGAGGCTACTGTTTCAGTCCAAATATCCTGGAAATTTGTCAGAAAGGTTGTTTGGTTGATTTCTAGCTCAAGTTTTAATATGGGTCACCTGGGGTCAAAAACTAGGTCACACAGCCCAAATATGGAAAAACCTTGTTAACACTCTAGAGGTAACATTTTCAGCCCAAATATCCTGGAAATTTGTCAGAAAGGTTGTTTCGATGATTTCTAGCTCAAGTTCGAATATGGGTCATCTGGGGTCAAAAACTAAGTCACACAGCCTGAATATGGAAAAACCTTGTTCACACTCTAGAGGTAACATTTCAGTCCAAATATCCTGGAAATATGTCAGAAAGGTTGTTTTGATGATTTCTAGCCCAAGTTCGAATATGGGTCATCTGGGGTCAAAAACTAGGTCACAGAGCCCAAATATGGAAAAACCTTGTTAACACTCTAGATGTTACATTTTCAGCCCAGATATCCTTGAAATTTGTCAGAAAGGTTGTTTCGATGATTTCTAGCTCAAGTTCGAATATGGGTCATCTGGGGTCAAAAACTAGGTCACACAGCCCAAATATGGAAAAACCTTGTTAACACTCTAGAGGTAACATTTTCAGCCCAAATATCCTGGAAATATATCAAAAGAGTTGTTTCGATGATTTCTAGCTCAAGTTTTAATATGGGTCATCTGGGGTCAAAAACTAGGTCACAGTGCCCAAATATGGAAAAGCCTTGTTAAGACTCTAGAGGTAACATTTTCAGCCCAAATATCCTGGAAATATGTCAGAAAGGTTGTTTAGATGATTTCTAGCCCAAGTTTGAATATGGGTCATCTGGGGTCAAAAACTAGGTCACAGAGCCCAAATATGGAAAAACCTTGTTAACACTCTAGATGTTACATTTTCAGCCCAGATATCCTTGAAATTTGTCAGAAAGGTTGTTTCGATGATTTCTAGCTCAAGTTCGAATATGGGTCATCTGGGGTCAAAAACTAGGTCACACAGCCCAAATATGGAAAAACCTTGTTAACACTCTAGAGGTAACATTTTCAGCCCAAATATCCTGGAAATATATCAAAAAAGTTGTTTCGATGATTTCTAGCTCAAGTTTCAATATGGGTCATCTGGGGTCAAAAACTAGGTCACAGAGCCCAAATATGGAAAAGCCTTGTTAATACTCTAGAGGTAACATTTTCAGCCCAAATATCCTGGAAATTTGTCAGAAAGGTTGTTAAGATGATTTCTAGCTCAAGTTCGAATATGGGTCATCTTGGGTCAAAAACTAGGTCACAGAGCCCAAATATGGAAAAACCTTGTTAACACTCTAGAGGTAACACTTTCAGCCCAAATATCCTGGAAATTTGTCAAAAAGGTTGTTTCGATGATTTCTAGCAACTTTGTTAAAAGCAGTTGTACTCGGGTGAGCGATAAAGGGCCATCATGGCCCTCTTGTTTGAAATAATGCTTTGTCTATTGAACATCTTATTTGATCATTTTATTGCAATATTTTAATACTTTTTGCCTGTTAAATGAGATTTTGCTTTGATATGTACTAATGCTGTTTGCTACAAGATGGAAATGGGACAAACTTGGGGAATAGTCCATTTATTATAGAGGGTTATGTTTTGTGAAGAGGTGTATTTATGTGTTTTTATTTATTTCCTAGTTTGATTTGTTAATTTTCAAACATTTTGATTTCATTTACATTTAAAGATATCAAAACATAGTATTTAGTGATGTTTGTCTCTTAATAAACACAGCCAGTACAAGAAACGTAATAGTCCTTGACCTTATTTCGCTGAAATTTTAGCAGCCATTTTCAATCCGCGTTTTTCTCAACATGTCGAAATTCGTTATTGCCGGCTGGCTCAGCATTTAAAAGTACGCTTATATGTATAATTATGATTGCAAATTATTGTCACAGAGGTTGGTGGAAAAACGCAAATGCTTGTATTCTGTTAGCGGAGCCGTTGTTCTCAATGATCTAAGCGATCTGAGGGTTGTGTCACTACATCATTATAGCCTATAGGTATGCAATTGAACTGCAAAAAGTCTGCAACAAGGGTTTGGTCATATTCCGGTCGATTTCGCTTGATTTTCTGGTGACATTACAAAGGTTTGAATGTTTTTTTATTTGTTTTCAAGCATGTTTAAGAGCAAAACCCATCGGATAACTATGAAATTTAGCCCAATCCCAACTAGTCAAACCAGATGAAATGTAATCAGAAACCCAATATGGCGGGAGTTACGAAACGAAATTAATTGTCATTCTTGGCACGTGCGCTGATTCTTGCTGCAAAAAAGTCTGACAACTTTACTTAGTACATATTTTTGCAAGAGCGTGACAACAAAAACACATGAGTTCAAAACACCAAATAAACTGTTCAAGTAACAGAATAACTAAACCAGAAGTAGGCTGGCAAATTGGTACCCAAGTACGTTCGTGCCTATTTCTATTAAATGGAATAAAGACAGCAATAATTACTTAAAAGTTGGGTTAATGCTGTTACTTTGTGAGATATCAAGAACTTATATACAACAATGCAAATGCGGTGTGATTTTTCATTTAATTACCTTACAAATTTGTGTTCAATTAATTTGTATGTAACTCAAAAAATTACAACTGCATATCCAACATTATTTTACTATTATTTTATGTAAACCCCAATACTGCTGGTACTGATTGTTATTCTTATACTTGTAGAAATATGGTGCTCACAATTGAATTTCTTATACAATATACATGATGTACATTTAAAAAACAGTATAGACTCGTATAGAAATAAATAAAACTCTTAGCTGTTAGTGCTAAACCTAACACTGGTATGTTTATTATTGTTGTCCTCTACCAGATTTTTTCAAATCGTTCCCCTTAGGTAATAAATCACCCTTCCTGAACAGTCTATTGTTTCATCTGACTTGTATCAAAAAAACTTCTTAACAACGCAACACCCTGAGGTTACATATTTATTGTCTTGCATTGATTAGTTCTCCTTATAAAACGAAGAGAAGGAAGCGTAAGAGGGTAGTCCCAGAAAATCGTGTACATTACGGATAATTTTATATAATAAATTACAATAATGCAGTATTTTAAAAATAAATATTTAAAATCATTGTAGAACACTACAATATTTACAAGTGTTCTATTGTTATATCGGTTGTGTAGACTGCTCGTGATCTATGCTGGTTGATATAGCTTAAAGTTGTTTCTTTAGCAAGTCAAATACGTCCTAGATGTTAACAGTTTCCTGATATAGATGATCACCAAAGCAACAATAAAACTGTCTGTCTTTAGATGTCTGGCCAGTGCTTACATTTGTAGAAGAATTTAATTGATTTATCAATTCCGGCTTAGTCAATGTTGTATTTATGTACAGATGCAGGTTATCTACACCTAATATCTATCAGGATATAATTGACAATAAGCCAATTTTTCAGACGCCAGGAATATCTACATATCATACGAGACGCAGCGTCGTCAATGTTAAAGGTTTTTTCTACGCAGCCGTATTAAGTTCGCTTTTGACTGGAGGTTGGCTACCTTTCCACAGCCAATAAAATGACAAGTAGAATTTTAGAATCTTTTTATAAAAAATTACTTTGTGAGACACTTTTAATTGGATAATATCGTATGAAAAAGATCAATAAAATACCGATGCATTTTCAGTCTTTCTGTTAATGTTTCTTTATTTGTAGTACGTAACAAATAGTTCATATCTATCACATGTCACGTAAAAAATATAATCACAATTGGGTAGAAAATATGTAAGCGATCGGTAAGCTGAGTTGGGAGTGCATTAGCCTTGTAATCGATTGTTCCCTGGTTTAAAATCCATTTTTACTGCATGAAGATGAAACTTGGCAGGAATTTTCAGTATGGAATCTAGCTACACATCTCTTTCATATACACATACTCAAAATCGCGCCGTCCATCTTTTTAAAAGATATTTATTGTTTCGTAAAGTTTATCACTTAATAAATCAATATTCTTGTAGAAATGTCCAGTGTCCGATGATGCACAAGACACTTGTATTTAATATCGTCCCACGAAACGACCCGATCGAATTAAAGATAGTGGCCTGAAGCAATGTTTTAACTGCTCGTTCGTTTTGAGATACATTTGGCACACTTCATATTTTCGTTTTCATTGTTATCTGTGGTATCAACATAATAACTATGAACCCTGATTTGATCATCTCTTGACCAAGTTAGAAATTTCTTGACTATAATTGCTGTTTTCCCCAAAAAGTCCCAAGATACATTTTAAGCGCTAGTTTTCCCCTCGTCAGTCACCAAATAAGTTACTTAGATTATATTATAGATGGAAACACCAATTAAGCTGACATGACACATTCTAGATTGTATTACATTTTGTAATGAGAATTACAAAGTAGTAACGCTGGTTACGCTACAGTCCAGTCTTGTATGATTGGAAGTTATGGAAAAACGTCTGCTAATTTTGCTTATACATGCCTACTAAATAAGATAACAGTTTAATAGAAATGTTTCTTAAAAATTGTGTTAAGTAGTTTTTTTATTCTCAGTATGTCTCGAAATTTTAATACAGAAACCAGGATTTTTTGTGCAGCATATGTCCATATAATTGTATACCTTTGGTGTTTTGGTACTTACAGAAATCTGTGTTAGAAACACAAACGTTTAATTTTAGTTCAGCGGCAAAAAATACAAGATTGCCAACTAATTAATATCTGAAGAGATAGTTGTTAAAATTCTGTCAGCTTGAATTACAATTATTATTTTTTTGTATTTCAGGTGTCTTTGGTTTGTTCACCTAAATGCCAGTACCTTTCAACAGAGAAGATAATATATACATATTTTCCAAACGCAGTCGTTTGTGGAATCAATGACCTTCGTTAGGGTTGTGGCACACAAAACAAATCTTACGCAATAAAACTTTTCGTGCGATCTATACTGTACACAATTTAGTCAGTATGGCAAAAATCAATGGATCCTTCAACTGGGATTTCTTAGCAGAGAGGCTAAAGAACATGTCTGTAAATACAACATTATTCCCTAAAACAGAGATGTATGAAGTACCCACATATGCTGTGGTAGTTCTCGCCATACTGTACGGCTCGATATCGATCTTCGCCATTATCGGCAACGGTTTGGTTATCGTTGTAATTGCTAAGGACAAGCGAATGCAAACAGTTACCAACATTTTCATAGCAAACTTAGCTTTTGCCGATGTCATAATTGGGGTGTTTACAATTCCCTTCCAGTTCTATCCCGCATTATATCAGAGGTGGGATTTTCCCGAATTTCTTTGTAAATTAGCACCGTTGGTGAAAGTGTTGTCAGTCAGTGTAAGTGTAGTGACGTTAACTATCATATCTTTGGACAGGTATGTTGCAGTTATGTACCCGTTGAAAGCAGGTATCTCTAAAACGTATGCCATATCCTGTTTAATCATTATCTGGGGACTCGGCATCGGCTCCTGTTTTCCAGAGGGATATTATTACACAGTGCACCTTGTGTTGAACACAAATGTAATGAAATTCCATCCGTATTGCGAGGCAAAATGGCCGTCTGAAAGTTTTGGAAAATATTACCATCTATATTTATTACTAGTTCAATATATGTTTCCCTTGTTAGTAATAAACTTCTCTTACACAAGAATTTCGTGCAAAATATGGGGAACAAAAGCACCTGGAAATAATCTAGATAGAGAGGACAGAGAGAACATCAGACAGAGGAACAAGAAAAAGGTAAGTTATGAATAACGTTTCATGTTGCATCTTTATTTTGATATTACAAAATGTTACGTGTTGTAAATTACTGTGACATCGTCTTAAGAATTTATGGTCCTCGGGGGAGGGCAGGGGATTAAGAACCTCCTCGATTCTAAGCACATGTCTGTAGATATATTAAACAAAAATAAAACATTTTCTACGTGTACTGCACTGTACTTGCGGAAACATTAGCAATGACTAAATAAATCTCAATGATAACGATTTTTGAAAAGAGAAAATAATCTCACTGCATTAGCAGTATCGACATACCATTGAAATCAATTATAATAATTGCTGTTTCATATCTTGGAGCCAATATAATTCATTGCAATATAATGCTTGTACGCAGTTAAAAAAAGTTGATTCCACTGTGAAACATTCATTAACGTGAGGTTCTTGCAGCGTGCTATGGTACACAAGATTTGGAGACGAAAATAACATCGGACATCTTGAATATATATGTTGTGATTGCAAGTTGGTCGACTATGTTCGCTGCGTTAAATTGTCTGGTGTTAAGATTGATGTAGTGATACTCTATAGTGTTTACGTTGGTCGAGTAATGTGCTTCAGTGTACAGGTCTGGCGACACATGCGTCCATGTTTTTTTGGGTCAGAATCAGATTATCGGAAATTAGGCGCAGATATGCATTGGCGCAGATATACATTAAATTACAAAATGGTATATACTGTTTGATCATTTATATGAATATATACTGTTGAAAAGACATTGATATTTTGTGTCAATACCAGTGCTTGTGTCAATAAGGATGAGCCCAATGCATTTTATTTGTGGGAAAAGATTCGCAACATAAGACATAATTTCCACATTCTTTCCACATTTACAGTTTTGTTTCAATAGGCATGTTTTACAAAACGTTCAAATGGTTAATCAGTTTTCTTTACCTAATTTTGTTATTCGTGCATCAAAACGGTATAGCAAAATAAAAAGTAAAAATGATGTGGTGTTTTATCAAACGATACATGATAAAAGTCAAATTATGCATATTTCACCATTTAACTGCTTCCAGAATTACCTCAACAACTTTTTTGTGGGAAGAAACAAAGCTAGGAAATTTGCTCTTGTTTTACATTTTCAACATATCGCAATTTAAATTTATGATCGTTATTTCTTTGTTTTTGAATAGTAATCATAGCTACATTAAAGGGACATACCCTATAACTGAATAACCTCCAAAACATGAATTATAGAATCTTTGGAAGTATTACAACTTAACTAAAAGTTTCAGCTTTGCATTCCCAGTCATTATCAATAAAATCGGTTGTTTGAAATATACTGCTGTACCGTAAACCATTCAATAATCTATTAGAGTTATTGTACAATTAAAGTATGGATGCGATTTATTACAGAAAGCCTCTGCATTGATTATTTTCGGTAAAATAAGGCATTTTTCGCCATAGGTTCTTCTTTGAAATTGTTGTTTTTTTTTCATTTTACGTTCATTGAACACGTTATGTTTCGAGAATATAATTTGCTAGATGTAGGGAGTGCCTCTTTAACTCTTTTAATTATGTACAGCATTTTTTCAGCTTTTATCTACTTTAAATAGTAGCTTTAAAATAGCTGATTATTTGCTAAAAAAAAAAAAAAAAAAAAAAAAGAAACCCCACAAAAAAAAAACCCCCCCCCCAAAAAACCCCCCCCCCCACAAAAAAAAAACCCCCCCAACCAACACCCCCCCCCCCCCCCCCCCCCCCCCCCACCCACCCACAAAAAAAAAAAACACCCCCCCCCCAAAAAAAAAAAAAAAAAAAAAAAAAAAAAAAAAAAAAAAAAAAAAAAAAAAAAAAAAAAAAAAAAAAAAAAAAAAAAAAAAAAAAAAAAAAAAAAAAGGACTATGACTCCTACTGTGAATAAACAGGTCTTTTAGGGCCTATGTGGCAGTTTTTTTTTTTTTTTTTTGGTGTGGGGGCACTTATGAAGGAGGTTTTAATTGCCTTTAAAGTATTTTTAGATATTGACAAATTCTGTTGTGGCTTGAGGTTATCCCTAGCAGATCATAGAAGCGGGTGGAACAATAAGGACATTATCTCTGCAATATTTGGCTCTGTCACACATAATGTTCTCTCTTATATGTGCTGTGACAAAGGGACCGTCCCAAGCATAGCATCTTTAAGAGCTTAGACTACTTTGAAGACAAGTATCTCTGGTACGGTTTCCTCAGGCAAGCAATAGTGCTTTAACAGTATAGCTTTTTCACTACAGGCAACGCCTTAGTTGTAAACTGTGTTTAAAATTGAAAATATATTTTACATTTTAATAGCGACCATTTTCATTTTGTAGTTATTTGCATCACCATTTCTTTTGTTTAATTAAATATTGGTACATAAGACCTTTCCATAGATGTGTAGGTTTGCATACTTTCTAAACGCAATGAATAATATATCAAGTATAGGTAAAATACGGTGTTCATTCCAAATAAAACGTAATTTCAAAACTCCGGTAATTATTTTCATACTCATTATACCATAATATCACATTTGGTTCATTACACATCATCTCTCAATTTTAAATCAATCCATTTCCATGGCTAACTTATATGGCGATTGTGGTATCCCTTTGATCGACAAAATCAGCGAGAATGGTATCTATGCTAATCGTCAGCAGTAGCCTAAATTTCACACATATGTCCCTGGAAAAAAATGGTTTATTTTTATTGTTTCTTAATTTTTAATGAAACAAAAGTAATGGCTTACTTACTGAATGTTTGCTTTCCATTTGTTTTGAAAAATAATCTTTATTCATTTACAAAACTAGCTTAATTTTTTTAAGATATATGTTCTAACCTTCGAAATTATACGATAAAGTGATAGTAGACTCCTTTTTGGTCATGTTGTTTTGTGAAACAGGAGACGGACATTTGGCATATATATATATATAGGAAAAAGTGTGTTTTAACGTTTTTTGATATATCAAATCTTCAATAAATGATAAATAAATATCTTTTTAATGACATTACCACAAGCATTCGACATGTATATAAACTTGCGTTTTAGGTACCGTGCAGGCGTGTAGGTAGGCGAATACCCGGAGTTTGGTAATGCAGCATATTTTAAACCGCTGATTTCATCGATAATGACTGGGAATTCATAGCTGAAACTATTAGGTTAAGTAATAATTATTCCAAAGATTCTATTAGTTATGTTTTTGAGGTTACATTGTATTTCGTCGTTTGAAATCAGTGAAAGGATATGCCCCTTTAACATTGCCAAAACATTCAACTTCAGCAAACACGATTTGACAATGATATGGAAGTCACATTTTTCAATGGGCACTGATTTGACTTTGGTCAGAACATGTCTTCAACACCGACTATGGTTATCATTGATGTGGACATGGTCAAAACATTATTGCAACATGCATTTTTCATTGCCCTCAATTTCTACGACAACTCACATGTACATTTCTTTGTCGGCCAATACTATTTTATATGGCAATGGTCATAAACGTAGTGTTATATAGAGAAATGTCTCGTTTCATGTACTAGAATAAATCGCTTCTGCCCAAAGTGCACGTATGATTCCTCTAATTCTGCAGATATGTGTAGGAATTATTAGCTAAAACTTCGGAATTTGGTTGCAAATCTTTTCATGTTCTTAAGGGAATGCTGTTTTGAGGCTTTTAAAGCGCTTCCGGTTTTAGCGTTTAAAATGCAGCGCGTCTCTAATTTCTATCAGTTTTTTAACATCGTGCTACATTATTCAAAGTGACATAAACGAAGGAAATGAAATAAACAATAAAATTTAAAGAATCTCAACTAAACAATACAATTTCAAAATGAGATGCTTGAAGTTGTAAAACATCACGAAGTGATCAATCTGTTCCCGAAGAATGTCAAGGCCTACAGTAATTTGATTTTATTCGAGAATTGTTTTATTTTTGAAAAAGGAAAAAAAGCAAACGCTACTACGTCTGTACATTAAAAAGCGGAAGTTTAAATGATTTTGTCCGTGCAGGTTCTGTTTATCGGGATGTAATAAAAAATAAGGTGAACTCTGACTCGAAAAGCTGCGATCCCACACCTCAAGTATGTATGTATTTTAGAGTTTTATTGGTGGTACCGAATAATCCATATAATCAAAGCCCCTAGAGGAGTTAATTTATTTTAGGTTTCGGGGAATAGTGCAAGATACAGAACGCATCAAGTTCCAGAGACAAACCTTTGGTTCTTTAACATGACAGGTGTATTGCACGGATACATCGGACCTCGGTCTTAGGTCTTCTCCGAAAGACCATGACTTACTAGTATGTTAGTGGAGCGGGTGGTTGATTCTGCAAGTCAAACGCGTTAACCAATGGACCACCGATCTGCTTCCACATATCAACCGACTGTAGATGCTATATATTTAGAAAGCGGCTCGCTATGATTTTAGAAAGCAAATGTAACAATGTGTTCTGTTATATAGATGAAGCAAAGCCAAGTTCGGCTTTATATAAATGCCCCAAATTACTCTATGCAAATTCAAAGAATCTCGTTAATAGTTTTCAATATGCAATCCAAACGAAAAGTAACACATGTGAATAGTTCATTAATTCATAGTAGGCAGAATTTAGGATTTTAGCTCATGTCAATGCATACGATTCAAAAGTGAACGCTCAACTTATAGCTTGAAAATTGAACTTTTATTGTAAGGTACTGTGTTGAAACGAGAAATGGTTGTAACTTTTATGTACTCCGGAGCCCACGTTCCGAGTTATTCTGGTTTCCGGTGACTTTAGTTTACTTCCGGTATCTCGCGAGATTTACGTCGTCATATGCCTGGCACTTTGTAAATTAATGAGAATTGAAGAACGCTAACACCAAAGACAAAAACAATAAAAATTTGAACAAAACATGTAAAACAGAGGCCCTACAACGTCCACATGATGAAAAATTGTATTTTTCACTATTTCCAATTCATGTGCTTTTAAATAAGTTTAAAACTTCCAAAAACCACGTTTTGCAAATGACACCTGCTTCATGTTTGTAAACGAACCTTTATTGACAAGTTCCTATCGATCATTTTCCGTATTTTAAGACAAAGTTTGACTTTTTTGTGTGGTTTTCATACCCATGCCTTATGTAAAAATTTGTGTGTTAATTAAATTTTACACTGAATTTTCAGCAATATCCATAAAAGTTTAGGCGTACAAAAAAACTTAACTCCCCGTCTGTACTGACAAATGCATGGTGCATCTGTGAGAAAAGCACCTAAACTGTAATGTTCCAGAAATTATCCGTAGGGACCAGGACTGTAGGCCACATATTGATGATATCCTGTGATACTGTTTACTGTTTCGTATTTTTTTCTGCTTTAAAAAGTATCATTTCTATATGAACTAAAATTCACCTCTAAAACACATAAGACAACCCATGTGTGCCCCTGATTGCTGTTTTATTAGCAGTTATTCCCCTTGGTGAGCGCGCGACTGACGTCACCGGAAATTGGAAGCCATTTTTTTAAAAAAGTACATCTCACCAGCGTTCGACTTTCGAACAATTTTTCATGAAATACTTGCGCAAATTTAATGACAATTGTTGCATTTTAAAGAAAGGAAGTTCATTTTTTACGTGGAAAGTATTTTATTTGTAATGTATTTCTTTTAAAATATGTTTCGGAGCCATTGTGTTCTTATCCCACCAGTACGACGGTATCCGAGGCTGTATAATACATAAAGTGAAAATGTTCCCTATTCTACTGAACTATGTGAGGGTTATGAGGCGGACGGCTTATTAAACTAGAGCTATCACTAAATGTGATTAATACCCCCGAAAGACTGCTTTATAAACTGAGGAAGTTCGTAGTAACAGAATACCTTGCAAAAAAAACTAAAATAGAGATATTGTTCTTGGCAATAACTCTGTAATTAGTAAAATAGAGTTATGGTTCTTGTACACTGCACTTCCTCTCATTGTGCTGGACCATTGTATGAAGTTGTATTGCATTCCAACCAGTAGTTTTTAAGTTATGCTCTGCGACAAGGAAAAGTAAAAATGGGAAATTACTCTGTAAATACGCAAGATAGAGTTATTGTTCTTGTACACTGCACTTCCTCTTATTGTGCTAGACCATTGTATGAAGTTGTATTGAATTCCAACCAGTAGTTTTCTAGTAATGCTCTGGACAAGGAAAAGTAACAAAGGGCAATAACTCTGTAATGAGTCAAGAAAGAGTTATGGTTCCTGTGCACTGCACTTCTTCTCAATGTACTTGACCATTGTATGAAGTTGTATTGAATTCCAACCAGTAGTTTTCAAGTTATGCTCCGGACAAGGAAAAGTAACAAAGGGCAGTAACTCTGTAAATACTCAAGATAGAGTTATAGTTCTTGTACACTGCACTTCCTCTTATTGTGCTAGACCATTGTATGAAGTTGTATTGAATTCCAACCAGTAGTTTTCAAGTAATGCTCCGGACAAGGAAAAGTAACAAAGGGCAATAACTCTGCAATGAGTCGAAAAAGAGTTATGGTTCCTGTGCACTGTACTTCTTCTCAATGTACTTGACCATTGTATGAAGTTGTATTGAATTCCAACCAGTAGTTTTCAAGTTATGCTCCGGACAAGGAAATGTAACAAAGGGCAATAACTCTGTAATTACTAAAGATAGAGTTATGGTTCTTGTACACTGCACTTCCTCTTATTGTGCTAGACCATTGTATGAAGTTGTATTGCATTCAAACAAGTAGTTTTAAAGTTATGCTCCAGACAAGGAAAAGTAACAAAGGGAAATAACTCTGTAATGAGTCAAGCTGGAGTTATTGTTCTTGTGCAGTGCACTTCCTCTCAATGTGCTTGACCATTGTATGAAGTTGTATTGAATTCCAACTAGTAGTTTTCAAGTTATGCTCCGGACAAGGAAAATGCAACAGACCGCCTGACCGACCGCCCGCCCGCCCGACCGACCAACCACCGGGTGACTCCTATATACCCCCCAAAACTTCGTTTCGGGGGTATAATAACAAAAATGATTATAATCACTGTTTCTTCTGCTAATTTAAATGCATGCTTGCTTTTTTGTGTGACATTAATGCAATCGTACTCAGTATCCCCCCACAAAAAACGATATCCGCCAATTTTGTCCTGAATAATGTACAAACTGTTTATTATATTATTATTGTAACATGTTGTTAAACGATTATTTTATTTTCCTTTTCGTAAGTGCTCTTTTTCCTACCCCAAAACTTAAAACCCCCCCCCCCCCCCCCCCCCCATAATCCCCCCCCCCTATTCCGATTTCAGATTGGCGTTCTGTAAAAAAAGGATTATTAAGTTTTAAAGATCATCAGTGTGTTCATAAGATCCATTGAAATGGTACAGTTTCTTGTATGAAAAGTGAGCCGACTGCGAAAGACAGCAGGAAAACCCTTATCAGTTCCTCTTCCTGGCGGCACCCAAACACTGTGCACCTTGCTGCCTAAAGGTGATTTTGCAAGGGTTTCCGAGGAGTGTTCCTATTTACGAGAAACATGAAAATAGTCCTAGCTATTGGTAAATATGAAGGGTTCGGAAATAGAAAGATAGATTTATTTCAATGAACGTAAAATGATATATAAATACAATTTCAAAGAATAACCTCTAGTGTCAAACGCTTTATTTTACCACAATTAATCAATATAGAGGCTTTTTGTAATAAATCGCATCCACTTTTTAATTGTACAACAACAACTCTATATAGATTATTGAATATTTTAAACCGCTGATTTTATCAATAATGACTGGAATGCATAGCTGAATCGTTTAGGATAGGTTATAATACTTCTTAAAATTTTATTACTTATGTTTTGGGGTTATTTAGTTTGACATCAGTTATAGGGTATGTCCCTTTAAAAGAAAATTTGATTTGGCCTTAGTAATGGACCATCAATATGGAAGTTAAGTTTTACAAAACATTGTATA
Source organism: Saxidomus purpurata (assembly GCA_022818135.1). Taxonomy (NCBI): domain Eukaryota; kingdom Metazoa; phylum Mollusca; class Bivalvia; order Venerida; family Veneridae; genus Saxidomus; species Saxidomus purpurata. Next base: position 26,859,342 of record JAFMSR010000002.1, on the reverse strand, counting down.
AAATAAAATAATACATGCGAGGACTACTTGCGTAATTTTATGCCAGAGTGTTATAACGATATGTGAAGGCAGCTTTTCTTCTGATGAATGTTTACCAGCTTAATAGGATATGAAAGCTTATAAAAGCAAGGAACTCTATAGCGTGACTGCAAATTAATTCCTAGTTTAGTAACAATGTCCTTAAGATATTGGGGCGTAATTAGTTATGTATTAACTGTAAATCGAAATAAATGTTCTACTTTTTGAGATATTGAACTTTGAAAAATGATCAAAGTCAATTTTTGTATTTCCAAGTAGTTGTACATCATGAAAAAGTTAAATAATATTAAGACACCACATTTGAATCCAACAAGAATCCTCTTACATTGTTGTATAGCAATTCATTCCAAAAAGAAAACGATTCGAGAGCGAGCAGCTTTAAGGTAGGAATATTGCAAATAATCAATGTTTCTTAGCAGTCCAAACATAGTCCTTTTTAAAATAAAGTTCAATTTGTTTCTCTGTGTTAAAAAGGCACACTCAGGCCAGATTTGCCCGTTCTTGCATGCCTACTCACAAATACATGTTGTGTACACCACATGTTCAATTCACGTAACTAGGACTTGCTTTCATCGTGGCTAACAAAATTTAACCCTAAAGTGGCAATAATGTTAAAAAACTCCTTATCAGCTTTGATTTGTCTTTGGAATTTTATCTAACATCTTTTCATGTTCAGTGTATTCAGAGATTGTTTCCTGAGAACATGTGCTTGGCAGTCAACAGGGTTTTCTCACGTTAACCTAAAACTAAGTTAGTATAGAAGAATGTAAAGGGGCATCAAGTAGTTACACATTTGGTTAAGAAAATATGCTTATTAGCATTACAGCTTACAGAGACTCGGAAATTTTCGGAAAAAAATGCATGACATGTAAATAGAAGAATTATACGAAATTTATTTTAATACTTAACTTTGCATTTCATAATGTTATAAAAAGTAAGACTATTGTCGGATCTCTGTCCCGTGGAAGATTGATTTTTTCGTATTTCCGTCTTTTTTTATTTGTAGCAAAGTATGTTACACATTTCCGTCTGAATATTAAAAGCAGATACTTTGCGCCAAACTTTGTAACAAATGTCAATTTCTGTAACTGCGACCACAGTAGACATGGCAACAACATCAAATCCTTGGCTAACAACATCATTATACAGGTATAACTGAGCATGTTTTAAACTTTGTTTATACGTGCAGTAAACTATGTCAATGTTTACAAGATCTTGTTTTCAGAATGAAATTTCTAAAAGCTTAACGGAAGAAAGAAAAATATTTTCGATTGAATAGTGTTAATTACTCATATTAATACTGACCAAACAACACGACGTAATTGCTCTTTATAGAATCACAAAAGCTGCGTGTCTAAAGTACTATAATTTGTGTGCAAAGTTAGACTCAAAAATAGTTTTATTTTGCCGTTTTGGTTTGAATGTAAAAGAACTAATTCAGATATTTTAATATTTATTTACAAATCCAGTGTCGTATTCTAACAGTCATTACATGTAATTATTTTCCCTCTATCATAGCGCAAAAAAGAGGATAATTATTACACAATGTCGGACGCAGATGATATACCGGTATGACAACTTTCCCCTTTTCGAGTAAAATGGAGCAGAATTCAATATCGCTCATCTGGATGATTCTAATCTAGAAAAAATATTCTAATACATTTTCATGATGATTTAATGAAAAAGTTGTTTTCTCTTTTATTTGACATAGTTTCTTAGTTATTGACCCAAGGTGACCCAGAATAAAACATAGGGAAAATCATTTTGACCAACTATCATGCAAGTTTGATATCAAATGTGACCTCTAGAGTGACATCAATGTTTTCTTTTGATTTGACCAAATGGCCTAGGTTTTTACCAAGCTGCTATCCTGGCTAAAAGATTATCGAGACAATCATTCAGACAAATATTCATGATGATTGAGGGTCACATGTAACACTAGAGTGTTAAAAGTTTTTCCTTTGATACATCACGGTGACCTAGTTCTTGATTTTAGATGACCTTATGTCGAACTTGACCTAGATTTCATCAAGACACTCATTCTGACAAAATGTCAGGGATATCCAGTCAAAAATGCAGCCTCTATTGCATACAAAATGTTTATTTATGATCTGACCTGGGGTTCCAGTTTTTTATGCGATATTCATTATTTCCGAGCTTGAACTAGACTTTAAACAATACCAAGTTCTGAGAAAGTGTCACGAAGATTCAGTGAAAAATGCGGCCTCTATTGCATTTACAATGTTTTTCTATGATTTGACCTGGTGACCTTGTCTTTGACCCGAATTGACCCATATTCGAACTTGACCTTGATTTCATCAAAACACTCATTTTGACAAAGTGCACGAAGATCAATGTAAAATGCACCTTCTATTGCATACATAAGGTACAGTGTGGGCGGACGACAGTCAGATGGCGGACATCAACTGATCACAAAAGCACATTTTGAGCACAGGCTAGCTAAAATTCACAGGAACTTGTTCACAGTACATCGCGTAATTACGTCGCTAAATATCATATACATCGATGCTTAAATAAATGTTTTGGCATAAGCAAAAGTGCAGTTCTGTGAATAGCATCTAGAAAATTGATTAAAATTACTCGGGGTTACCTCGTGTGCCTCGTATATTACTGTGTAACCCAGTGTTTGATATCTTTCAATTTTCTTGCGTTTTAAACTCAGTTTGTACAAGTTTTAACTTAAATGTGTAATCAGGCGATATACGTATAATACATAGATGACTGGGCTTACTTATTCATCGCTTGTGATATTTAGTATTAACTAGGGCTGCAACGAATCACCGAAGTTCGAATATATCCGAGTCCATGGCTTCGAATCGGTTATCCGATTTGGGGTACGATATTTCGGTTCGGTACGTCTAGGCAGTGTCAAACAAGTACGCCCGCGGTAAAATAGTATTATTGTCCAATCAGCACGCGTCATTTTATTCACTGCGTCGCAAGTACATAACAAACATGGCGGATGAAAAGTGTTTGGTCGATCCACCGGCGTCTTAAGGTCCGGTGTGTGGCGACATTACGCATTTGAGAAAAGGTCTGGTGTGATTGATAAATCGAACGTTATCTGCAGGGTCTGTAGCGAATATCTAAGGTATCGAACGGGAACAACAACAAGTATGATGCAACATTGAAACGAAAACCAGGATTTATTATATTAACGATATACTGGTATGAGACCAGTTTCCGACAAAAAATCTAGGTTTTCTGTATATTTTTTCTTACATGTGTCTTGTAAACAAAAGTCATCTACACTTTACAAACGTCGTTTATGCCCTTTTTCAATGATGTAAACAAGACCAGTGTCTTTTTGCGCTGCGTACCCAATTTGGGGCCTTGAAAGGACAGCCTAATTAATGTTAATACCTTAAGGTACAGGACCAGTTTCTGACATAATCTTATCCTGAACAGTTTTAGAATCATGAATTATTTAAATCTATGAGAACTTTTATTCTCTAAAATGTAAATTCCTTTCCCTACTTTTCCGATGCTCGTAATGAGTGTCTGTCTTTTTTTTCTTATATTATTTCATGTTATCTATCGATGTAGATATTCGAATCGAATATTCGATAATCGAAAGGGTATTAACCGAATCCGAACCGAACCGAAGGGTACCTGAATCGTTGCAGCCCTAGTATTAAATGACGATCTTGAAAGTATTTTTTTTTGAAACATGTGTTTCACTTTGACATTGTTTGAATATGGACGCTACGAAATCCTCCCAAGAACGGATATTGTAAATATTGTTGCACATCACCCCGACTTTGTTAACTGGGGCATTAGTACAAATCGATTAATTGTTCGTGTCAGCCTCACATAATATAAGACTGTTACAAAAGAGACTTCATAAAGCTGTCTAGTTAAACACGAAGTGTTTGACAATAATGATGTTAGGACATTTCCTCCTTGGATAACATTTTTGTCAATAGCGGTGTATTATAGATGCAGTGAGTTTGCTCGTGATTTTAGCTTACCTGGCACAAAGTGCCAAGATGAGCTATTAGGGTCACTCACCGCCCGGGGTCCGTTGTCCGTTCGTCCACCATTTCCTTCAAACTACATCTCCTCTGAAACCACTGGGCCAATGTTAATGAAACTTTACAGGGGTGATTTTTCTTGTGTGAAGCTTTATAAAAATTGTTCACAGAATTCAATTCGATGCAGAACTCTGGTTTTTATGGCAACGAATAGGAACAACTTAAAATGTCTTCTTCTCTGAAACCACAAGGCCTAGAGCTGAGCTATTTATCAAGTAGCATTGCCTTGTGAACCTAGAGGGGGAGGGTAACTTGATTTCACAAAGGTTTATATAGAGACAACTTAAAAAAACCCACAAGGCCTACAGGCAGAGCCTAGATATTTTGAATGTTACTAAGCATTATGTAGTTGACCTCTACAAATTATGAAAAAAATCATGACCCCTTGTATTATAGCCAATGGTAGTCAGGTGAGCGATATAGGGCCATCTTGGCCTTGTTGTTGGATACTTCCTTTATTGCATGGTCGGTGTAATGTGTAATTACACCGATGATTGATAAGGAATGGGAGTAAAAGAATTTGTCTTCCTAACAATTTACGTATATGTTTCGCTCAGTCAACTGCAGCAGTACTTAAGTTAAGCTAATTTCCAAGGGGCCCCCCCTTTTTTCCTTTTTTTTTTTTTTTTTTTCCTCTGTTTTTTTTTTTTGTTTGTTTGTTTTTTTTTTTTTTTTTTTTTTTTTTTTTTTTTTTTTTTTTTTTTTTTTTTTTTTTTTTTTTTTTTTTTTTTTTTTTTTTTTTTTTTTTTTTTTTTTTTTTTTTTTCTTTTTTGTGTTTTTTTTGGGGGGGGGGGGGGTCGTTGTCTGTTCTTTTTTTTTTTTTTTGTTTTCCTATTATCTGTAAAGAAATGTGTGTAACAAATGGAAACGAAGTAAAAGAAAAAAAGAAATGTGTACGTCTAGACTTAAGTCTACACGAATCAGACGTTAAATTCATTCTTTGAAAAGTCTGATTTGCATATGACAGTGCCAATTAAGGACAGTAAACATTTTCCAGAAATAAAAAGGGGTTTTGATTGGCGGAAGTTTGTCAATAACCTTACTGCACCTTTGCAAAACTATTTCGTAGCTAAGTGTATTCAAAATTTAAAAAGTGCTTTGAATAAAACCTCGGAATAAGTCCCTACGAACATCATTTACAAATGCTTCAAAAAGGTATTCAGGAAGAAGAAAAACAAACAAAATGGAAACAAGAAATCGACCTATTATTGGTGATTTAATCACTTTATTTTAAATTTCAAACGTGTAAGTATACCCATTTCCTAGAGTCAAACCCATTTCCAATCAACGGAATTGCAAAAAGAGCAATCTACATCTTGCCTTCTGCATAATTAAGCTAATTGCTAAAACATAGATAAAAGAATATTCGGAAGTATTATAACTTACCTAGAAGTTTAAGCTATGCATACCAGTCAATATCGATAAAATCAGAAATAAATATAATGTAACTTACATCAGTATGCATATATATGAAATAAGTTAGGATAACTACGAAATATATTTCGTGTTTTAACAATTTTTTGTTAATAGTCGTCAAATATATACAGCTTATTGTAAACGTTCTCCTGGTAAAGTTGTTAGTTGTGTGGAGCTGGGACCCAGAAAGAGAGTATATCATACCTATCATTTATTGTTTAATCAATGGTACATACACATAGACCGTAAACATAATCTCAATTCTTCGAAAGACAATTCTGGGATAAAAAAATGTAAAATTTGTTGTGAAGTTGGAATAGATATCAGCGTCACGCAATTTGGAATTACCATGACAAACTGAAAACTTATGCAAATGGTAGTCTAGGCAATACATATTACGCTGTACTTAATTATACATTTTGGTAAAACAAATGTTGCTTTTCAGAGAAAAATATACAAACTATTGGTTTCTTTTTACAAATAATGTCTGCCAGCATGAATGTCATATGGAAATCCTAAATGAAATATGCAAATGTCAACTTTTCGTCGTGCTGATTCCTAATCTAACCTAATTTTCACAAGTGTATATTAAAGGGACATACCCTATGTCTGATGTTAAACAAAATAACCTTCAAAACATAAATGATAGAATCTTTGAGAGTTTTATAACTAAAGGTTTCAGCTATGCATTCCTAGTCATTATCGATAGAATCTGTGTTTTATAATAAACTGCAGTATTGTAAACCATTCAATAATCTATGTAGAGTTGTTGTTATACAATTAATGGATGGATGCGATTTATTACAAAAAGCCTCTTTTTTTGATTAACTGTGGTTAAATGAAGCATTTTACACCATACGTTTTTCTTTGAAATTGTATGTATTCATAATTTTACGTCCATTGAACACGTAATCTATGTTTCGAGAAAATGATCTACTAGATGTAGGAAGTGCCCCTTTAATGCTTGTAGATAAGTGGCGGCAGTTAATACTAATTTATTAACTCGATCGTAAAGAAAACTTGTAGCTTATCGAGTCACTCTCGAGTCCGCTTCCTGGAAGAAACCCAGTACTGGTGTCATATGAGGAGGTACGGTCGTCACCCTAGTGGAGCTCGAACCCAAAACCCCTGGGATAAGCGGCAGATACCTAAACCTTAACACCATTACCCCCGGCCGCTTAGTAGTTTGAATTTACTGTACATCCGATCACTACATTGTAAAATAAGGTCTACACTGTTTTTGTTTGAGGTTACTGCTGGAATAAATACTGTTCGGTAGAAGGGGACTTTTTTAAAAAAAAATTCATTTTACTATACAAGTCAAAGTATATAGCGAATAAGTCTTAGTACAGGCTTCATTCGACAGGTTTGTCTGAATAATAAAGAAAACAGACCCTTATTATTGAAATTATTTATTTTTAATTGTAGCGGTCATTTGCTGGATAAAAATTTAAACTGAAAAACCAATAAAGCTGCCATTCAACAATCTGGAATCCGTCGTAACAAAAAAATCTCAAGGGCGTATCAGTGACACTACCAGCTAATTTTGTTCTGAGTTCCTATACTTAGGATGAGCCGCAATGGCGCTGATGTAGCACTTTCATTCACAAGTTGAATGCTCTCGGGTACGAATCCCAACAGTGCCATGTGGTGGTAATGTCCTTTGGCCATACACACTTATTCCTTATTGTCTCTCTCTATTTGAGCTTTTTCAATCTTGAATGAGTTTCGAAAGTAATTATAAATTTTCTGCAATCGAGAAAAAAGAAATTTAAGTAGTGGTAAGGTCACTGCAACACTAATGTAACATGATGTTATGACACTGTGATTCGTTCAAACTATATACTGAAAGTGCTCCGAGTAATTATTCTAAAAAAGTCTGCAATGTCAGAAATAATTTCTAAAATGTCTGATACCTAAGAGGACTGGGCCCTACCAAAGATTCAAACAGGCTTGGATCACTGAGTGATGCTTCCAGTAAGCTGTAGCTGTCAAATTTCAGCAATATTGTGTTACAAACCTGCAAAGTCTGGATGGCTGTGTGCAAGTCATTCTTTTCTGAAAACTGAAAAAAATTACTTTGACCTTTTCTTATCCTTTAGTGATTTCCATATTGAGACAAACAGTTCAATAGCTATAAGATATGCATTATTTTGCTGTCTGATCATGATCTGCACTGTGGGCTATTCATTTTTTCAACAATGTATGGTACTGTCCATATTGATAGATGGAAGAATACATTTGAGAAATAAAAAGGACAACTGCTTATTCTTTTATGAGAAAGAAAAACACGCACAGCCATGTTTGCCATTGATGAATCTAATATTTTCTTAAATGTTTTGTATATATTAAAGATTCAATCTAATTTTATATATGACCTTTCTTGTGTGGTGAATGTTTAACTTTATCTAGGACAAGTATTTAACATGGAAATTCAACAACGGGTCAAGAACATCTCCAGCAACAGAAAAATATATAATCGCCTACTATAAGTGTCAATATAAGGCTTGGTTTATGGGAAATTTTCCTAAAATATCGAGTAGGTAGGGCTTTTCTACTACTGTATCAAACAGAGCACATATTGAACATGCCAATCAGTCTACTGCGCCCGTCACTAATCATCATTTTTGAACATAAATAAATACTTTAAATTAATACTTTCTGTTATATATCCCTTCTATTCTGACACTTTATTAACTAGTAATATAAAGAAGTCTGGATTCAGGGATAAACAATCATTATACCACAAAGTGGTTGAACACAAAGTCCATGAAATAAATTATCCAGACAATGAAAGATTTACCCAAGTTCAATGAGCACCTTCACCAGTGTCTCGTTACAAGAATGTTCCTCATCTTTCTTGCTTACTACTGTGGCTTTCAGATTGCCCCTATGATCAATCAGCCCTGACCTGATCAGGCAGTCGCCTACATAACTTAAAAGATTGAACTTAACGATTACCTTGGTTGCAGTTTTGGAAAAAATCTTCTCGGTAAAATTAACCTTGTTCTGATGGGCGCTGCCTTCTTTGCCGATGCCGACATAAGGGGTTATATGATTTAGACTCGCCCGAATACCTGGTTATATCCAAATCCCACTGTCAGATTTCACCTGGCTTTAAAGAAACGAATAGCCCATCAGGTCAAGCACCAATGTTTTATTTAACGCCAAGACTGCCGAGTCGGACCATCGGCAAAAATAAAGATAAAATTTCAGTTCATTATGTCATTTTTATTCTACTTTTTCAAAATATAGGACCAGTGGTCTCATAAACTAAGAGATATAAGAACTCTGGCCAGATCCAAGATGTGTACTGAATACAAGACAATATTTTGGTGTTAAAATACTGCAATAAAATGAGCAAATGAGGTGTTCAATAAATGAAAGCTATATTGGCCTCTATCGAATATATAATATCAAAAAAGCTAAAAATCAAGTTAATATCAAAGACGAATACTATTCCCTCCGAATTTATGTGCAGTAACAATACAAACGACTGATTTTATAACAGCTACAACAAAGAAGAACTTCTCCGCATTATTCTACCTGGTTAATTAATAAAGCTCTCATGCAATTCACTTCATTTCGAAACTCATTTGATATAGATCTACTAGACAATGATACATGCTAAATATTCGTCACTATACACCTTATTCTTTTAGAAAGAAGTTTTCTTATAAAATATCCTATGTAAAATCAAGTTACCCCCTGAGTGGGGTCAATTTTGACCCAGGGATCAAAATTTTAATCTTGGTAAACGTTTATCAACCAATCACACATGCCAAACTAAATTAAGCTCTAAACATTCCTGATCTTGAGAAAAAAATTGTTAAAATATTTCCTATTTGTTGCCTTTGAAACCAGAGTTCTGCATGGAATAAAATAATTTGAAGGGTTTTGGTAGAGCTTCATGCAAGGAACATCCCTGCCAAGTTTCATCAACATTTTCCTAGTGGTTAGAGAGGAGATTTCGTTTGAAAAAAATGTGAAGAGACGTACGACATACGACGGACAACGGACGCATCGGTATCCTAATAGCTCACTTACTCACTCACAGAACAGTCACGCTTATCATCAAATGCTGCTCATAAATGCATAAAGTTTCACATAATGCTTATTACTGATATGTGTTCGAAGAAGTAGGTGCTCCAAAAATTTCTCGTAAAGTAATTTCCATTTTGTACATTTAAGCTATTTATCAACTAATGAAAAGTCATCAACGGAAAACAAAACTATAACAGGACAACATTTAGCGTACATGTTCATAAGAAATAGGAAAGCAACGTCTATTTGTAGACACCCATCAATCTTCGCATTCGGCAACATACTCTAAAATTCGTTGATGAATAATGTTCTGAAGTATTGAATGAAACAAATGATATATGACCGTATATGGCCGTAATTAGCCTGTTAACTTTACTCAGACAGCGCAAAAAGACTTTCACGCGTCTAAATGGAGATTTGATGGCCGCTACTGCAAAGTAATTATGAAAAAGATATATGTTTGCTTTTGCAATTGCATTCCATAGCAGTGTAAAAAATCTTAGTAAAAAGATGAGGTTGAGCAGAGAAATGAGATTGCATGTATCTAAGCTAACCGAAGTACTCATGCACTCGTTAACATTGTAAAAGTTGTACAATTAATGGGTGGATGCGATTTATTACAAAAATCTTCTACATTTATTAGTTGTGGTGAAATGAGTCATTTTCGCCATAGGTTTTTCTTTCAAAATGTATTAATTTATCAATTTACGTTCATTGAACACATAATCTACGCAAGGAGAAAATGATCTGCTAGATATCGGGAGTGCCCCAGTAAAGAAATAACCTTTTGATACTTAAATATTAAACTTAAGGCTAAAATGAACAATAGAAGTAAACATCTATGTAGAAATTTGCAAAAATCGATTTAAAATGATGGTTTTACGGCACCGCTACACTATATGTGGAATTTCAAAAGCGTTTGCAACACTTCGGTAGCGTATTTGGTTGCGTATTATTTCAAATCTACCGATAAACGTGACAAGAATTTATACTAGAACCTTTTTTATGACTGTATGTTTTAAAATTTGTTATTTTTATACAGTTTGAAGAAGTTAATTTTTTTAGCAAACTCTTAACAGCGAGCAGCTTGAACATACTTTCGTTGTATCCTTACGGGCATAATGTTTTATATTAGATAAAATGATGATGATGATGATTCGGGCGGATAGTAAATGGAAGTGATAATTAATACAAGGACATTGAGTTATTTCAGATAAAAAGACACTGTTCACGGTTGAAATCAGATTAATTAATGATCTTCTCCGAAGTTTCTCTCTATTTCATTACCTCCCACTTTGAATAAGCTTCGTATTATATGTTAGAATTTATCATTTTACATTAAGATGGACAGACAGATAATGGGATCAGTTTGTAAAAGTTCGTAACAAAAATATGTAGAAAATCAGTTATCTCAACATGACAGACATTCAACCTATTTTTGAAATAATTTATTTTCATGCTTATACGTTTGAAAGGAAATAGTGAGTTGTAAGAATTGGTGAACATGTTCTCTGAACATGACAGTTTAAGAGATTTCCGATATTTTAGCAGTAATCTTCCGTTGTAACATTATTAAAGCAGATAACTTTACAATATTTAATAACGTCAGAGTACATAAGAGTACATTACCTAGTCAATGTGTGATCAACCAGCATTTACATTACCTTGTCAATTTGTGATCTACCAGCATTTCATGACAATAAAAATGTGTCGGCTAATACAAAGAAATGCAGATAACTTTGTTTTACATGAGAGCGGTATAAGATATCCGAAAATATGTATAACAGTTTTATTTTTAGCTCAACTCTCTGAAACTACTTAGCTAAATTTTATGAAAATTATCTTTCATTTATCTTGAAAATGTTGCATTTGATGCAAAACTCTGGTTGCATATAGGACAAACTTTAGATACCCTGGGTATCTTCTTGTAAAAAAGAGACGCATGTATTTTGCGTGTCGTTTTGTACTTCGCTATCAAGTTTTGTCAGACTTATTTGCTCAACCGGAGAGGGCGGGGCCATTTGTTTAACATCGAAATATACAGTAAAATGTTAAAAATATCTTCATGTTACAAGGAGACGAGTTTGCCGGCGATTTGTTTTGTAGAAAATTAATTTGTCTCAGCGTTAGACTTTACTTGCAGAGACGTGTGCGTAATTTTTTAGTAACAATTTTACTTTAAAATGTTTGTAAAATATGGTTTGTGTTCATTAAGATAATTTAGAGTTTTTAAGTTCAGCATCATCTTGTCTAAAAATTGTTAAATAATTGCAACATTCTCTCTAAATGTTTTCTGGCCTGCAACAAAAAGAAAATAATTACAGGGGGCTGGGTACAAATTAGGTATCGGCGGGTTTTCAAGTGGCCAATTATTATAATTATTGTCGTAGAAAATGACACAATAAGATCTTTTTCACTTGCATTAGATCGAAGAGTATAAAGTAACACGCGAAACACAAGGGTGTTTGATCTGAAAATGTTAAATTTTGTTTAAAAAACTAGCAACAAGAGCAGTGCTGGCCCTAAATCGCTCACCTAGCTACTGTTGGCTATAATACAACGTCAACAACCGCGTCGCAGAAAACACGTAAGATACAGTAAACTGCAGCTCTAAAAAAAACCAAAGGTAGGTAGGAAGGACTGGGACCAATTTTGGCCTACAGCCAAAGTTAAAAGAAAGATGACGACTGGTCGATGCTACATACCAAATAGCGAAGCTCTAGATATTGTAATTATGGAGAATATTTTTCAAATATTGGTCTCTATTAGTCTGTGTAAAATAACCATCAGCACTCTTGGTAGAGGATTACTAGGCCATGCTACACAAAAAATATCTAAGCTATAGGCTTCATAGTTTTTGGTACTTCCTTATTAAGTCCGTAAAAACAAATGAGCCCTGGGTGGGTGCTGCTGGGGAAGGGAAATTTTCACCCAAGGGGAATAATTTCAATTATCTTGATATAAGACAACTAGGTGATACTACACACCAAATTTCTAAGATCTACGCCGTTTGGTACTGAACCAGAAAATTTTAAAATATTTACTTATTTACACGTCTATATTTAATAAACGACCTGTGGGGTGGTGCATATTATGACACAAGGGTCATGATTTGAACAACCCTTATAGAGGTAGAGGAACAAAAAACAATGCAATTCACCAAATATTAAATCTCTAGACTTAACAGTTTATGATAAGAAGATTTTTAAGTTTACCTAATATAAATGTAAAATGTGTGACCTATCAGGCAGGACAAATTTTGACCCTAGGGGACTAATTTGATCACTTTTCATAAGGGTCCACTAAACAATTCTACATCAGTTTTAATCTCTAGACATTACATTTTCTGACAAAAATATTTTTGAAATGTTGCTATATGTTTCTTTGTAAAACATATTGAGCCCGGAATAGATCACTCTATTAAGTGAGCTAACAAAACCTAGTAATAAAACTCAGATTGACCCTGAAATAATTTGTCCTAGCGCAGTCGTTAATGTCTGTTCAATATCTTATCTTTCACAATGGTTCTCGCGGTATTATTATTTTCTCTACAAATGACGTTGACATTTAGAGTTATTGAGATGTAACAGGACAAGGGAAATAAACAACGGAGTTAACAAAAACGTGTACGGTACACTGTTTCAAACGAGTATTTACTGTTTCAAACGAGTCTTAAAGCTTCTCGCTCTCAGATTTTGGTAAAAAAATGTTTTTCAAACTGTATGAAAACAACAGAACATATGGTGATATAAAAAGGCTCCAGTATAAATTCATGTCACGTACATCTCTAAAGTTTCAGTGTGCCAAAAAGAACAAGTGACAGGAAATTGTCACAAAACCAGGTTTTCATTTTCCAGTCTGCTGGCCGAGCGCAAATGTATTCTTCTATATATAACATATGTGGAAAAAAAGCAAAGGGCCATAATTCAGGCAAAAATTATTTAAAAACAAGAGGGCCATGATGGCCCTGTATCGCTCACCTGTCTACCATTGGCAAAAATAAAAGGTTATTAATAGCAGAAAGGATCAATTTTTACCTTTGGCTCATGATATCCTCTTAATAAGCCTATGTAAAATCAAAAGACCCCCCCAGGCAGGGTTAATTTTGACCCTGAGGTCATGATTTGAACAATCTTGGTAGAGAGTCAATTATTGCCACATGCTGAATATCTAAGCTCTAGGCCTCATTATTTTGCTGTCTGATCATGATCTGCACTGTTGGCTATTCATTTTTTTGCTGTCTGATCATGATCTGCACTGTAAGCTATTCATTGTATGTTGGCTGGTCATGATCTGCACTGTCAGCTTTTTATTTTTTGCTGTCTGATCATGATCTGCACTGTTTGCTATGCATTATTTAGCTGTCTGATCATGATCTGCACTTTCATTATTTTGCTGTCTGATCATGATCTGCACTTTCATTATTTTGCTGTCTGATCATGATCTGCATTGTAAGCTATTCATTATTTTGCTGTCTGACCATGGTCTGCACTGTAAGCAATTCATTATTTTATTGTCTGATCATGATCTGCACTGTAAGTTATTCATTATTTGCAAATATTGATTTAATTTTATATATGAACTTTCTTGCATGTGAATGTAAAAATTACTACCAAAATCTTTAACATGGAAGTTCAACTAGGGGTCAAGAACATGTATTGCATCATCGCTATTTAAAACTTTATATAAGTGCCAATTTTAGGCCAGAGTTTTTATATTGCTTGATTTATGGGAAGTTTTCTTAAATATTGAGTATGAAGGACTTTTCCTACTGTATTGAACAGAGCACAATGTCATATTGAACATCAGTCTACTGCACCTGTCAATAATTGTCATTTTCGAACAAAATAAACACTTTAAAATAATTACTTTCAATTATATATCCCTACTGTTCTGACACTTCATTAACTAGTCTATGGAGTCGGAACAGCGGAAATAATAAAAATAAAATGTCAGTTCATAATGTCATTGTTATTCTACCTTTTCAAAAAATAGGACAAGCAGTCGCATAAACCAAGAGATATAAAAACTCTGACCTTACCATAGAGAGATCCAAGATGTGTACTGATTACAAGACAAATGTCATTTATCAATCTTTTGGTGTTAAAATACTGCAATAAAATTAGCAAATGAGGTGTTCAATAAACAACACATTATTAAAACCAGAAACCATCAAAACAACCTTTCTGATAAATTTCAAAGGCTGAAAATGGAACATTTAGAGTGTTAACAAGGTTTTTCCATATTTGGGCTCTGTGACCTAGTTTTTGACCCCAGATGACCCATATTCGAACTTGAGCTAGAAATCATCTTAACAACCTTTCTGACAAATTTCCAGGATATTTGGGCTGAAAATGTTACCTCTAGAGTGTTAACAAGGTTTTTCCATATTTGGGCTGTGTGACCTAGTTTTTGACCCCAGGTGACCCATATTAAAACTTAAGCTAGAAATCAACCAAACAACCTTTCTGACAAATTGCCAGGATATTTGGACTGAAACAGTAGCCTCTAGAGCCTTAACAAGATTTTTCTATTTTTGGGTCATGTGACCTAGTTTTTCATCCGAGATGACCCATATTCGAACTCGTCCGAGTAATTACTGGGGCAAACATCCTGACCAAGTTTCGTGACAATTGAGGAAAAAATGTGACCACTAGAGTGTTAACGAACTAAATGTGGACGGACGACGGACGACGGACATTCATCGATCCTAATAGCTCACCCTGAGCCAGCTCAGGTGAGCTAAAAAAAGAAAGAAAAAAAAAAGGAAAAAAAAAAAAAACTTGCTCTGTGTGGGGTTTGAAGCGCTGGTCTCATGAGAAATTTTGTCATCTTACTGTAACAGAATACTCCAAAGTATACAGGACTGGTAATCTATTCTAAAAATAGACAGTAATAACAGAGTATTCTCCCTTTTATAATAACAGAGTATTCTCCCTTTTATATATACTTAAATAAGGAGACACAAAATTGCTAACGGACGGACGGACGGACGGACGACCAGGGGCAGAACATTATATATTCAATATTCTTTAGTTAACAATTATAGTTCTGTGAAAGTTTGGTTGAAATCCCTTGAGAAATGTAGGAGTTGCACACAGAAGAGTATTTCTCTATATATATTACATTATGTGGAAAAAAACAAAGGCCCATAATTCTGTCAAAAATGACAAATCACAAAACCACGACAATATGCGCCAGGGCACTTGGTGACAATACTTCTGTGGAAGTTTGGTTGAAATCCGTTGAGAAATGTAGGAGAAGTTGCGCACAGAAGAATTACATGTGAAAAAAAACAAAGGGCCATAATTCTGTCAAAAATGACCGAATCACAAAACCCCGACAATATGCGCCAGGGCACTTCATGACAATACTTCTGTGAAAGTTTGGTTGAAATCCGTTGAGAAATGTAGGAGGAGTTGCGCACAGAAGAAATTGTTTACGCCCGCCGGCCCGCCCGCCCGCCGACATACCCCAATCTAATAACCAGGATTTTTCCTTCGGAAAACCTGGTTAAAAATACAAAGACCATTTAATTAATGATCCGTCTCTAAGCACCTTGTTAGATTATGAAATTAAGTCAAAAACTGATATTAATTTCTGCTACATGTATAAGCAAATCACAGAAATTAACAATGCATTTCAGAAGCAAATAATGTTTGTTTTCCTAAACCTAAATTTAAACATTTTTTGAAACCTTACTGGGATTCGGACTTAAAGGAAGCCAATAAAAAATGTAAAGTCAGTAGATGGTCATGGATTCATTCAGGAGCACTAAGATTTGGTCAAGATTTCTCCGATTATAAAAAGGCCAAAAAGGCCAAAAAGGTCTTCAAATATCTACATCGTAGAAAAATTAGTCAATACATAGCGAAATCACATGCAGAAATAGATAAACATGCGGAGGTTGACAGTACATATTTTTTTTAATTAATAAATGACAAAAGAAAAAGTTCTAATACAGCTAGTGGAAGTGAACTCATTTTCGAAAATGTTACATACAGGGAACCAAGAGAGATAAACACGCAATGGAACAATTACTTTGAAACGTCAGAGTCTAATAATTTTTCACAAACGTATCATATCTCTGTTATGGCTGAACTGGACGTAATAAAGAATACGGTAATTAACAGTGATATTGATCAATCTACGATAATACCTATTAGTCAGCATGAG
This sequence comes from Saxidomus purpurata, assembly GCA_022818135.1. Lineage (NCBI taxonomy): Eukaryota > Metazoa > Mollusca > Bivalvia > Venerida > Veneridae > Saxidomus > Saxidomus purpurata. The sequence continues at coordinate 26,842,612 of JAFMSR010000002.1, read as the reverse complement.
GTTAGGGCTGCATGTACTAAAAGCAAATTAAATAAAGCTTGTGGACATGATATATGCTATTACGAAAATCTAAAATACGGTGGAAAAATTATCCGTAAGATTTTGAATGTGTTTTTAACGGCATGTTGCGATTGTCGTACACGCCAAATGATATGAAACAAGGAGTCATCATTGTATTGCACAAAGGGGGCAATAAACCAAAACATAATCCAAATAATTATAGAGCTATTACGCTTTCCTCAGTCATTCTTAAATTGTATGAATCTGTTCTTTTGCCACTTATTGAACAAGATGATAAATACAATCTTATTAACGACCTGCAATGTGGATTTCGGAAAGATATAGGATGTTTGATGACCTCTTTTATGTTTCTCGAATGTGTGAGATTTTCTTATGAAAACAACAATTCACTTTTTACTTGTTTGTTAGATGTAAAGCAGGCCTTTGACTGCGTGTCACATGACATTCTAATGGTCAAACTATTCACATATGGTCTAAATCTTGAAAAATATAGGGCCATTTACAACTTATATCAAGGTATGACTAGTTGTGTACGCTGTAATGGTTATTTTTCCCGTTGGTTACCAGTACCCGAGGGAACCAGACAGAGTGGGGTTCTGAGTGCGTTCCTCTATCTGGTCTTCATCAATGACCTCTTGAATCTGATACAGGACAGTCCATATGGTATGACAATGTATAACATAAACTGTTCATGCCCAACATCAGCAAACGATATGGTACTGTTGTCTTTTCTCAACGTGGCTTAACACAGTTAATGGAATTTTATTATCAATATAGCATCGACAGTATATATTTTTATAATGCTACTAAATCTGCAGCAATAGAGACAAACACGAAAAAGCTATGCAACAGAAACTGGATATTAGGATCTGACAAAGTGATTCAAGAATCTCAGTATGTACATTTACTAATAAGTGTTTTGCTTGATAATTGTATTGATGTAAGTAAAAATGTCACTGTAAGTTGTCAAAAAAAATAAAAGTACATTTATGAGCATTTTGCACTGGAATTTATGAAGGAGGAATACATCCTATGTCAGCAAAACGTGTTTTTAATAGTGTTGTACTTCCAAAGGCTTTATATGGAAGTGAGCTTTGGTCTTGTCTTACAAAAAACAACTTACATAAACTAGAAGTAGCTCACATATTTTGTATAAAGTTTATGCAAGGACTTCCGAGAACTACAAACAATGATGTATCTTTACATTACCTTGTATTTCTACCAATAGAGGCTGAAATACAAAAACGAGAACTAACCTTTTTCAGTCAACTTTGTCTATTAAATCCAAGGTCAGTATTAAAAAATGTTTTTGTTAATCGACATATGGCGTATTTAAATAACCCAAATATAATCACGGGGTATGTACCTGATTTATATCGTCTTTGCAAAAAGTATAATTTACTCTCTGTTGTAAACAATTTTTTTTGATACTGGCACTTTTCCGTCGAAGTTTACGTTGAAACGTATGGTACAAAATAATGTACGGATTGTTTTTCAAAATGAATTTTATATGCATATTGAGTCTAGCAATAATTTGCAAGACTTTTTATTGATTCATGACATATCTCGTCATAACATCTGTCTACAGTGATACCTATCTGCTTCTGACCGAACTTTGTTGAAGTTCATGCAGAGTTCCGTAAACTTATCGGAGCACTTTTCTCGAAGCAGTACAATGTCGTCTAAGTCTTATGTTAAGCTAAGTGACCCCTGGCAATGTCAATTTTGATCCAAGGGGCATAATTTGAACAATCTTGGTAGAGGTCAACTAGCAAATGCTACATGTCAAATATCTAAGCTCTATGCCTTGTGGTTTCAGAGAAGAAGATTTTAAAAGTTTTTCCTATCCGGGACTCTTCGCGTAGACGGTCTGCCGACTGACCTAACCGGTCACATTTACTCCGCAATTATGATTTTGTCTGTACCGTATGTGACATGTGCATCAGGAAAACAAACTTAATCCTATTATGTTACTCAAAATAATTACCGTTATTCAACTGTCGAGAAACTAGTATTACTCTTGTCTCACAATTTACATTAATTTGGAGGTAACAACTTACTATTTCGATATATATGAACTGTTTACGTACTTAAATTATAGAACCATTGATGAAGACTGAACGCAAGGGTATTGAACTTTTTTAATATTATCCAACTAAAAAGCGCCATACAGAGTAATGTTATAAATCCAAAAAAGTTATTCATTTCATTGGCGGTTGAAAGGTTACCAACGTCAAAAGCGAGCTTCTGCGACTGTGCCGAACACAGAAGATCTAGACGCTATACAGTTCATGGATGCAGCATCTCTTTTCATACTCTGGCGTCCGTCGTCCGTCTGTCCACCATTTCCTTCAAACGACATCTCCTTTAAAACCACTTTGCAAATGTTGATGAAACTTTGCAGGGATGTTCCGAGCATAAAGCCCTATTAAATTTGTTCAAATAATTCAATTATATGCAGAACTCTGGTTGCTATGGCAACAAATAGGAAAAACTTAAACAATCCTCATCTCTGAAACCACAAGGTCTAGAGCTTAGATATTTAGCATGTGACCATGTCTAGTGGACCTCTACCCTGACTGTTCAAATTATGACCCCGGATCAAAATTGACCCCGCCCGGGGGTCACTTGGTTTTACATAGGCTTAAAAACGGGAAAAAACTTTTAAAATCTTCTTTTCTGAAACCACAGGGCCTAGAGCTTAGGTATTTAGCATGAATCATTGCTTAGAAGACTTCTTCGAAGTTTGTTCAAATCACCCACCTGGGGTCAATATTGGCCCCGCAATGGGGTTCACTTGTTTAACAAAGACGTATTTAAGAAAACCTATTTGGTTTGTTACATTGTTTTGTGGTCTTCCACCTACTTTGTTCAAATCATGCCTCTTGGGTCCAAATTGACCACACCCATTAGAAAGGTGGATTTGTATTTAGGTGAGCAATATAGGACCATCATGGCCCTCCTGTTGCAAATACGGCAGTATTAGTAATCTGTCTGAAATGTACTTAAATTTTGAGAAATAGTTGCATGCGTTAAAAAAGAAATGCAAATTAGAAAAACATATTCAAAACAAGATTATGTAAAGTGAACTAGATCTATACAAGTAATTTCACAGGAATGGGAAATACAACAGATATTAATAGTTTCTTTCATAAGCACGCGGTTAAGATCGCCCCGCATAGAGCCTCGTTCCTGCAAAGAGCCTCGTTCCCGCCAAAACAGTCACCCTCGGTGACGGATATTTCCATGTAAACCGAGTGTCTTATGATAGAAACTTTTTCTTGCGTACCGTCTTGCACTTTAAATAGTTTTCTAAATGCAAACTTATCGAAATAATACATTATGGTATAAAAACAAGCGATATTCAGATGCTTTGTTGGGGAAGTGACGTCATAATGTTTTTAACGTTACGTCACAAGTAACTCAGCTGAGTCATATTACATGGGGGTATGTAATATAAGATTTTCCAACACTAATAGTGGAAATTGCGGATGCCCCGATCCGGTATGCAAGAAAAAAGTGATACTGCTATTTTGTGTGTGTGTGTGTGGGGGGGGGGGGGGTATAGTACCATACAAAAATACGCTTTTTATTTAACAAGGATTTAAAAAACAACACTTTATCAAAATTGGTATTCAGTTCAACCTATCAGCCCTCGCCTATTTCACATATAACACGAGAGCAGAAAATGGGATTCTCTGTACTGTGGTTTGCCTTAGATCAGGTAGAACTTTCACATATTCTAACATGTTATGCAATTAAAAAAAATCATGTCCTAAGTTTATACGAATTATTTTAGTTCGATTACGAAAAAGCTCAGTAGCTTATTGAATCGCTATCAAACACTCATTCTGGATGTCATCACGCTCGCAAAAGGGCAGCGAATTTTTACCACTACTACACATTTACAGCTTGGTGGACTTGAGGCAGGTGTGGCATCAATGTCCTTGCCCAAGGACACACCTCGTACACGGGCTCGGTTTCGAACTCCGGACTTCCCGCTGAAACCAAGAAAATTCATTTTTCTACAAGTGTTATTGTACCTGTGTCTATTTATTTCTTAAATGTCGAAATAGTATTAGTAGTGAATATGGAACATCTTTAAGATAAGAAGAACTGTTGTCTTGTTTCAAAGATATTGTTTCATACCCCTTCCCTCAGTGGGACCAAAATAACCTAAGTGATTTAAATACTATATTCCTTTGCGAAATTTTACACTAGGAAGTTTCTAATTAGTTTCTAATTATTGCACAGTCTAGGCCATCATTTTGTCCTCATTTCTTGTTTCTGTCATTATGTTTGATTTATGGCCTCGTGTTCAATACGCGTGTTTCTTTAGAGACATTCGTCTAAACGCAAGGAACATGATTTTACTCAAGCGCTATTTCGTCCTTTTGAGCACAGGTGAGCTTTGAAATATTGTCCAGAAAATGATGATCGTAAAAACGAGCGACTGAAATGTTCGTAAACATTTATCTCATCGATTTCTCGGTTAAAGGGACATACCCTGTAACTGATGTCAAACTAGATAACCTCAAAAACATAAATAATAGAATCTTTGAAAGTATTATAACTTAACATAAAGGTTTCAGCTAGCATTCCCGGTCATTATCTATCTATTAAATCAGCGGTTTAAAATATACTGCAATACCGTAAACCATTCAAAAATCTATGTAGAGTTTTTGTACAATTAAAGCTGCTCGCTCTCAGATTTTGGTAAAAAAATTAATTTCTTCAAACTGTATGTAAATGACGTATTTTAAAACATATGGTAAAAAAATGCTCCAGTTTGAATTCATGTCTTTTACATCTCTAAATTTAGAAACATACGCTTCCAAATTCAAAAGCGTTGCAATCTAGATTTTTGCCAAGATTACCTAGATTTTTGCTTATTTTTTATTCTTGCCTTCAGTTTTGTATTTATGAATAAGAATGTCATTTTTTTTCAAAGGTAACTGACAGCGAGCAGCTTTAATGGGTGGATGCGATTTATAACATGATAAAATGAGGCTTTGTTTCGATATAAGCATTCTGGATCGCATTATTATACTAATGACCCCATTATATTACATGAGAGATAGAATGACTAGGGATGGAAAATGTACGGATTGAAAATGAAATGCAAAATATTCTGGGACCTGCTAGAAAATCAGAACGGGAATTGAACCAATAGCCAAGAATGTATCAGTACAATATGCATGTGTTGGTCTGACCTACTGAGCTATCGAACTCGCTATCTGCAGACTATGTCAGCAATTTCAAAGTGATGATCCTACGGCTTTGAATACTGAGGGCATCTCGAACACGGAGCAGCTATTTTAAGCTTGGGAACAGATGGTGTAGAAATTCTTTGGTTCTATTTTTTCATGTGTCTCTATGAATATATAACCTGCACAGAATTTGAGAGCAATGGAATACCTACACGCCAATGTAGTTTTCTCGGAATATCATTGAAGTATCGAGCAATTACGGCGAGTAAAGAAACGCAAAACCGTTAAAAATATCAATTTCAGTCAGAAACTGCAATAATATTTAAATTTTACGAATACTGTAGTATTTTGGCATGCTAGCCTAAAATCTGAACCCTCAGTGATACTACCGTGAAGCATCAGGTTCATTAGCCTAGGATTGACGAAGGTAGGAACGTTTTAACTTGCAGAGATGAGAATAGAATGGCTAACTGGAACGTCGGAGCATGTTTTGAACGGCTAACTGTGAACGCCGAGCAATGCTGCTAGAGGAAGCTTGGAACGCCGAGTTCTTTTCAATAAATTTTTGATTTTTTCGACGAAACATTCTAATTTTAACTTGATATTTTGAACATATGTTGTCAATGTAGAGTTGTTGTACAATTAATGGGTGGATGGGATTTATTACAGAAAGCCTCTATTTTGATTAATTGTGGTGATGAGGCATATTTTGCCATGGTTCTTCTTTGAAATTGTATTTATTTATCATATTAATTTCATTGAACACATAATCTATATTTCGAGAATTTAATCTGCTAGATGTAAGGAGTGCCCCTTTAAAACAACTTGGCACAAATGCCAAAAGCACATCAAGAAAATGTGTCGCATGCAAGACTCTTATCCCTACCTCAAAGGTCAAGGTCACACTTAGCGTTTAAATGTAATGGAATTCTCTATATATGCATACATACGTGTCCGGACTAGAACTTTGTCATGCATTAGTTGATTTTAAAATTACTTGTCACAAATGCCTAGCAAATCAAGCCGACGTGTCGCGTGCAAGACCAACATCTCTACCTTAAAGGTCAAGGTCACACTAAGAGTTTAAAGGTAATGGAATCCTGTTTATATGCATGCATGCATGTGCGGACTGTAACAGTGCCATGCCATGATTGATTTTAAAATAATTTGGCACAGATGTTTAATACATCAAGACAATGTATCGCGTGCAAGAATCACGTCCCTACCTCAAAGGTCAATTTCACACTGTCTTGGAGTTTAAAAGTAATAGACTACGGAATGCATTGTAAGTCTGTCATGCATGGAAATATTTTAAAATTACATGGCAGAATTGTTGGGCACAAGGAGAGGACATGTGAGACAGTACTTTCGGGGGCAATCGTCACTTGTGAGGGACATCTCTTGTTTATAATTGCGTAACAGAAACAGGTGCTTTCGGACATGCTACAATATTACATTATGTATCGAAAAATTGGACAGCGATATAATACATTTATGAGTTAGGGTGTTTGATGACTTCTATATGCTTAAATATAAATAAAAGAACATAGAGATCTACATCTCAATATTTTCGATTAAAATCGTTATTTCAGAACAATTCGTACTCCAACTTGTAAATTTTCACTTCAATGTGTGTTCTCGATACAAACGTCAATTTCAAAAGATAATTGCATGTTAAACTGAATTAAGTTCCTATTTCTTATAATGAACATCCCTTAGGCAACATTTATAGTTACAGCAGAGTAATTGTTATTACCCCAGATGTAAAATGTTCTATAATCGGTCTGAAGCTTGCCGTGATTACTCACTCTCTTTTTCTGCAAGTTAAACTAATTATTGGAGTACTCGTTAAGTATGTAATCCGGTGCCCAGAGGAAATAATTTAATGCGATCAGACTGTAAATAAGTGATACTTCAAGCAACATGTGTCAGGATAGTATATAAAATAATCAATATTAAGCTGCTCGCTCTCATATTTGGGTAAAAAAATAAAGTTCTTCAAACTGTATGTAAATAACGTATTTTAGAACATATAGTCATAGTAAAAGGCTCCAGTATAAATTCCTGTCACGTATGTCTCTAAATTTCAAATAATACGCTACCAAATTCAAAAGCGTTGCAATTCCAGTATTAACATATAATGTAGCAGTGCCGTGTAACCGACAATTTTCAATCAATTTCTGCAAATTCCTACCTATATTTTTGCTTATAGTTTGATTATAGCCTTTACTTTATATTTCTGTTTAAATTCTGTCAATTCAAAGTGTGCACCCTATAACTGATATCAACTAAATAACCTCCTAAACATAAATAATTGAATCTTTGTATTATAACTGCACTAAAAAATTCAGCTATACATTCCCAGTCATTATCAATAAAATCAGCGGTTTAACATATACTCGATACTGTTAACCATTCAATAGTCTATGTAGAGTTGTTGTACATAATGGGTGGATGCGATTTTTTACAGAAAGGCTTTACATGTATATTGATTAAATGTGGTAAAATGAGGCAGTTTTCGCCATAGGTTCTTTTTAGCTCACCTGGCAGAAAGTGCCAGAGTGAGCTATTAGGATCGCATTCCGTCCGTCGTTCGTCCGTCTGTCCGGCGGTCGACCATTTCTTTCAAACGACATCTCCTCTGAAACCACTGGGCAAATGTTGAAACTTTGCAGGGATGTTCCTTGCATGAAGCTCTATCAAAGTTGTTCAAAGAATTCAATTCCATGCAGAACTCTTGTTGCTATGGCAAAAAATAGGAAAAACTTTTAAAAATCTTCTCTGAAATCACAAGGCCTAGAGCTTAGATAGTTGGCATGTAGCATTGCCTTGTGAACCTTCACGAAGATTGTTCAAATTGTGATCCCAGGGTCAAAATTATCCCTTCTCGGAAGTGGGGGAGTAGTTCACTTGATTTCACATAGGCTTATATAGGGAATTATCTAGTGGACCTCTACCAAGATTGTTCAAATTATGACCCCTGGGTCAAAATTGACCCCGCGCGGGTGGTCACTTAGTTTTACATAGGCTTATATAGGAAAACTTCAAAAATCTTCTACTCCGAAACCACAAGGCCTAGAGCTTAGATATTTTGCATGAAGCATTATCTAGTAGACCTCTACCAAGATTGTTCAAATTATGACCCCCGGGTCAAAATTGACCCCTACGGATGGTCACTTAGTTTTACATAGGCTTATTTAGGAAAAACTTTAAAAATCTTCTTCTCCGAAACGACAAGGACTAGAGCTTAGAAACTTTGCATGTAGCATTGTCTAGTGGACCTCTACCAAGATTGTTCAAATTATGACCCCTGGGTCAAAATTGACCCCGCCCGGGGAGTCACTTGATTTGACATAGGCTTATATAGGAAAATCTTGTTCTCTGAAACCTCAAGTCCTAGAAATAAGATGTTTGGCACGTAGAAATGCCTAGTGGACCTCTACCAAGATTGTTCAAATCATGACCCTGGGGTCAAAAATTAAACCTTTCCCGGAGGGGGAAGGTCACTTAATTTCACAAAGGCTTATATAGGGAAAACTTAGAGAAACCAGACAGGCAGGCAGAGCTTAGATATTTGGAATGTTACTTGGCATTGTGTAGTGGACCTACTATACGCTAAGCATTGTTTTAAAATCATGACCCCTTGTATTATAGCCAATGGTAGTCAGGTGAGTGATTTAGGGCCGTCTTGGCCCTCTTGTTTATTGCGTTTGGGGTCACGTAACTGGAAGTCACTGATGAGGTGGCAATGATCAATTTACCACCGTATCGGTAGTAGTGAATAAATTCGTTTTCGATACTGAAAAGACTTCGTTGAAGTTACTGACATTGAACTAAATTCCACTGGTAAACAGTGCAGTATTCTAAATTTGCTACAAAGGCACAGAATAGTTTAATGATAAAAGTGATGAATAATCGTGTTTTATATTATACATTTATTTTTCGGCAAATAACAGTTCATTTCGGTGAATATTGAGGTATGTGGTAAAACCCTGACCTGACCAGACCAGAACACACAAAAGGCCGATCGTACCAGAAATTTTCGCCGATATGACTTACACACAATAGCGTTATTATTTCGGTATTAAAAATATCTGCATTTGGTACATGTGTAACCAAATTAGATTTTTCATTGTTAAAGTAATAATATTGAGCACTAAAAACTATAAAATTCAATGTTAGTTCACCGAATGGATTTATTTGTGTGTATATAGGCCCGCTCATGTTTTACCGAGTTCTGAGTATTCTTTGTTTATATTGTTTTGTTCATATCGGCGGAAATTTCCGGTACGTTTCGTGCTTTCCGTGGTGTAGTCTTTTACCCCCAACAATTAAAATTTCCAAATTGAAAGACCTGCCATTACGATCTTTGCGGGACTGTTTCTCCCCATTATGATGGTCAGGAAAAATGTTTAAAATTTAAAATTCGCATAGAAAGTACAGTAACAATGCATTGAATATAGCATATGCTCACTACAGATGACCACTATATATAATTTACATTCGTAAATATCCATCTTACAGGTCAAGTTCGATTATGGCCACATTTGCACTTAATAGTTCAGAACACATGTGTTCACCTGTATGATAGTCGTTATACATTTTCATATTTGCATGTTACTAAAAAGCACAAAGCGGGAGCATCCGTTTCCTTTGGAAACTTTCCTTTGCACACATTTCTAGATTTTGCTCTATTACTCTAGGTAGAAAAACTCTGACATATTGTAAAACAAATGATTAAATAGAACACCATCTTATACTTACTACTCTGGGAAATATTACAGTCTGTATGCCACGAAGTTTTCCTTGCAATAACGGTAACATACACTTCCACTTAATATACTTGTATAAATTTTGTATATATGTCTTTGCACAGTTATTGTAGTCATAAACAATTATTATAACAATCTAAACAATGCAACCAGGGATTTGACGGGTATATTGTCGTAATTGCAAGACTCAGTGTAATTTGAAACTAAAAAAAACTTGCTTCTTTCTATTCCTTGGTTTTAATCAATCGGCCCCTGTATTAAAGTTGTAAAGTATATTAAGAGTATGCATGTGATTATATTGTTATTGCAAAACATTTTGAAATTCTGACAAGACTTCTGGCATTTATTCTTGTTTTCGTAGTATTAGCTCACCTGATACAAAGGATGACTGTCGACCATGAAAACATTCTAGAGACTACCATCATGTAAATTGGTCAAAATGTTTGTCTCAATGATTTCTAGGTCAAGTTTGAATCTGGATCATCTGGAGTTATATAGAAACTACAATGTAGGTCACACAGTCAAATTAAAGAAGAACCTTGTAAACACTCTAAAAATCATATTTTATAGCCAATCAAATAAAAATTGGTCAAAATGTTTGTCTATGTTATATTGGAATGGTGGTCACCTTGGATCCAAAACTAGGTAACAAGATCAGATCAAGAGATAACTTTTTATTGCTCTAAAAGTCACATCTTATAACTAATTTTATGAGAATTAGCCAGAATCTTCCGGTCTTGATGATGACCTAACTAAATCTGGGACACATATAGTTCAAGGTTGATTTTGATCACATTGTGTAATAAGTAGGCCATGCACTCAGGTGGACGATATAGGGTCAAGATGGCTACTCTTGTTGGCAGTTCTAGTCAAGTGAAGAAAATCAGTCGATTTAATATGTCTCTCTCTTGTTTTTTAACGTCTCAAAATCGTGTTCCGAAGTCTAATACAGTTCTGCCTTTAATACAAGTCATCATCATTTCCTTGGGCAACGCTATCTTCTTTGCTGCGGATCGCAGCAACTTTTCTACTTGTATTTACACTCGTCCTTTATATCATCTTAACACTAAACAAAAGGAAATATCAAGCGTTCTGAACTACATTAAAAATGAGTGCGATTGCATCATACGAGATCTCCCGAGAGGTCCGTTGTAAATGTAAACACAATGATGTAGGTTTAAACAAGTGACAGGAAATTGTCACAAAACCAGGTTTTCATTTTCCAGTCTGCTGACCGAGAGCAAATGTGTTTTTAAAGTCAGTAGATACATGTATACATAATGTGAAAAAGAAACAAAGGTCTTCTTCTATATATTACATGTGTAAAAAAAGCAAAGGGCCATAATTCAGGCAAAATTGATCCAAACACAAAACCCAGACAATATGCCCAAGGGCACTTGATAACAATACTTCTGTGAGAGTTTGGTTGAAATCCCTTGAGAAATGTAAGAGGAGTTGTGCACAGAAGGAATTGTTTACACCGGCCCACCACCGACGTACCTCAATCTAATCACCAGGATTTTGTTTTCAGAAAACATCGTTAGTAAGTATTTTTTTCCATCAAGGAAATAGAGGATAATTGTTTGCTTCTGTGTAATATGGAATACGACGTCACAATGTCATAAACGCCTGGATGTCTTTGACGTTGCATTTGTTGAAATCATTCAATGTACTGACTGGGAACCAAAGGTGAAAAAACTGTGAAAAATAAAGTTGATACTTTCAACAATTCATTTCACTTCAACAAAAAGCTGTAAATCCAAAAATTTTAGTTGAGTATGAACTGGCGGATCTGGAAATGTAGGAGTTGCACACAGAAGAGTATTTCTCTATATATATTACATTATGTGGAAAAAAACAAAGGCCCATAATTCTGTCAAAAATGATCAAATCACAAAACCCCGACAATATGCGCCAGGGCACTTGGTGACAATAATTCTGTGAAAGTTTGGTTGAAATCCCTTGAGAAGTGTAGAAGGAGTTGCGCACAGAAGAATTACATATGTGAAAAAAACAAAGGCCCATAATTCTGTCAAAAATGACCAAATCACAAAACCCCGACAATATGCGCCAGGGCACTTCATGACAATACTTCTGTGAAAGTTTGGTTGAAATCCGTTGAGAAATGTAGGAGGAGTTTCGCACAGAAGAAATTGTTTACGCCCACCGACGTGCCTCAATCTAATAACCAGGACTTTTCCTTCGGAAAACCTGGTTAAAAATCGATGTTTTTGTTGTCAACTTTGGTTGTAGAACATCGTAAGTGGTTTGAAAAGATGAATCAATAAATATATGACCCAACTATGTCC